>CM056741.1:60526581-61126581 GCA_029851415.1 Eretmocerus hayati | reverse complement strand
AGCATCAGTGAGATATAGAAAGAGAGCAGGCACATAGGAAGGAAGAGAGGTTGGAGATTAGTGAAGGAAATAGTCGACAATCCGGCAAGCTCAATCCGCTTCCGCGCGCGACCGCCAATAAGCCACTTCGTGAGCGCGCACTTGACTTTCGTAGTATATCTCAACTACTCTCTGACTTCAGGCATCGAAAGCAACTGACGTATCACAAAACTTTGTTGTAAACGTGCGCAATGGTATAGTAGATTCCTACTCTGCTCATCAAGTAGTATTACACGCTGCAAGATCAAAGGATTATCGACTCTACCTCGTTCAATTTTCTTTGAAAACTCCCTTTTCTGGGAAACATAGTTTCCAGGTTACCCACTGTTACGGGTAATCCTCGTAAACGATCCTTGAAATTCGATGTCAGCCTAGTGTTATACGCTATGTGCGTTTATGTACATCTTAGTCTGCTCGAATCCCATCATTTGTCGTGGTTCTACTCTACCGACGTTGAATTTTGTAAATCAATTCATAATGAAAGAAGTCAATAGTTCGGAAAATACCTTAAAGAGGAAGTGCGTTTTGGGTTGTGGATAATAACTCAAGGACTATTAGGTTCTAGAATCAGCTGTGCTCTTGATGATGTCGGGGACATGGAAAGGTTCTACTTTACCGACGATGTTCTTGCACATTCATTCAAAATGGAAATGTGTGATAAAAGGGCTCGAAAATATATCTGTAAGAAAATGGGAATTCAGGGTTAAAGATTATCAGTGACGAAGTATGGATGAATCCTGCAAATATCGCATAGTAGGCTAATGTCAAGAGCACATTTTCAGGCTTCTATACTTCCGAATATCTGCGATTTGTACCGTACTGATGTTTTGCCACAGACCACTCTGAATTTCTGCTGTCACGCTGATACAAATTTTACCGAGAAATTCTACACAACTGTGCTAGTTAAAATATTACATTAACCGTGCTGGACTAATCTACCAAATAAATGTCGGTAAGGTAGAGCTACAATGTATCCTAAAATCGTAGAGATACTATATAAAGATCAGTCTTTCCGCCGCAATTGGTACAAATGTAAGGGAAAGTTGATCGAGAGTCATCACATCTCTCAATTATTCCAGTACGTCGAGCCTTTATCGTACCGTCTTCATCTGAAACGTGTCAGATACTTTAATTACCGAGCCGAGGAAACTTGTATTAAATCGACGAAGTAACGACTCACGGCTTCCTTCCTTCTCTCTCTCTCTCTCTCTCTCTCTCTCTCAGCAAATTACGCTTAACGCGACATTAAGCAGCAGCAAAGGCCGAGTGATGGTTCAGCGCAAAGCCTCTCTGTTCCTCGAGACTTGCTCCGTAGGTATATATATCCACGCGTCATTGCTTCAACTAAGCCTGTACCATTTCGCGTTTCATTTGAGCCAAGGGTTTCTCGCGAACGGTGCAAAATAATTCTAAAGAGTTGATCACATCGCTGTGCACGCCAACATCAAAGTAGCCCCGCGTATTAATTCTCGAACGAGTAGTTTGCTGCTATGTGATACGAGCAGGAATGAAATTGCTCAACTGGATTTGAGTTCTTGATGCGTTGAGATTTTCGTTTGTACGATGATGGGCGCCAAGTGATCCAAATACGTTGAACTCGCATTCGATTTTACACGAGTGCGATCGGCTGTGAGAGATCGAATATTGGGTCACTGAGCACGCGATTATACCTTAATTTTACCTCGTATCTGTTCAGTCGTTCGGCTTAAAGTTGCATTTTTGAATAGGAAAAGCAAATCTCAACGTCCAGATTTTTTCTGAAATTGATACGCGAAGAGGGTGTTTTATGAAGATTTACAATGAATTCTTTCTATGTGGACTAAGGTCTGCCTGGAGGAAAAAAACACGGACAGCATTCGCATTAGTACGCAACGATTCCCCATTTCCATTTTGGTTTCGATTTCATCTGTACAATCAAGTTTGTTGGTATTGCATTCATTTATTGATTGATCAAGGGAAAAATTACGAAAACAATCCATTTGACGAAGACCGCTTTAAAGAATATATCATGTTCGATCAAGCCCTCGGCTCACTGTAAGTTTTATTGGTCCATATTGAAAGAATTTTGTTTCAAACTTGGATGGTCGTCATTGCTTTCGATGAAATACTTCCTTAAAATTATATAAAATCTTCATATTATTTCAACTTCTCAAGCACAGTAGAATCGACACATCTTTCCTAAAAAAGTCATTTATCTCTGAACAAATCAAAGCATAACTAAACTATCATTAATAATAATTGATTTCAAAATTCTCTATTGCACAAAATCCCAGAAAATACGACTGAAGATCCCGGACAGAACGACGGGCATGATTTATACATCACTCGCGACAATCATCCAAGTTTGAACTCACAAGGCGAGGACTAAGTGTCCGGATGACCAATCTTGTCCCAATATCTTTCACGATTTTGTACTACCTAGAATACGAAGAATCCAGAGTAACTCTGTCAAATGGGCCTCCAGTCCAAAGATACAGCCACTGAGATTATCATTGCTCATATAGGCCCATATGTTAAAAAGTGATATATATATATATATAGATATAGATATAGATATACTGTCAATGCTAATGTTTTTACTTGTAGCTCTGGACAGGAGGCCCATTTGACGGAGTTACTCTGGACTCTTCATTTTCCAGGCGGTTCGACGGTGAGAAAAAAGTCTGGTGAGATTTGGTGACCCGAATGCTCTGGACTTTCCTGGTCAGTGTTAATCAACGTGAAGTATCCTCTAAAATGTATCGTCTAAAATGTGTATGTGTATCCTCTAAAATCCAAATTTAGTAATTCAAGTTGTTCATCGAGACTACTAAAACGTCGTTAATTTCGAAAGTCAAGTTGTGCAATGTACGGAAATGACATTGCAGCTGCCTCAGAAGCAAGAGAGAATAACGTGGAATGAGCAAATCAAAGTTTATTAGCGACGCGAGAACAGCATTGCGGGCTGCGGGAGTAACTCGCAATCATATACGACGAAATAGACCGAACAAACCTTCAAATTGCACTCATCCGACACTCGGCTGATTATATTTCATTATGAGCAACATGAGAGCATTAATGGCAACGTCACACGAGATACGTAAGAACCCCGGGGAGAACAGTAGCACGAGATAAAAAGAGCATAGCGAGAAAGGTAGAGCTAAAACAATACGAAAGAAAGAGAAAAAAGTATGCAGAAAGAAGAGCAGTTTTCCCAGGTGACTTTCGACACATGATATGCACAAGTTTGAATGTACGACTGCAACAAAGGGAGTATGAAGGGTCCCATGTGACTCGATTTCTGAGGTACTCGACCGGAAAGATGCCGGGAGTTGAAATAGCAAATGGAGCTATTTTGAATGGTACATTCTTACATACTTTGAATTTTCACGTTTCTCACGAAAAATGAAGGCACGAGAGTCCGATGGCATCAACTTCCATATTTATGAGCATACAATTTTGAATTATACAACAGCGCGCAGCTATGTCTGACCAAACGCGGACTTGTTCCACTTGCCAAATACCAATTGGTTCAAATTGATTTAGCCTATGCCTCTACTTTTTTATTTTATTTTTGGAGTGCATAATAGTATATTAAGCAACAAGGGCGCCAACAGATATTTGCGCACGAGTCACCGCAACGAGTGTGCAAACGCCTCATTTACGCACAGTTTCATCGTTTACGCAGTGTGCAAATGGCTCATTTGCGCACGCAGTGCGCAAATCAGCCATTTGCGCACTGCGTGAACGACGAAACTGTGCGCAAATGGAACGTTTGCATACGAGTTGCGGGGACGAGTGCGCAAATGTCGGCGCCCGAGTTGCTTACGATATTTTTTGTTATTTCTGTGAGCAAAAATGTAACCCGCCTCCTAAAACACATCAAAAAATTAGGGGATGCTGTGAGACTTGGCCGTCGTCCCGGGAGCTGACGGACTTTGTTCCTTTTTCGCATTGGTGTGTACGAACTTTCCGAGTCCTTTTTCCTCCTCAAACAAATCATAAACCATTTTCATTTGAACTACTTGGGATCCATGACGACTTTCTGAAAGTTTTGACAGTAACAAGGAGTGACCGAAGCATCACCTACAACGAATGATCAATGCATTTCAAGCATTCAGAGGAACATGGCATGACGGGGTCACAGGAGGGCGGAGCCCCCGCCGGGGGGTGAAACTGAAAAAGAATTCTGAGAAATGTATCAGAAAAAACTCTATCGCCCATATAGTATGTTACCACGTTGCTCAAAACTGTCGCTGGTGCTCGAAAGATCGAAGTTAGATATTCTTCACAATTATGTATGATGATGATATATAGATAGATGATGGTATAGAGTGATCAGAGAACAACTCAAGTCCAGTGCGCAAACGAAATTTGCACAGTGCGCAAATGCCTCATTTGCACACTGTTCTTCGTTTACGCAGTGCGCAAACGAGTATTTGCGCACTGATGCCTCATTTGCGCACTGCGTGAAAAAATATTTGCACACAGTTGTGTCGGAATAATGTGCAAATTCGCTATTTGCACACGCACACTTGCGTCTAAATGGCCATTTTTGCGCACAGAATAACAAAAAAAGTTTTTCCTATCAGATATTTTCTCTCAATTTAAAAGACTGACTATCCTTTCTATCGATGAAATCAAAGCACAAACATCGATTCGTCTAACTCGAAGTCAAATTGATGATAGAGACGAGCATCGTTTACAGTCTACATGCACTGCACGAGTTGCTTTGTCACGGTTCAGTCTCTTCAAAGAGCGATGGGCCACGCAAACGAGTGTAGTCATTATCAGGGCAGTGCAGGTTTGCCCTTAACGACCTTCCGAACCATCGCTCGCCGTGCAAACAAGAGCTAAACTCAACTACATATACATACTCAAAGTACATGTATAGAATACGAACACCACAACGTCTCGTCGTACATCAGCCGCACAACGCGACACGAAGCTAAAGTGATAAGCGACGCAGACTCGCGCTTAACGGCATTTCGATATCCATGAGTACACGCATCGCTTCGTCGACATCGTCGCGGGCGAATGGCTTTGCGATGGTGAAATCCATTGTCTCTTGTCTTCCCATAAGGGTTTATATATAGATATATAGATGAATATATATTGGTATGGGTGTGTATGACGAGTTCCCTGAGCGATATATAGGATGAAGTCTCTTAGGATTGTTATGAGTATACGTTGTCGTCAACGTCGTCAACGTCAAATCGTCGGAGCTTGCTGAGCTTGAGAATCGCGCCACGAGGGAATTCGATCTATGCCTCTCTTGAGCCGTCTAGCAGATTCAACTATGTTCCAAGATGCGCCGACTTCGTTGTGGTTTCGGCTTGTCTGGAATATTTACTTTGAGCTGGAGAGTTTGGACTTGAAAATAACCGCAACAGCAATTCCGATCACTTGGAATAGCATAGAAAGGGGTTGAGAGAATCTCTGGAGCCGAGTTGAGTTCCGAGACGTGAAATCTATTCGATTCGACGGTTTCGAGGTTTCAAAGTTGGAAAATCCCAATTTAGCTCTGCTTCATTTTTAGAGGACCGGAGTAATGTAAGCTATTTTTGGTAAATGAGATTTCCCTCTCAGACAATCAAGGAATTCGTTTTTAGAAAATCCATACCGACATACCTGCGAACTACACATCGTCTTTTGCCAAATTGAGATCTTTTTTCATTCATGAGTAAGCATTGAATGACTCATTGCTACACTTGTGATTCAACTTTTAACTTTAGATTGATACAGAGTTTTTCATCCGAAAAATATTGTGTCAAAAATCTCATATTTTGGAAACATTATGAAATCTGAATCAAATTTGGATTCGAGACAACAGAATTTTGGGGTCGGAATGTTTAATTGGCTGGACTTTGATTTTTTTTGTGTATTTTCCAACTCAGGACCCGGATCCGCAGCCCATTTCGCGCCTGCATGTCAGAATCTATCGCTAGATGCAAAAAAACTCGTTTCTTGAGTTGGCTCTTGACCTGGACGGAAATCCTGACATAATAGCTGAAAACAGAGCACGGGATCGTGTTCAGACGGCTATTTTGAGTCGAAAAAGTATTTTTAACACACGGTGCGAGAGAGTAACTTTTTCGCACTGATTCTTCTCTCACAGATTGTCAAAAAATAGTATTCGATACCCGGTTGTAAAACTTATTTTTCGCATCCTCGTGATGATTCCGACCCTCGCCTACGGCTTGGTCCGAAAACCGATCACTCGAACGCGAAAAAAAGTTTTCACACCCTTGTAACGAAATGTACTAATTTTGAAACAGTAAGGGTCATCGTAAAAACAGGTACTATCACGTGTTTTGGGGTCAAAAAATCTGTCTTTGCAATAATCCTTGCCATTCCAAAATTACGAGGGAAAAATTCTTTTTTGCGGAAGGTATCCAAACATGCACTCCCGACGCAAGCAGTCCATCCAATTACGATCCCGTGCTTTGTTTCGAGCTACTGTGTCACGATTCTTGTCCAGATCAAGAAAACCTTTCATAAAACGAGTTTTTCTCGTCTAGCAAAGAGTTCTGACGCGTAGGGGCAAAAGAGGCTGCGGACTTCAGTTTTTTCGTGGGGAAATATTCATGATAATATATGAATATTGTGGTCTGGTCAATGTGACATTCCGACCCAAGAGTCTTGTTCTTGAGTGTTATCAGACAAATTTGTGGTTAAAATCGTCAGTTTAAGGGAATTCAAGAGCTAGATCATAGATGACTATATTTGTTTATCCTGTTGACGTTTGCTTACATTGGTGAAAATATTAAATATCATCTTTCCTTTTTCAAATCATCATGATGAGTTTCAGAGTGAAAGAAGATTCGGCGATGAGACTCACCAATTCATCTTTCTGTGTGTATCGATGATCAATGCACTATCATACACAGGCTCAACTAGTCATTGCATACAAGGGTGAGGAAACCTTGATGCTCAGTATCAAGGTTTATTTTGCGATCAATTATGTTCAAAACAATCGAGATGACCTGCGAATTTTTATAACAACAATTTATTGAGATTCCAAATAACGAACGACGTCCGCAACGGGTTGAAATCGAAGATCAACATTTCATTACCTGTCTCGAGGAATATAACCTGATATTCTTTCGCAAGTGAGATGAGACTTTCTATCTTCTCACCGATCAGGGCTCTTTGGGTCTCAGAACCAAGTTGCAATTCTAGGTAAAGACAGCTGGCTACACGAGAATGATACTGTTTGAGAAGTTTCAAATAGCCCAAAGTGATTACTACTGCGAATGAAGCATTGTTAGCGAGGCCTCGAAGCTACGAGTGAAATATGATTTGATCCTGTCAAGAACTTTTTTCTTATGAGCGATACAATTGCAACCGGCACGATCGTTATTTCATAACGCTTCATGCTCTTCATTGACTTTTATACCGATCCTAACAAGGATAAAAGTGAACGATAAGAGTTCAGATTCGTTGACTCTTAGCGATGGCCATTGTGCAACAAACTTCTTACAAGGAAATTACGGAATCGCGAATCTCGCTCATCGCTACGTTCTAGCTATCTCCAAAAGGAAACAACGAATCGATTCGAAGAAAGTCACGTTGTCCCTCCGTGATTAAATTATGGAACGCTGTCCAGTTTCTTCTTTGGCTCTACTCCTCTTACTTTTTTTTCCTCTCAGAAAGTAGAATTGTTTCCGTTCGAGTCCAAGACGATTCCCCTTGAACTTAAATCTCAAGAGAGCGGCGTCTCTTACCAGGTCTGCCACGCTGCTACAACCTCTATCGTTTTCTTTCTCGTCTTCGTCGTCGTCGTTTCGACCGAGGCAAACACAATTCCTCGGCAAGTCTTTCGTAGGTCCTTTTTTCGGAAATAAACAATAAAGTATACGACGCGCGCAATCTCTGAAAGTGGGTCGGCCACAAGTATACTAGCTATACCTATCTACACATATATGACTTTTGCTTCGCTTCTTGCCCTTTCACACATTTCTAATCAAGAGCCAAAGGACTGGAGTGCGCGAAGCCTGGAAAGCAATTTCTTCCTACGTTTGCGCGAGCGCCTTTCAATCCCATATTTTGTTGAGCGTTTAGAGACCTCTGAAAAAGTATCGAAAGTCATGCGGCTTTACGAAAATATTTGTTAAAGAGTAGAGGTGCTTGTATTAACTTGACGGCTCTTGATTGGTTCTCTTGTTCTTTATTTATAGAGTGAGAGAAAACGGGTATCCTATCGACTTTATAAGCAGATCGATCCACCGATTTCTGCGTCAGTGACACTTTTGTTATTCAAGTTGGAAACAAAAAAACCCTCTTTTACGCCTCTGCTCATTCTGTTGAGAATTAAAAAGCAACATTGAGACCGATTGAACTGTACAAGTGGTACAGGGAGTAAAGAAATTTATGAGAATCATCAGGATTCGAAATTTAGCGTAGATGGAATTCAAATTCACCTCACTGTTTTTGTAACAATTTGAAGAAATCTACCTTCACGAATGGATGCGAACAAAGTATACATGGAATAAGTTTGAGTAATTCAACGTCATGTACAATTGTCCCAGCATTTTGTTTCTTTTGAAGCAGTTCAACTAAAGAAAATGATATTGAGTGAAAAATAAGCTCGAAGATGTACTTGAGGTAATCTTGAGGAAGGCCAATAGAAGAATACAATAATACTTTTCCATCGGGTTAAAATGAACTAAGTACTCTCATTCTGTGTCTATTCCACTTCATTTGCTCTCGACCGATGTTCATCAAGTCTATTTCGGGTGTTTGAATAGTGAGACATCAGTCCTGAGAACTAATAGACCTGGTCGGTCACTTTTGGAATAATTTTCCTGATATCGCACAGAAGAAACGATTTCTTATGAAGATATTGATATTCGTGACATAAATGTCACAGATATTCTTCCGAATCACAATAACTACGACTTTCAACAATCTTTGAAGAACGAGGGTGACTTTTTGCTCTTATTGAAACCAAAGTAAGATTCATACAGTTACAGCGATGTCACTTGTTGAAATAATCAACATCTATCCATACGAGATATCTATTTCATATCAAATACTGTACTCCCACGGGATTTAATTTTTTTAGCTATATCTGTAACATATCAAGTGATTCGTGGAACGAAAAACAAAGGGTTTTTCATAACATATTGGATTGATCCAGATTCAATTACAAAGCTTTGCCTGCTTTGAAATCAAGATTTCTGATCAACTGATCGAATCGCTTTGGTTTATAAACATCGAACAATAGTATCCAGTTCATATTCCACTGTGCAATTTCAAAGCTGATGAAAAACGCATTCGATCCGTGTGAACGACCGCGCGCAGTCGGGATCAACTTCGTTATCATTCATTTGATACAATGAAAAAGCGCCCAGTTTTTGCGGAAAAGGTTCGTGATATCCAATCAACGGAGCCCAAGCCAATCAATCCGGTAACGCGTGAAATCCGCAGCTGCAGCAGTGGCGAAATAAAAATATTTCTCATAGCCAGAGAGCATAGCACTAGCAGCAGAAACAGCAGCAATATATAGAGCTTGGGCTTTTCGAGTTGGAATGGAAACAATGTCGAGCTCGATTGAAAAAAAAAAAAGAAACCGACACTCAATTATTGGACAGAAAATTATACCATTTGCGCGATTGTGAATGCGGGTCGGAGCGTTAATTAAAACGGCTGCGAGTTTTGATAAATCAGCTTTGTGTCCCGGTAACTTGAACAAGCCCAAGGTATGTACAACAATGGCAATGAGTTCGAGGAAAAAATAACATAAGCAAAAAGAGAACCAGCCAAATGCGAGAAAATTGGAAAAAGGGAATCGTACACGAAAACTCGGCACCTAATTAATTTTGTTTCAAGAAATAAATAAGCGAATGGATACGACCAATACCCTCATTTTGTTCAACGAAATTGCACCTTAAAGTATACCTTCAGGACTTGCTCTAACTCCATTTCCTACCCCACCTAATTTTTTTCTCTACTCCACACTTTATGTCTTTCCACTCTCTGCCTTGAAGTAGAGACACTTTTGCAGGGTTTCTTTTCTAGCATCCTAGGGTCCTATTTCCTTTTTTTTATACCCTGTATTCTCGGTTATATTCATACCTGCACCCCGACGTATTTTTCTTTATACCCCAAGAACCCGTGCGTTCTCATTATTCCATTCACTCTTCTCCCAGTCTTTGGTTTCAACCGATTTTACAGAAACCTATGCCTCTCCAAAAGCGCTTCGCACCATCTTTTTCACTCCGCTTGTTTTGCGATCACTTTATCGGGTCCTTTCTTTGCTTGAAGTGAGGATTTGTGAGAACCACAGTCTCTGTGGTAACGCGGGAGGCGACGAAGAGTATTCAATTTGAAAAATGTTCGGTGCGCCATTCTGCTCTTGTCCAAAAGTGGTTTATATCTCCAACGAGAGCTTGCCCGACAACGGAAGTTTTAATTGCCTCGTGGGTATCTGTAATCATGCCCTTTGTTCACGGACCTGTTTTGAGTCTCTTTCGCTTTGGTACCTCGTGTAGGTGCAGTTGAGTTCTGGTAACTCCATCCAACCATACGATCTGTACGAGTAATATACGTTTTTTCTGGATTATTTCTAATATTTTCAGAGTTGCTACGACACTTTGTCAGTTATATCAATACTGATTAGAATGTCTTGTTTGTATGTATCACTTTTAATGTGCTGGAATTGAATGAAAGTTTGTCATATCAGAGTAAAGCCTATTTCAAAAGGGAACCCTTTCACGTGATCGGAAAATCATCACATCTGAATAATTATTAGAGCGTACCGAAAGATATAGTTGGAAAGAGATTGTGGAAAAGTGAATAGATCACCTGACAGCGAATCATAATAAGACTCATAAGATATGAAAATTCTCAACAGTTTGAAATTTCATTAGGCGCTATAATATTCTTCGAACACAAGCACTCATCAGCGTGATCGAATGACAAAACTACAGTAGACACGTAATGAGTTTTATGATATCGTTCATCTTCCTCTCACATTTTTCGCTTTCATTTTTCCAATAATTGGATTCGGCTCCAAAATAATCGGAGCCCGCTTGTGGTCTCGGTAAAACAAAAATAACGAATGCTCGGCAAGTGCTCAAAGAAAAATTCAAGGCAGAAATCAAACGACGTACAAGAGCAGTTGTGAAAAAAAACTGGAAGAGAACAATCCAATATATCGTTACCCGATTTTCACGATGGTTATAAGGGAAAATCAAGCTCGAATCATTCATTCTGAAGCATTGATTAGACTCTATGGAGATTGAAAATTCAAAAGCAATATTGAGTTCCTCGTGGTTACTCTTCATTGGGTGTAAAATCGGATCACTGGCGAATGGGAGTGGCTATTGAATTTAGTTGATGAATAACGCACTGTATGAGACACGTTGATATCAACATTTATTATCCTTCTCAAGTTTTTTTATCCTTCATTTTGTCCCTGTTCACCCTATGCGAATCAAGGTGGACGATAGTATATTTGTTGATAACGGCATCTTGATTCCAAAAATTTTATTCGGGTGACGTAATATGTCGAATTAGTATTCCATTGATGAAAACTATGACTAAACTCTAAAAATCTGCTCCGAATCGACTAGAAAACCTCTCCATCACCGCGAGGCGAATATTCTCACAAGCTCACGATCCACATAAAAAGTAAATGGAGTGAAAAATCATAGAACGTGCCATAGATCGTATGATGAAATTCGGTTAAGAGTTCACAAGTATCTATTTTGACATTATTTTGTAAGTAGATGAACCGTACGTCTAGTCAGGCGTGGCAATATTATGAGAATTATTATGCCTGTTTCCTTTCAAGAAATTTGATACGTCGAATCTTGATTGATAAAATTAACATTATGATGAACCAATGTATCAAGACGAATAGGGCTTTTCTGAGATCTATTAGAGTCTATCCAACGAATCAAATCTAAAAAGTAGTATGTACGTATTCCAAATGTAGGTCAACCTACCCAAAAACAATTCAACAGCGCTCAAAAAATTTTGTAACCGTTTAAACATCTACTCCATTTCACGTTCCACAAATCTTCTGGACAGCTACCACAGAATCTCTGTAAAATGTTGTACCCAGCCAGGTCACGAAAGTCAAACATTCTACGAGATCAACAATATCGATACGACTATGTACGTTCGCAAATATGAGTTCACTTGTTGGTACATACATTCCAGACCACTCGGCAAAAAAGAACTGCACATACATATAAATTGTCAGCCAAAATCCCCTGCGTTAAAACGGCAGAGCATACACGATGAACAAGACATGTTTACATGCAATCACTGATGCAACCCTATTCCAACGAGCTGTGCTTATTTGAAAGCTCGCACGAGAGGGAGGATTGGGAGGTTTGCACCAAAGAGGACAGTGCACTATTACGAGTGTGTGCGTGTGTGAGTGTGCACATAATTTGCCATTCCAATGCAAATGAGGGGGTGAATCCCAAGCTGACTCCTAACCCCTTCCCCATTTTACCTATTAGGTTTGGATTGCATTTCGTGAGTGTGATCATGGTGATTTCTGGTTTCGTCGTCTTGTCTAGAGACCAGTGAATTGAAGCAACTGGGAGATTTTTGTTCTTTTTTTCATCGCACATTAAAAATTCTTTCTCACTTCAAATTTTTTCTACAGCGTAAGGGCATTTTTGCAAGTATAGAGGCGGTTCGCTCACGTCGAAGTTGTGCTGAGTGCTAATCCGGTCCGTACGATGACTAAAATCGAACATTATTCGACTGCGATGTATCCTCAGCAATAGACGTTTGTTCGCGCAGAAAATGTCAAATCTCAAGCTTTACTGCGGGAGGGTACATACAAATGTATCCATACCTTCTATAAGCTGATCCAGCATTGCATAAATGTGTGACGTTGCCTCATCAGTCATGACCCAGCCACCCGTTGTCATCTCTAATCTGCCCTCTTTTACCAGTCTCTTCACAATCATCTTTTTGGTCGGATGAGCGCTGAATGAAGAGAATAAGATTAACTAAATAATTTTATATCATCTTAAAAGTTATTAAAATGAAGTCTGATTCAGAATAATGATCTTCGAGATGTTAAGAGTGAGTTTCAAAATTTATAGATTTACAATGGCTCTTTAAAACTTTGTCGGGAATCCTGGCAATATTGGTTCCATCTTCATAGAGTCTAATTTTCTAATAAATAAGCCAGCAAGTTTTCATTAATAAATAGACGAATGGATGGACAACTAATAGGATGAACCAATGACCACGGAAGTTACAGCTCTTCCATTTTGTAGAATAAAATTGATCACTGTATCCACTCACCTTTCCCACCACAACGATAAAAAGGACACTTCGCTCCAAATAAATGTCATGTTTTGCCATTGTTGCAATTTTGTCACCATATTATTCAGAATATTCCTAGTGGCACTGTGGAAGTATTGCTCGAATGTTTTCAGCCATCCAGGGTCCGTGTGACTGTGGGGCACCAAAATGACCTGCAATCAGAGAAAATCCGATGATTGAGATTAATTAGGTCGTCACAGATTTCAAACCAAAGACTGATGGTTACGTTATGAAAGTATGGAGATCATTGTTATGATGGACATCTTGGGGGGCTAACTGGTGGATGTTCGATACGTGAAAGTCAATTTTAATGAACGCAGAGAGACTTAGTGACAATAGATGCTATCTCGTGTCTCATTGAAATCAAAGTTATAGAATTAATAATACCACGCTTTGTAACCTGTTTGTTGCTTCAAGAGAACATAAATTTGTAAAAGAGCACCTATATAAAAATTAGTAATGGGCTAAGTCGGTGAGATGAATATTTACACATTTTCTGTAAAAATAATCGGTCTACACATATGTATATTCAGTACTTGTGAGGTAACCGAGTCGATTGCTGCTCACTGCACGTTCGGATCAGTTGATGGAATTCGTATTATTTTCAAAACTTTATCCTAGTATGTACCATAATTCAAGCCATCACATTGGTCGCTTAAATAAGTAACCAATGAGCTTTGAGTGCGAAATTCAAAAAAATTTTGAGCAGCAAGGAAGAGATTCAATGCAGTAACGAGAGCTCTAAATAATTTTTCTGTGACTCGACAAAATTACGGAGGGTTGGTTGGAAGCCGGAGATTTTGATTCGTGAGTGTGGGACTGCATACTCCTCTCTGATGCCTACGGGTACAGTTCTCGAAATTTGATAATAAGAGCTTTGCCCGATAAAATAATATTGCATGGGACATACATACATATGAATTTGAATAATTGTTCATTAGATCATTATCTCACAGAGTCAGGAAGATACATTTGAGAGTCAGTCTCACAGAACCTGTGGACATTTTGTATCGATTTACGTGAACAAGCAAAAGTACGAGTCCTTTCAAACGTATGGCCTCGACTCCCGAGCCATGGACATCATCATCGTGCAGTTGAGAAAGGAGCTCGTTTCTCAACATTCGTAGGTCATTACTATAGTAATGACCTTCGAATGTTGACCCAAGCAGAGTCTCAAGTTCGTAGCAAACAGAATGGATTACTCCGTATTCGACTTTATCTCAAGAGCAAAGCAAAAAATTTGAAGCCAACGGAAAGTCCCATAACATTTTGAAAGCGAATATTCCAATGTTTCACGATCGATACCTTTTTGTTCGTGCACGAGCACATCGAGGATGTTTAGATAATAATTTGGCACTTTCTCAATTTTGAGACGATTTTCCTTTTCTTCTTGAAACCCTTACTCTTTACTCGGTTGATTACCCTGGTAGAAATTGTGAGCATTTTTTGGCCAAAAACTGGCCAAGTCTAACCTAATTGCATTGTCACTATATCTATATATTGCATGGGTGGCCGAAAAAATTGGTCACATTTCTACCAGGGTACATCAAATCCTCGGTGTAATTTTGTAGTGAATTCACATTACACTTCGAAGTTATGTTGATATTGTTTGTATGGGACGATTCTCTCCGATCAACAGTTCGTATGATGGCTACGCATTATAACTGCGTCAAATCTGTAAAAATCATCAATGCTTGATACTTATAAGGGACTTTTTAGGTTTGTGATTACTTTGAAATTCAGAAAAAATCTACCGAAAGCACAAGGGTGTATTACAAAAATGTGAAAGAATTTTGAAAGTTCAGGATGGTAAGGCAAATAATCAACAAGTATCACACAAGTATTCAATTGTGATTGAGGCGATATTTATTTGTCAATCATTAGTATCCTAGGGGTTTTGGATGTTACCATTTTCATCAAGACGAAATCTCGTTTCATGCTGAGCCGAAACGTAAAAAAATATTAACGTATGTTACAGATGAAGAATAAAATTCCTCTAATATCTGACCATTTGGATAAATTCCTATTTTTTTAGGCTCAAAACGATACTTCTTAGATCAGCATTATCAAGATATTAGAAGATCACCTCTAGACAAAGTGATGGTATTGGTCTCTTGCACAGAAATGGAAAGGATTTCATAGATTCTACAAGAAGGGATTTTCTGACTCGACCTCTCTTTAATTGTAGGCTTATGAGATACCCGTAAATGGGCAACTTTTTCAAAAACCCATGCGAGTTGCAGTAAGTCTGCAAGACAACATTGTCACTATAAAAAGCCATCTTATTAAGATTCTTGAACAGAATATCGTGCATCATTGTGCCACTGTCAATTTTCGCATTCATCATTGACTTAAGTTCTTTTTGACATTTGTGGGTAAAGGCAATCTCATTGAAAGCTTCGGCATGATCACTCCGCAAAACAACATAAGCTTTTTCATTAAGGTCATTAATGGGGAACCCAATCATTCTCAATTTGCCCACATGTTCCAACAGAATAATATAACAATCAGTTGAGTCATCTACAAAAACTTCTTGAGAAGAACAAGATTCAAACCTCTTCATCAAACAGGTGTGTCCTGTCTCATCGATAAGATTTATATTAGCGCCATTCTCAAGTAATAGAATTAGTCTGTCTTTGTTACTGCCACGACAGGATTCCATAACCAGATGTAATACTGTTTGTCTATGTAAATTTTGCGCATTAACATCAGCCCCATAAGTTATGAGAGTTTGCATGATATCAAAATGTTCTTCAACCTCTGCAAAGTGTAAAGGTGTATGGAAAAGAAAATCTCTTGCGCCAACTTCTGCACCATTTTCCAATAACAAATGCGTGATTTCATTCACTGCAACTTTATCGACATTCTCGTTCACCACGGAATGAAGTGGAGTTCTATAGTCATCATTACGAGAGTTGATGAAATCCATCTTCAGCTCTGTGTCAGTTTTCTTATTGAGCAGATGCGTTACAACAGGGTCGAGACCTAAGAAGCATGCCAAATGGAAGTAATTTGGCTTATAGATGTCAATAGGCGTCTGAAGAGAGAATATATGTTCAATATCAAGGTAGTTTTTCCTAGATTTCAGAATAGGTGCTGTATATTCAAGGGGCGTTAGTCTATTGCTGTTGACTATATAAGGATCAGCTCCTTTTTCAAGCAACACTTTTGCATGGTCAAACAGACCTCGTTGCATCGCAAAGTGTAACGGCGTGCATTTATTAGATTCAAATGAATTTGGCAAGTTTGATGTTTCATCTATACAATCTCTGTATAAACTCAGATACTCTTGCAGTTGTGCTGAGCCCCTTTCATCATTAAGGCATAGTGCATGTAGAGGTGATACTGCTCTTCTGTTGAGTTCATCTTATCCCCTGTCGGGCGGATGAAAAGATTGTTATCAAAATCTCAGATATTTTCACTTCATCTTCTCTAGAACAGTAGTTTCGATTCAGTTTATCAGAGGCAATATAAAAAATGTCGAAGTTTAGTACATTTCTGATTGAAATGTTTGCATTATTCTCGAGGAGGTAAATGACAACTTTTGGTTGAAGAAAATTTGTTGCAAAGAGTATTGGTGTGAAACCTGCCCAAAGCACAGAGCCATTCCCAACTCGAGCATTGACATCTACTCCTCTAGATTGTAGTTTTTTTTAATACTTCTACTCTGTCCATTGTGCACAATATGTGGAATATTGGGAGACCAGTGTCATCAGTCAAATTCCACATATCATCATTCAATCCGTTGATGATACTGTTCATAATTCTATTGAGTCTGTGCTCAAATGCAACATGTAAGGGTGTTTTGCCATCACTGTCTTGTTTCATGAAATCTACTCCACTTTTTGAAGATATTTTACTACTTGAGAAGATTTGTGTCGAACAGCCAGGTGAGCAGGAGTACATCCAGTGAAGATTGGCTGATTCAGCTCTACTGGTATGGTGATTTTGCAGTCAGACAACAGCTCTTTGATACTTTTCACATCGTTTTCAATGCAAGCACGATGAAATGTTGTCAATCCGTCATGCTGTTTGCGGTTTTCAAAAGACATGTATGTCTTCTTAGAAATTATATCAATGATCATCATATTCCCTATCTGAAATTGAATACTAAGTAAACCAAACAGAGGATAATTTTGGAGAGTAGCCTTGGATTCTATGAGTAAATCAACAATTCTATGACATTCATAGTAGGTTGCAAAATCTATAGCTCGCCATCCATTCCCCAATGATGAGGTTACTTCTGCATCAACATCCACTCCTAATTCCAAAAAGTGTAAGACATTTGATGGATCATCTTTGTACAAGCGATGTGAAAATGTGAGAGCCCTTGTGCATTTGTAGGGTTCTGAAACACATATTGATGCTTTGCTAGTATTAAATCAATAATCTCTTCATTTCTTTGGAAATCAGCCAAATGTAAGGGTGTCAATTGTTTCGCATCTTTCAAAGAAATGTTAGCTCCACACTTCAGTAAGAACTTGACCATCCAAGTGCATCCATAATATACAGCAAAGTGTAAAGGCATATAGCCTGACCATAAAATTGAGTCCTCACGAACAGAAGAGTTCACATTTTTACTTTGATTCATCATCAACATGTTATGAACAATATCTACTTTATTCCTCATGCTGGCCACATGAAGATAGCTCAAATTATCAAGAGTGCTTGTAACATTTTGCACATTACTTGATAATAGCTCATCAATAATTGGAACGCTTCCTACTCTGGCAGCCAGAGTGAGGGGTGTATCTCCATTCCATTCCTATCTTTGAGATTGATGTTAGCCCCTCCATTCAATAAAATTTTCACCAACTCCAGAGATCTTGATATTACAGCTAAGTGTAGCGGTGATTGGTAATTGAAACACGAATGATGGTCATTGACTTGTGTTGCACTTTCAACGAGGTACTTGACCAAATCTTGGTTTCTACACCGAATAGCCTCTCGTAGGTTACATTGATTTTTTTTCTCTGATTCAGAGAAGTGTGTGGTCCGAAAAAAGCAATTATCAAGTTCTTGCTCCATCTTTAGTGATGTATAGTTAGATCTCTGCTTCCAACAGGGTTAATATCTACATCGAGATAATATGTACCATTGACACATTCTTCAAAGTTCCATCATCAATCAGGGCATACCGCTTTTGTGAATGTTTGTGAATGAACATTATGGCAGTTCGATCACTTTTTTCATTTTCAATTTGTTCTACACTCTGCACGTCCTCACCTCACCATCCAAGTTGGTTCACTTTGACCGCAGATTCTGTTTCTTGTCTTGATTTGTCTGTAGAGTGCAATTCAAGGTTATTGGTTTCCTTTCTCATGCAATCATATGAACAGACTCCAATACCTACTCATTTTTAATTCAACAATCCGATATTTCAGTTTAATTATAGAGAGGAATTATTATTTTTGCTAGGTATAAGTCTGTCAATTATTTCCAATCATTTCGGTTGTTCGGTGCACTTGAGCTTTGAGCTGACTTGGGTTGACTCTCTCCACCATGACCATGGTCTCCACCATGACTGTCAATGTAATTCATCGACGGTATATTCCATATAATATTTTCCCACTGCTTGAGTACATTGATATCAAGAGAACAAACTTGCCACCCAAATACTTTCTCAAAAACAGACTGTTTACTCGAAAACAAGATGTTTATCTCAAAACAGAATGAGCTATGCGCTCATTCATGGTCCTATCTGGATGACTCCTATTATCTGTATCTAATCTTATAGTATTTAAGGAACCACTGCTTGCATGCAGTTAGTCTCGATTCTAACCTTATCCTGGCCGGAGGCTCTGTCGGCCAGAAATGTAGCCAATAAACATAGTATTCTATACAGAATACTTCTCACTCTTTCCTGTCACTAACTTAGCCCCAGCAACCCTCCTACAAACTTCGGACATGACCATGGGCCGAGCCAACTTGGTGATGTATTGTACACCTTCAGGTATCTGTTCTGTGATGACACTTGTCGGTAGTTGATTCTTTCTGACCTCCCGACCGAGTATGCCGATCACAACAATTGTACGTCTCTACTCATCTCTGGCCAAGTACGTGTCGAAAACTCTCGCATACAAACTTGGCGAGTTGAATTCAATAGCGGGATTGGGCTGTAGACAGTTTTAATTAGGAACTATTATCCGTGTTATTTTTGATGGCAGAAAAAAGCAATATGGCCGGATCCTATAGATCCTAAATCTCTCCCATAAGAATAACTCATGGAGAAAAGATAAGAGCGCTTATCGCATGTTAGCTCCCAATTGCTCGTCGAAATCTAGGTGGGTAAATTAATATACTGAAGACTTTAGCCTGGTCTTCAATTTCCTTCTTTCTTGCGCCCAAATTTTTTACAGCAAGTGCTGATATTGACCATTATATAGCCAGTCAACTAGTTACAGATAGAAGAACGCCTCCGAGATAAAATTTGAGTTTTTCATGATTATAAACGTAAGGCTATGAGAAAATCGCTGCTATATTTCTGATTTTGGGACTCAAAAAGTGAAACAATGGCGCCGAAATCAAGATACACGACTGAAGCCTCCAATTCAGCCTCGATCATCGATGATGGTTTAGTAAGAATTGCATGCAATTAGGAGATGAAAGATAGTTCCAAAAGTCAGAGTTAAAATACACTGAAAGCTTGATCCTAATGATCGTGAATTACAAAATTGACGAGTGAAGGACGGTTCGAAAGTTTGAGGTGCTAAAAGAATCATTCACTAAATCTCAATCATTTCATCGAGGTGAAGATTACCGAAATTCTCGTTTCTTATCATATTACGTTGCTTGAGACTATGTAAAAAATAATAAGGATCGAATTTCCTGATTTCGCTCACTAACACAAAACTGTTTTGTAATCGCTCAACAGATTGAATAAAAGCGTCAACAAAAAAAGAAAGAACCGATTAAAATCAAGTGTTCTAACAAACCTCAGCCATTTCACCACGAGCCAATGCGTAAAGATCAATCAACCAGTTTTTCATTGCATTGGAAATGCAGTCGCATCTTGCGCTATCCTATTATACAAAAGGCTTGCGCCGCATAGCATCGCGGATGACAACGCCTCGGAAATCGGGCAAATCTCCTAATAAAGGGATTCTCCAAAAGCTCTTCTCGAAGAGCCTCTTTGCCACACGAGAGAGAATATATTCCATTCGCTCCTGGTGGTTGTAACCGCTATGAGAGTTAGCGCACCGTGTCGGAGGGTTCTCTCTGATAAATCTCGATTCAGTTCCTAGGAAATCGCGGATATGCAAGCTCTCGAGATGTCTCACGGCTCGATTCTTTTTGAGCACCGTTCAATTTAATCTGGTTATTGAGAAAAATGCGTCGCACTGAGATGATATTCCGCTGACTTGAATTTATCAAAGCGTCGATATCTTTTTCTCGAGAGACAGGCTAGGTGCCTACGCTTTACGCATGAGCGCGTTGGTGCAATGGAAAAATATCGCTCGCAGGAAAAATGCATTTGGTTAGGTTTGAAATTGCTTCAATTGTGATTCATTATTCATGGCAAATCTGGTGCCCACACAGGAGTGAGAAAGAATTTATAACAAATTGCAGAGGCTAACTTTTCAAGCACATTTTAAGAGTACACCAAGCAATTCTTCTTTCACATGTTATGAAACGGACCTTGGTTTTCTGCGGAATGATTAATGCCAATGAAGAAGCCTCTTGACTGCTTGAAATTTCATCTAAAGGAGCTTACGAGTGGAAAATCAAGTACCACCCAACTTCTGTTGGGAACTAGAGCTTCAATAAACTAGAGAAAATCGTCGTCTCAATTGTGTTGACTAATTTAATGCTCTGCCTATTATATGGTTGCGTACAGAAAACACTAGAGGCATCCGAGATTTCAAATATATAGCATAGCGTAAATAGCGGAATTGTTGTATCATTTCATCATCAAAGAGAAGAGCTCTGAACTGAGAGAGTGAGATGACGCAGGGGAGAAGAAGGAATCCACGTGGAAAAGCTTATTAAAAGGAGAAACAGTAGTCGTATAGTGAGCAATAGACGCTTTTCGCATAAAAGCAACGACGAGCTATATAATACCCTATATACTGTTCAAGAGGCTGTTTGCTGCGTAGAGACGAGATGAAAAAAATTCCTCGATGTGGAGTGCAGAAAGTGGAAACAATAACCTCGAACTCACGAGTGCTGAGGAATAGTACGAACATTTCTCTCCATCCCTAGATATATATTCCTTTCATCATATTTCTTCGTCCGTGTCGTCTTGGTGCTCTCTCTTCCTCTACTTTTTGTCAGACGATAAATTCCTCAAACTCCGCGTCGTAAACGAAGAGGCCATTATATCCCAAAGCCTTGTCACAAGTATTATTATTATACAGCTGAAGAAACAGGATATTTTCTACTGGAGTGACGAGTCTGTATCATACCTTGGATCGCAAAGGGCCATGGGTTTTTGTTTTTCAGCGCAGATTCGTATAAAAGGGCCTTGGACATATAACGCAAGGTGCGAGACCGGCCACCTTCTAATTGTCTCGCGCACTTTTTCACCATCAACGTTCGTAACATGCATATATGTATATGTAGTGTTAGGTACTAGATTATGGATAAGCTATTCGTGGGATGTGTTTGCTTTGGGGTTGAGCGAGGCGTTTATTTTTTGGCCCAAGCGCTTTTGTGAACGCGGAAACGCGCACTCGCGGGATTTCAAACGCTTTGATCTGATACAGTCTGTATAGTGGGAATGTTGTTCGTTTGGCCAAAGACTTGAAAGCCATGGATAGGTATAGAGATGTATATAGAAATACGGGGATGAGCTTTCCAGTTTCGTCCGAGTCTCTCTCTCGTTCTAGCTTGCGGAGATGAGCGGCATCTTGTTAGGAGCTTGTTTGCCCGGTATACCAAGAGATAGATGGATGGATGGATGGAAAGCTCGCGGGCTTTTCTCGACGAGATGATGGTGCAGTCGTTGTAGTGTTGCCATATATATATATTTTCCACTGGCCTTGAGTGGAAAAAATTGTTCCGGGTTCCTATTTTTCAGGTTAGAGAGGGATGAATATTTCAAATTGTATACCTCTTGAGTATGATTGTGAAAAGTGGAGGCATTCGGATATGCCGGAGAGTCGTGATTATTATTTTCATTCCTCAGTTGGTGGAATTGCGGGAGAAATCGAGCTGAGATCCTATTTCAGTTTGTGAGCATCGTTAGAATGTTTCAGATTTTTTTTTAAAAGTTGTGGAAGAGGGCCAACAAGTATTTTTTTCCGCATCAAATAAATTTCTTGGCGAGGCGAGCAACGAGATCTTTCTGTGGGTTAATTGGTTTCCTGCTAATAATGTTGACGTGGAATATAATTGAGCTTATAAAAGTATAAATTGTTCATATTCATTTTGTTCTCAAGAAAAAAGTTTCGAACAAAGTTGAGTTCTCTGAATGAGAATCGGTATTTTTAATTCCAAATGGAAAATATCAGTTTCCAAACAAGCGTAAGTACGGATAACTTTCGTCCGAGAATGCAACTGTAGACCTAATGGAACGAGAAACCTGAATTTTTCGTGACAGAATCACTTATTCAAGCAAAGCGCTGACGCTATTTTAGAAGACTTGGGGTCTTTGAGTGGTGCGAAAGCACTAATTTTGTGATCTCCGCTGACAATAGATTAGTCAACCTCATAACTGTCAGTCAAAAAAGCTATTCTGTAGAAAATTGCTAGATTTATTCTACATTTATTCCCATAAAATTCTCTATGCACGAGGCAGATACTAATAGCTATTTCAACCTCTTCAACAGATCCCTCCTACCCATTTCGGCTAGCACCTTCGGTTACCACGGCTGTACTTTTTCAATAGGTTGTCTATTGAAATTCTTCCTATTCAATTTTTTCTAATGAATATGCTTAATAAGTACGAGTGAAACACATGACTTTGTTTTGGATGACTCAGATTGTTGTAGTGACTCCACTAGTAAGAAAAGTGTTTCGTGATCATATATGAACACATGAACACATTCTCGATTGAACTGTGGATAGATACCATAACCTACGACAATAAGGGCAAAAGCCATCAACTATTATGAGTCAGCATACTCACAAGGGGAACACCAACCTTGTATAGCTCCTGGATCTTGACAAAACTTTGGGAATCTTCTTGTTTTGGTGGAAAATGAAGGTACCCAGAAGAGTTTTGTCCAATGGGCCTCCTATACTGAGATATAGCTATGGAGGTTAACATTGTTAGCATATCTATATATGTGTCGTTTTAACATGGGCCTGTATGGGCAATGCTACTCTCCATAGCTGTATCTCAGGAAAGAAAGCCCATGGGGTCAAATCCTTGGAGATACCTTGATTTTTCACCAAAACGAAATGATTGTCGAAGTTTCATCAAGATCCGTGAACCGCAAGGTTGGTGCTCCCCTCGTCAGTCATAGGTATTAATCTTGGGAATAAAGAGCTTCATTGCCCACTCGAAAAATTTCCTGCACCCAAACTTTGTAAGAAGCGTGCTCGTGGCTCCAAACACCAGACCTCCACATCCGAAATGAGGAAAAAATTTCACGCTCACCCGATTACGATACCCCACAGTCATGTATGACTTACCTGCGTATACCTATGACTAATTGTAAGTATGCAAATCTAATACGTGTTCACATACGATTATAGCGCATTTATCTTTACTAGGGTCTCTACACTATAAAATTACTCACTGCAAAGAATTTTTTCAACTTCCTCTTCTGCTTTTTCGGAGGGAACCCCCCCCCCTCCCTTTGTACCACTTTAGAAAGAGTGAGATTCACTCTATCATGAATGAAACACTTCGAAAGAATGAAATTCACTCTTCCCGGAGTTGCCACGAAAAAGAAGTCCACTCCGAAAAATTAAGAGAGTCCCGTTTTTTCTTACTTGGCACTCATTTTTGAATAGAGCCACCGAGCTTGGAGTTACAGTAAGTAAAAGAAATTCAGTTATCATTCTGCGTCAATTTCAGGCCGTACACTTGGAATCCTCACGTCGCGTCAAACTTTGACTTTCACTACTAGGCACAAGACAACTCGAACCGAAATAGTGACTTTTTCCCGAATGAGAAAATGTACACTCACCGGACAAAATATCTGCACAAATCTGGAAAAGTTTTTTTGTCCCTGGGCCGTTGTTTCAATTTCTATCAGACTGTTTTTGGTGCTTTGATAGTTGCAACCTCACCCTCAACATTTTAAAATTGGAATCTAGTTTCAAAATTTCAAATAGCAGATGTGGGACAAAAAACCTTTTTCAAATTCGTGCAATTATTATGTCCGGTGAGTGTACCTACCCGTCTTTATGAATGGTAATTGCAGAAACTGGTAAATATACCCAATACAAAGACCAAAAATGCCCTTACTACATAACTTGCCTACGTAAGCTTAGAGCTAGAACTCATGATAGATGAACGCAAACAGTACACACTGAATTTCTACCCCAATAAAAACTTACCACCAAGAAATATCTCAAGAAATTCCAAGTACCTAACTCATTGATATCCACCCCTGTTGACTCAGACTTCCTAGCACCCCCTCTCTCCATCATAGAGATATATAACCGGTATCATCGTATAATTGTGGTCATAACGGAATAGTGGACGATTCGCTACATAGCCAAAAAGCCCCTAAGTCATCTCAAAAGTGAAAGAGCCAAACGATCGAATATATATATATATATAATGTCTCTCTACCTTCTGTTCGTTTCCCGGTCATTGCCAGCGCCATTACAAAATCTACGACTAGCGTTTTCTCGCATCCCGACGTCGCAGAGAGAGAGAGAGAGAGAGGTTTATATGACCGATGGCAGTAAAAAACGACGCGACATCGCAACGACGCATTCACCTCTCTCTCTTTCCGTGCAGATAAATCGTAAATGGGCTCTTTCTCTCGCGCCTTCTATCGTTTCGCACATTATATGGTATAACACCTATATATATATCTCACATATCCCTGCGAAAGCGAAGCTCTCTTTCTCTGCATGGCAGTGACGTGAAGCTACGAGCGCGGAGCCCACATTGTCTGGCGGAAATATTTATAAGGGCAAAAATGAATCGAGGCGATATTTTTCTGAAGCGAACGCGGTACTGACGCTGGCTTCGATACCAGAAGGAATCGATGCTGTATGAGGATATTCCGCCTATTTTACAAAGTGACTAAGATCCACAAAATTATTTTTACTGTACAATTTTTCAATGAAGTTTGTTTCAAGGACTAAATTTCAAACGTAACATAAATCACGTTTTTATTTACCGAAGGATTGACAGGTAGATTGTATGGATTCAGTTTTTCATCGAGTATGGGCGGAAATATACCTCACAATTAGATAATTCTGGACCTCGCGACGTAATTCAGAGCTGCTTTTTGTCTTGAAGATTAGTGTGCATAACGCTTCACAAGATAAGCCCATCATACGATGCTTTATGATGTATTTGAAAATCATCGCAGAAATAGTGTACCCAACATGCCCTCATATGCCGATCTCAGAACCGGGCACCCGTTGACCTTCCTACAAATTTTTTTATGTTCGTTATGCTGAATATGAGAAAATCGATTATTAGGACTGACCTCGGATGGTTTCCGCGCCCCCCAGGAAATATAAAGGGAGTTTTTGCACATTTTGTGTTTGCACAGCTAAGAAATCACCGAGGAAATTGTGTTCAGTAACACCGGTGCCACAATTGTTTGGTACGAGCAATCTTAACGTATGTAGATAGCGCATTTGATTCTTTTTTGCAAGACCTCCGAAATTCATTTTCGGAAGTTGCAAAACTTAGATTTAGAGTGATTTTATGAGCAGAATAAGGAGATCATCCGCAAAAAAGAGCCCAGAATCGGTGTGTACCCAACATGCCCCCATATGGTTATCTCGAAAAGGCTTGCAAAACGACCGATTCCAAGACCCAGAACGTATTCATCACGTCGAAAAAGATCGGAAATAGGGTTAGAATTTTACACCGAGTTTATGAGGTTGTAGCTCACTTCTAAACGATTCGGTTTCGAAATAATCGTTTGCAAGCGGGGAACCTCGTGAACGAGTTGCGAATGCTATTTTTTGCAATTTTGTAAGCACCCAAACATCGGAAAATTGCAGCAAAAAGTTTTACGTACAACAAGTTAGATGTTGGAACTTTCCTTCTCTCGGGCCACTTATCAAGGGTGTACTGAAGCCTCTTATCAAGTTTCCATTCATCACCAAAATGATTAAGAATATATTGATGTATCGATACTCATCTCTCAAAAATCCCCCTCGCCAACGTGTTGAGAGCTTTTCGGGAGCATTCCGAGAACATGGCAGGAGTTTCTTGGAATGTCTCGAAAACATTTCTGACAGTTATCGATCTGTGACATGAGTCAGCGAAATTTGTTGACACAATGCCACTGGCAAAAGCCGATCAATTGAAATTCAATCATTTGTAATTCCCGCCAGTGATAAATACAGTGCTTGATCGTATCGATCGAGTACGAATACTAGTTTGATATATATATCCGACAGTAGGCTGAAAATCTGTCGAGTCGATTTCTATATGGAAATAGCGGGTTAAAATCATTTTTCTCGCAAGCGCTTGCGCATGTAAGACTTTCATATATAAAGCCGTTTAAGAGCTCGACGTTCGTCCACTTAGGCCAAGTGCGTCGGGGATTAACCTCGGCAGATCGTCTGTCCCCTTGACAAGCCAGATCTGACGAGGAATGGCGAAACGCACTGTAATCTAGCGTAGAGTCAAAATTTTTTCCATATGTCTCCTCTCACCCTCAAACTTTCCATCAAAATCCTCCAAGTTAACCTCGCAACCATACGAGGCTTGGAGGTGCATACTTCGAGTTGAAGTAATTCAACTCGATCTGTGACATGAGTTAGCGAAATTTGTTGACACAATGCTACTGGCAAAAGCCGATCAATTGCAATTCAATCTGTTGTTATCGACGAGGTTCTTGTGGTGTAACCTGGACGATTTACGTGGGGTGAACTGATCCATTTTTGGAAAATCAAATAAAATTCAAATTTGACTACCCCCCGGCAATACCTCAAGGCCCTTCGAAGGAATGAACCAAGATTTTTAGGGGGCGCTTCCAAAAGTGCGCCAAGTTCTGTGTCGCCGCAGACTGAATATTATCAAACGAAACACTACCAAGCAAGTAGGTTAATCGTCTTATTTAGAAATCTCCATCAAAACTCAATTTTTCGCACGTGGGATCTTCTCTTCATTCTCAGCTCTAAATCACATTTACCATATATAGAAGGAGAGAAAGTTTACCGCCCTCAGCACAAAAAATAGTATACGCAACACGGGTGGAAGTGCTCCGCGCTCGTAGGCCGTGATGCGGGCGGAAAACCCACTTTTCCACACTTATCATGGCCACTCGTGCGGAAAACGCCCTTCCCATACTTATGAAACGTTGTATTTCGCACTTCATTTCCGAGTTACATAGGTTGCTTTGGAGAAATTACGGCAGCTTGACTCCAGTTGATCAAAACTATACACTTCAGCTCGTTCTGAAGGTCTCGAAACGAGTTTCAGAATTAGTTGAAGTAGATTGATCAATGTTGAGGTAGACCAGAGTTATTGAGGAATGGTATAATAGGGACATGTTGGGTACACATTTTTGCGAATTCGCAAAAAATCACCTTGGGAAATTCGTAACAGCTTGGCTCTGGTTGATGGAAATTGATTTTACTCAAATTCGTTCCAAAAGTTTTGATATAACCTTTGAAACGCGATAACGTACGTTGAAAAATATTGAAGTGGGCCAAAGCTATTGGCAAGAGGGCTTAAGGGAGGGAGAGGTCATGTTGGGTACACTTACCTTAGTCCAAAATTCTTGCTTCTCTGGTACTACAGTTGAGATTATACGATCAATAATAAATGAATTCAGGCTTTGTGTTCTGTATTGATTCAGCCCCTAACAATTGATTCTTGCACGGAAAATTTTCAAACTGTCAGAGATGCCAAGAATGAAACACAACTCTTCCTCAAAATTCCCAAAGAACGGTATTGTGCATGTAGGAAGAAAATTCTCTCAAAATGATGCTGGCTACCTCATCACCATCTTTCCCCTGTCGTTATTCACTTTCAACTACGAAACTCTCTGAATTCAATGGACAGCAGCTTTCCGCTCTTCAAAGCCCAACAGGAAGAGAGCAGTTTTATATTCTCGGATTTATCAGGAGGGAAAAGAAATCCTCAAGAGAACGCGACAAAACATGCGAAACAAACTAATGGCATCAGCAAGAAATGGGTATTTCAATTCCGCTCTGGTTACTTCACGGAAAAGAGGAGGTGGAATGCATTCCTGGAAGAAGATAATCTGAATTTAATGTTGACGAGGTAGCGGCAACCTACTGTGGACTTTTTCGATACTTGGAAGCTTTTCTTCGTGAAAATTTGCAGCAAAACATTCATGCTGTACAATTTCATTTTGAGATTGGAAAAAGACTTTGAAAAAGTATTTTCAAACTTGTTTCAGTGAAAAAACTTATTGAAAACATCTTATTCCAAAATCCTCACAGGCAGATCCCGTCAAAGAGAAAATTTCACCATGATCTGAACCGAAATCGAATCTAGACAGTTATCATCTCGTCAGCTACTGGTAAATTCTGAATAACTCGAGCTCGCGTAGACCAGCAGATTTGCAAAATCGTAAATTCCCAAGAGAGACACAGATGATTAAGAGAGATTCAAGATAGGAGTGGCGAGGTTGAATCGAGGAATGAAGCAATTGCATTGCAAGATTCTGTGCAGATGGGGAATGGTCTGCTCCATCAGGGCTGTGCCTCTCATCCAACTTTTTCGATTAAGAAATGCTGTCACTGGCAGTAAGGAAATGGCAAGTTTGTCGTCGCTAGGCGTCTACGAATCTTTATCTCTCTCATCCTCTTACATCACTGAAACGTAATCCACTCCCTACATAGACGGTCCATATCTAACCTCAAAATCGAGAAGATTCTCACGTGTACCAGCTGGGTTCCTCGACGTAATTCGCCCGACATGTCACATTTTTACATTCTGCGATCTCACACACTTATACAAACCTAGCAATTTGACAAAAGTCAGAATAAACTCCTTGGAAAAATCTTAGTTCTGATGGAACGCCCCACGTATAGTAAAGCCGTCAAGACCAAGTAAGTGCATAATATACAGAATGAAGCTCGGGTGCATCAGACTCGTCCGCTCGACTCTCATGCATATCAATAAGGCGGCTCTCTTGGGCCAAGATTGCGCCTCTTTGGTACAACGGGATTGCATTCACACACCTGCAGACCATATTCAGTGAATAGCAAGCTAAATCAGAAACTCCGCGGAGAGAACTGGCCAAGTTTGGCCCTCTCATCAGCTTCTGGCCTCATTGATAGAATGTTGAACCCTCGGGTAGACGTGGTAATTAAACGTTCTGGCTATATTCACCTCATCATGGTCCTTATCTTGGTCAAAAAGACTCCTTGAAAGCTCTGTTTTATTTTGTATAGAGTCCTATTTCATTTTGCCGGCGCAGATATTTATATATGAGTCATATACAGAAGAGTACACAGGGAAGGTATAATGGATGCGCCCGGATGGTCGCACCCTGAAGATCGTAAACTGGCGAACCTCGTCAATTTGCCGGGCGCCACGTTGCCGACGTTGCTTTGTTTTGATACGTCATATAATAGAGGTGGTGGTACTGGTGATGATGATAAGCAGGGGGATACCGTATAGAGTACCCGTTTATGACCTTTCATATCGTTGTCCTTGCGTATAATGCGAGCCACCAGGGTGACTGAGGCTCTTACTCGCCTGAGTCATCATCGTAAAGGCAATTTTGATTACAGAATGTGCGCATGCACGTGGATGGTGGGACGCTGTGAGTATCGTATTTATTGATTTTCTTAAGGGGGTTCGGAAGCTCTACTTTTACCGACCTAGGTAGCCGCATGTGAGCTGTGTCTGGTGACTGATACGTGACTTCATGGTGTCTATCTGTAGACATCTATCTCAAGCACTCGACAGCCTGACATAAGAAGAGATGAGTTTGTTCAATAGAGATTTGGTGTTATATCTCTATTGTTTGATATTCACCTCTGTCACTGGTGGTCACTGATGTCTGTGAATGAACTTCTCTGCTGTTTGTTACACATAGAAGTGTGTATTTCTGACTGCAAAGATTCATGCAGAGGAATGAAAAAATTCTCTGTATGAATTACTTCTATGTTCTCCTTAGCATTTATATGCAATCTCATACATTTTTTATGCATTAGTGGAGATTGACATTTCTAAATAAAATACTGCAGCGTACTCTCCAAAACTCCATTTTGGATGCTGTTTATACACATCTTTCATATAAATACACTGCAAATGTGCATCTTGGCATGCCTAGATGTGTATTTCACGTCAATATCTTGCATTTTAAATACAACCAAAAATTGGGTGCATTTGCTATGCAGTAATGTAAACAAAACAGATGGCTGAGCCTGGACATTTTCAACTTTGAGCAGATGGAAGGAAATATTTCTGGTATCTAATAGAGACCTTAGAAACAATCAATCTTCATTCCTGCTCAATTTGGTATTTTAGTTGAACATCTTGCATTTTTTATGCACCCAAAGAGTGGGTGCATTTACTATGCAGTGATATAAACAAACATATGGCTGAACCAGGACATTCGATTGTGAGCGGAGGAAAGGCAAATATTTCTGGTATCCAATAGAGACCTCAAAACCAATCAATCTTCATTCCTGCTCAAATTGGTATTTTGGTTGAATATCTTGCATTTTTTATGCACCCAAAGAGTGGGTGCATTTATTATGCAGTGATATAAACAAACAGATGGCTGAACCAGGACATTCGATTGTGAGCGGAAGAAAGGCAAATATTTCTGGTATCCAATAGAGACCTCAAAACCAAACAATCTTGATTCCTGCTCAATTTGGTATTTTAGTTGAACATCTTGCATTTTTTATGCACCCAAAGAGTGGGTGCATTTACTATGCAGTGATATAAACAAACATATGGCTGAACCAGGACATTCGATTGTGAGCGGAAGAAAGGCAAATATTTCTGGTATCCAATAGAGACCTCAAAACCAATCAATCTTCATTCCTGCTCAAATCGGTATTTTGGTTGAATATCTTGCATTTTTTATGCACCCAAAGAGTGGGTGCATTTATTATGCAGTGATATAAACAAACAGATGGCTGAACCAGGACATTCGATTGTGAGCGGAGGAAAGGCAAATATTTCTGGTATCCAATAGAGACCTCAAAACCAATCAATCTTCATTCCTGCTCAACTTGGTAATGAACTGCATCAAAACCCATACTTGATCTAAAAAATTCCACCAAAATTAACCTATAGAAAGATCAAGTTATCAGTTATTCTTTAGTAATTCATGTTTTCTTTTAATAGAATAATTTTCATGAAAGTTACAACTTCTATCTAATTCACAAATTTAGAAATGATTTGACACCTGGAGAATGCCATAATCTAGAATGCGCTGGTATAGAAAAAGCAGTTGAGCTTCGAATATGAAATTGGGTTGCTTCCATCAATGGAGCATATGTCATCATCAATAGATCAATATCTGGAAGTATAAAATAGTTAATATTCAGGGATGTGATTCAGTCCACATCATTTTACTGAAGTGAATCTTGCATCATTTTGGAACTCATTTATTTTTAGAATCTGAAACATGTAAATTTTTAAATATGATGATTTTCTCCCTCGAAGACCTCAAAATGTAGATTAGAGATGTGGTACTTACCCAATCTGAACACTTACAGAGTTGTATGATCCCTCAATACGGTTAGTGTTAGGGAAAATGGAGAGAAACAGGTTGTTTGATTCCACGGAAGAACCCATGCTGGAAGCTAAGAATCGACATGAGTGATTGAGTTCTGCTTGCACCTGGAAGCAGAAATTTGCTTGAGGTTTCTATAACAAATTTCTATACATGCTAGGGTAAAGGCATGATTGAGGCTCAATATGATCCATAAAAGCTCAAAGAATCTAGTTTTGCCACTTGTGTAGTACATAACCTGATGACCAAGTTTTGAAATTATTTCTAAGCAATAACAGAAAACTATGAAGCTTCATACATTATTATGAAATTCAGAAAATTCTCACTATTTGTAGGTAGTTTAGAGTATAAATTGATGGGCTAACTCACCATACTGAGTCTACATACAGAATGTCGTCAACTGCCCAATCAAACAACCATGCCGTATGGACCTTCAAATCTTCCTAGGACAGCAAAAGACAGCTCAAAATATTGCTAAGAGCCTCCAGTAATATGCCATACAGTGCAGATGGTTCCCCAGAAGCTCTGGGTGAGTTTCGAGCCATAACGTAGAGCTTTGCTTCAAATGACGAGGTCCTGGGAATGACACAAAATCAAGAAAATGCCTTTATTGACAACTGAAACCTTTCATACTAGTAAAATCACAATTTTTACAATCTTTTAAATATAAAAAATTCTAGGTTAGGCCTTATCTATGAGAAAAATCTTCAAAATCAGATGAGTTGACATCTAGCCCCATTGAAAGGCACTGCAAAAACAGCTGACTTATAACCTTCCGGATGAGAAAAGTACACGACATAGCTAGTCGATTTTGGGCACAATAGATTCATGATGAATTTGAGCACCACCGACGTGCACTATTTACTGGGAAGATGTGTGATTTAAAAAGATACTCACGTCAAAAAAAACGTCACGGCGTCATGCGAGCAGTCGACGCCGACCGGGCGTTGCTGGATGGGAGATGGAAAACGCCGACGCCGCGATGTAGCCAGGGTTGGCCTAGTCTCGTACTTGCACTAAATATAATAACTGACACTGGAGTATTAGCCCACACTCGATGGAAACCATCTCATCACCCGCGAGAGCACCGGGAAGCCCTAAAACATCCACACGGTGTCAGCTGACGCGGCGGACCCGCAACTAAACGCCCAGCTCACACGCGTTTGTTGACATTATGAGTGTTCACAGGCTCGTGATAGTTCTTGATTTTTTATAATTTTTTTAGGATGAGTTGGGGCAAAAGGGCTCTATTAGGCTCTTCCTTGTAATCGTAGCTACCTCGTCGTGGATTTTCAAGGTGATTCGTTATCATTCAGAGGAGAAAAGACCTTTCTCAGTAAAACAACCACTATTTTGGTAACTGAGAAAGCTCTTTTCTCCTCCAAATCATGATGAATCACCCTGAAAATTTACGAAGAGATAGCTGCGATTCCAAGGAAGAGCCTAATATAGCCCTTTTTCCGAGATATTGCGTAATACTGGAGTAATGAATTTTTTTGTGATGAAATCCGAGGTCGGTAAAGGTAGAGCTTCCGCACCCCCTTAAGGCGTTAATGGCTATGAAAGTCTGATGAAACAAGTTTACCTAGCACTCGTTACGCAAGAATGCATTTTGGCAACAGATGCAAAATAAAATGGATAGGTAGAAGAAATATGCGTTTCTTAAGAATAAAATACATGAGAAGATGAAATGCAGTGAAATATTTTTTGAATTAATATTCAAACGATTGAATCGATTTGAGTATTTCTGTGTCTTGAACCGGAAATCGGTTTCTCAAAGACAAGTTCCCAGAAATGACACAAGAAATTTGATTGTTAATGGTATGAGTGAGATATATCATTCATAATAATTCTAGAAAACATTGTCAAGAGTATTTTGTGCAGAGTACCAGAATACGTTATGTAGAATACCATATGTGAAGAACCATTGTTGGCTCGTCCCGATAACATGACTGACGTAACGATGTCTAAGAGAGAGAAAGTCATAGATGGAAGTGTGATGATGGTGATACGGAAGCGGTGGAATTATACCATTTGGAATCACGCGACGTTTATCGGCTAAAGTTAGCCGGAAGTATAAATGAGACGAATTGGCTAAAAGAGCAAAGTTGTTACCGTGATCTCAATCGTACAGGAAATCTCTTTAGTCTTGGACTTTTATGACTGTTGAAGCTTCACGTATCAGCAAAGTGAGAAACTTATTTTTGTAATGACTGACTTATTCCGCTCTCATGAAGGGCTATTCTTGATCTTCATTTCATCGTCGGATCTCATTTGTGGACTTTTGCGACGTAACTGAGGTGAAAATCGATGAAAACGATGAGAAATTTTTTTATTGATGACGGAGTCATCTTTCGGCGCGGTGCGAGTGAATCCGTGATTGGGAATCCATGTGGACACGCTCTCAGTTGACGGGATCGTTTGCTATGTTATGCGCAGGCGCCGCGTGCCGCGCTATACTTTATATTAGTAATGTATGCTCACCATTGTATTAGGTGCTGTATATATGTGCTATATCTAACGACTTATATGGCTTGATGCTCGCGCTCGTTGCTGTGTGTATGTGTGTGTATTCTTTCACAAATTACGGCAACTCGTTCATGGAAATTTTGATGACATTCGCAATGCGTGTGCATTACATATTTGAGAACTAGTTTGAGATTGAAATCATATCCATATTAGTAATTGCAATGTGAACTTTCTTGAGAAGTCTTTTTAGCAATTGGGAGAATTTTCAAGAGAAACCTTTGTCTGAGATCTGAGAGAAGGAAAATTCACATCAGGCGACAACAAAACGCAATTCTCGAAACTCTGATAAACCACCGAGCTCGAGTCTAGACTATTCTAGCCCGATATCTATATATATATAGAATCGGAAACTTTTCTCTCATATCACACGTTTTATAATAATCGCATGATGAAGCGAGTCCTCAATTTCAGAGCGTCGCATTATAGGTCTCCCAGATATTGAGTAAAATTTTGAGTTTAGAATAACCAATTTCTAAGATAGGAACAATGGAAGTAATGGACCATCTCCTGATTATATATGAATGAGACTTCGAGGCACCACACTGTTGTTGAATACATGTTTTGTAATTTCAACTAATGTAGGGTACCCTCATCAAGCCAATTTCTCAATAACTTTGGCCCATCTCAATATTTTCGAACGTACTTCAACTCGTTTGGAAGCTTGTCTCAAGACCTTCGAAATGAGCTGGAGTAGGTCTAATTTTGATAAACTGGAGGCGAGCTATTTAAAATTTCCCAGAAAGTGTTTTCCAGAAGTTCACAAAAGTGTGTACCCAACTTGCCTAGCAACTTGCCCCCATCATTCAAAACGATGTAAATTGGCGATAAAATGCATGAAATCGTTTTTATATGTTTTTATCGCCGTGCAACCATATTTGGAGCTTTTTGCAGGTTCTTAACCACTATTTCTGTTTACCTCCAAATTTTGCATGTTCCAGATCGATGTTTTCCAACTCTAAAAACCGGGTTTTGAAGGTCTTAAAACAAGATATCAAATACGCTTAAGAACTTTAAGATCCACCGAACTGAAAGAATTTGCACCGGTTTTACTAAACTCAATTTCTTCGTTGATTTCTTAGCTGTACAATCGCGAAAAATGAGAAAACCATCTCGAGTGTTTTGAGGAAAGCGGAAACGATTCTAGGTTGGTATAACCCATCACCTATTTTCTCAAACTTTAGTTCAACACACGTGAAAAAATTATCGGGAAGGTGAAGGAGTACTCATTTCTAAGATTGGCATATTGAGACAAGTTGGGTACACTTATGGTACTATGCAAAACTCAATGTGAGAGAAAATTCATGGATGACTCCGTCATCTTTTGCGCGTTCTATCTGGACGCACTAATTTTTTTTTTTCATTATTTGGTTATTCAATGACGCTTTTGAGCACTCATGTGCTATTCAGCGTATGAGAAATTAAACATTCATTCGTAGAAGATAACGGCACTTTGGGAATTTGCTCCTTTGAGTGAACATGTTCATTTCGACATTTTTATAACCCAATTACATAGGTTTTAATCATTTGGTAAGTTTTTTACTCGCATTTTAACGCTCATCTTCAAAATGAAAAGATCCCTTGATTAAAATTATTGATACGAAAACTCGACAAATTCTTTACATGTTGGGATCATGCCGTAATGGATAAGTGTGTGATGAGAAATCAGGAATGTAATTAAAAATTCGGCTTTTAAACGCCATTATAGGGTCTCTATGATGAAGAATAATAATGGCCCTGTGCTCGCAGATTCATTTCGGGTGCGGATGACTCATTTCCCGAGCGAAGCTAGGGAAATAAACTGTCCCAGCGCTCAAACTGAGCGTAGGTCCCCAGGGCAGTAGTGTATCATATCTTAATAAGTAAGAGTAAAAAGAATTTTTAAGAAACGCTTTTATGAACTATACCAAGACACTATGTTTAACTTGGAATAGTGGAACACCGACAGAAATCGTCTGGAAAAGAAATGTACGATGTGCGAGGGTGCAGCCCTTGAAGAAAAAGATCTATGATCAGTGTCGTATCTTGTATTCGAATTTCGGCGCCAATGAGACGGGTGATGAGCACTGCTCACTTCAGTCGCATCGATATCGATCTTCGCACATCCTACCTAGCCCACGCTCACATGCCCGAGCCTGCCCTGGCCTGCCCAGGCAAACACGCGTGTACAAATATTTGACTGGATAAAAAAATTTGGATAACAACAGGCGTGCCGAGTCCGCAGATCTAATTGAACTCGGTTGAATGCAATGAAATCGTTTAATAATGAGCTCCAGGGCCATCAGAGTCATCAGACACTGACGCAACTGGACGTAAATATAACCTCAAAGATCTGACAATTAAGCCGGTAAAGTCACTCGCGACTGCCGACAAGACCGAGGGGATTCCTTAGATTTCCCCAGAACTTATAAATTCATGACTGTGATTGGCTGATTTGAAATGCCGCTCATGATCATGATTGGCTGTTGGCGGTGGGCCGGAAGCCAAAAATGTGCATCGCGAGATTTTTCTAAGCGGAAAACTAGATCGAGGCGAAGTGCAATAAAAGCGTTTAAAAATGAGTCTGGACAGACACACACATGATACTTCTGCTCATGAATAAATATTTTTATGAACGTTGCAGGACCGAGTAACATGGGTTCATCCGCACACTAGAACTCCAAGACGCGCGCGTTGCGCGCGGATGGTTACGATGGCTTGAAGTTCTGGAATATACGGAAAAAGCTATTGCGTTTGAAAAAAAAAATTATGCAGGTATATATGGTACCAGAAAGGAGCAAATATGAAATAGTATAAAAATATAGAATGAAAATGTCATTCATCTATATGTTTATCCATCTAACATGCCTCGAAATCGAAATTCATGGATTGCTGATTCAAAAATTCACGACTGTGTGAGGGATTTTTCGGATAATCTCAAAAAGCTATTCAATCTACGAAGTGCGCGCGCTGCGCGCGCATGGTTCAATCACCCGTATGATGTGGGGTCAAAAAACTATCCAGTTTTTATAAAACATCATCGAGGGTGGCCATCAAGGAACGAAGATCATTTTGAGAACTGGAGAATTGAGACCAACTCCAAAATCAATGATTTGAATTCATGCAACGCTTGCGCATGAATATCTCAATTTTCACGTGAAATGTGTGGGTTTGCAATTCGATTGAGATTTTCAAAGGTTTTTACTCATTTTCGGATGGAGACATGTTTCTCTCCTCCTCCTTCTTCTCCTCTAAGTCGGCTATAGAAGAGAAGGAGGAAAAATTTTCTAAGGATATGCACAAACATCAGCCAATCAGCCTTTGTGAAGCGAAAATTTCTTGGATGCTTCTGTAAAAATTTTTTTTTTAGTCCACAAATGAAAAATTTTTGATCGATCATTTGAAATTCAACTGATCATCATCCAGAAATGAGAAAGTTATTGAACCTCCTACAATTTGAAAGAATACATTATTCACAAATAAAAAATTCCTCAATCCATTCGGGCCAATTCAGTGGCATCCACCAACTGAAGAGATATTTTACGCATTAGAACTTGAAGAATTATATTCACAAATTGAAAACTTTTTTCAAAATTATGTAAGGATATTCAACATTCACAAAGAGAATTTTAGTTGATCTACCTCAATCACAAAATTTTACACATGTAATTTAAGAATTATGTTGAAACATTCATAAAAAACGAAAAAAATTCTAGTTAATCCTCCCCATCAAAAAACAGTATGGATGCAACTATTAAGTTTGTATGGATCATTTTGAGAATTTAAATAAGCGTTCTTGAGATCTTTCCGATCGTTGAAGGAAGATGAAATCAGAAAAAAAATCTTCAAATGTTACCATTAACCTCATTATTACACGGGATATCCGATATTCCTGTTGTCGGTCAAGCAGCAATCTACTTTCCTATCACTCATTTAGCGAGCGAATCGCGATCCGATTAATTCAAGCAGGTGTAATAAAACCCGATATGATGCGCAGGCGCGACCGATCACCTGCACCTGCTCAATGCTGACAACGAAGCAGACAGAACTGGCCAGAACGCTACAGTGCATGAGTTCAGATGCTTGAAACTCATCATTACTCTTCTTTCGATAAATTGGAAATAATCAACAGATATAATAAATCGGCTATGTAGATCGCATGATTGAATACTTTCAACTATATTGATCCACCTATGAATACATTCAAATAATACAATGTCATTAATCCACAGCAACACACATTGAGACGATTTGTGAGTGGCGCGCGAAATCTCGATCGGAACGCCTCGAATCTCGAATATCGAAGTTATCCATTAATAATATAAGATTAATAATATAAGATTCAAATAAATAGGCACGCGCAAGATACGGAAGGAGAGTTGCATCGAGTCATTGATTATTCATCCGCACGAATGTATATCATGATGTGCTATGAGCATACCATGTCTAGCGGTAGTTAGTCGAAGATATTATTTCCAATAACCATAATTCATAGACGCAAACGATCGTATTAGCACAATTATTTTAGCGAAAGTTGTTGAGTCACTTACAAATTGTTGAACGTTTTTTTCTTTGAGAATGTTGTATCGCAGAGGTATGGTGCAAATGTCATAATCATTGAAATTTTCGTAGAATTTTTGAATTTTATACATTAAATGGCATAGTTCCAGATGAATGAGATATATTTTAACTAAGAATCCATTGAGCGCAAAGATCTATTTTCACATCGCGAAATTTCAGAAATCAAAGAAAAACCGACTCTTTTCAGAATAATCATTATCAGGAAATATTGTGACCCGAAGAGTATGTGTCTCTCCTTCACCAAGAGAATACTCTACAAACATGACTCACAGCCTAAAGCTACAAACATGATGAAACATGCCAAAAAATGATAAAAAATGCCTTACAACATGGAAAACAACATCAGAAACAAGGTCTATTTTTATCATAGAATTCAATACCTTTCATATTCTTTCGCAAGAGAAAAACGGTAAGCTCACTTGTCAGAAAAAGAGCTTGAAAAATAAGCATCAGAATCACCGACAACAAAGAATGAAAGTCGTGTCAATTAGAGAAAGAAAAATGCGGAAAATACCCGTTATACACCGAGCTTATTGCAAAAACAAGTCAAGGGTGCACTCAACAGCTTGCACACCGAATGAACAAACGGGTAGCAAGAAGTTGTTCATAACGAGCTGTATCATTATCATCTCTCAAAGTCGCGTGAAATGAGACGAAGCAAGAGATGGAAGGGGTATGATGATAAAGAGCGCACGGCTGACCACAGTGAGACATAACTACTTGCCACTGTGCGAGCTGGCCAATATTCTTCAATCATCGCTAACAAGACGATATACCCATGGCGCACGACGATGAGAAAGAAGATCGAGAGTGAGAGTGTAATATTATACGAAAGGCGACTCGGTTGTTACATATAATATATAGATCGTATAGTATGTACGGGACGCCAGCGAGCAATTTGCCAACGCGCCGGGCAACGAGGCTGTCGTCGCTGTTTCGCACGAATAATATGCGCGAGCGAGGGTGAGAAGTCGTAGCAGGGATCGTGTTCGGGCTCACCTTTATTTTGCCCCGTACACTTTTTATAAGGTGCTGAGGGAGTGCGTGAGGCTGATATGGACGAGGGGTTGGATGAAATTCATGAATAGATTTGGTGGATTTCTGTACAGGTCTTACATTTTTTTGACAAAATGCGTAGAATTCACGAAAAAAAATTGGTTGCCCAAGAGTCTTTTCTGTTGAGAGAATGAAAAAAATTACAGCCCGTCCTGCAACGGAATCTTTATATGAATAGCCCAATTCGACCTCACACTAAGCACAACTTTTCGAGGACAACGTGATAATTTCAGAATTTTGAGATGAAATTTAAAAATATTTTGCTTAAGCAGAATGATTCTGTTGTTAGCTTACCTCTCAAATCAATATCATTTCCATTTGTCTCAGAAAATGTTGGAAACACTCAGTTTTCAAAACCAAAGAATGGTTTTGAGTGTCATAACTTAAAAAGAACAATACTACGCAGTATAGAATTTGAAAAACTCTCACGACGTTGGAACAAAAGGTTAGTTATTTTTAGAAGAAGTAGGAAAGTTCACATCGAGGTATGTAATTCTCTAGAAGTAGTACAGCCAGAGTTTAGTCAGGCGTGCTCATGGTCACTGATAGTGAGCCAACCAACATTTCCCCTGCGAAACGAAGTCATTACCTCAAAATGGATCTCATATATAATGAAGATAGGGATGGAAATTGAAGCTACTAATGAAAGCTAATCCCGCAACGAAAGAGTTCATATCGTTTGGCAAGCAGCATCACGAAAATCCATTTCCCGATTATCGTATAGAGCCAAGCGTTAGAACGGAATTGCTCGTAACGAGCAGTCTTTATGGTCTCGGCTAATAGGTATCGTTTCGGGGGGCTTGCATTCATGTATTCTCATTATCACTTGAAGAATGGTATGGAATTCTCGCTCTGTGGGTTACCAGAGACAAATAGCTAGAGATATAATCGATTAAATCTAATTTCCTGAACAATTTTTTGGATAATAGCGCAGGTCATTCGTTCTTTGATGAATCAAAGACATGCTTGATTCGAATCTAAATGTGGAACTCGAGTATTTTTTGATTTTTATCTCAACTATGATAATCTATTTGAGAGGCTGTTATTTTGAGTGTCCAACATTTCCATGATCCATCAAGCGAACTGAAAGAATTATAAGCGCGATCTTGATAAAAAATCTCTCCATTAAAAACTCGAATGAACGTCTACATACAGAAAATGGATGATGTTGTAGAATGGACAGGTTTTTAATTACTTCATTAAAAAAATCTCGTAATCGACATTGCTCGAATAAGAGAAATTTAGCTGATGAGAAGAACCACCCTGTGTATTGGAAAACTTCAACATCCACCAAGCAGTCACGAAAAGGTACTTCGTAAGAAACTAGGTCACAAACAAAACCATTCTTGTTCCCTTTGCCATTTCGAAGGCACGAATATCACCTAAACCGCGATGAAAGCACTGACCCTTTCTGCGTCATTGTTTCGTTGGGGCACCGAATTACCAGAGAAGGCGTACCGTACATATACAACGTGAATATTTCATACAAACGCCAGGGTAATAGAGCGAGCGAGCAAACCAGCAGTTCATCTTATTGTAACGACGCGTCAGTTACTCGCCTCGGGCATCACGAAAACCCTCTTGCGGCATTGGAAATTGAAAGGATGCCGAATAACCAATCGCAGGTATACTGCGCCAGTATCGATGGAGAAGCCAAGTAATTTTTCATGAGCTCTTCGCTCGACCACCACCGCAGCCAGTATGAATTTATCATGTTGTATTGATCTTCGACGTGGAGCTTATTCTTGTGTCGAATCACAGCTTTGCACGCGAGAATGTGTGATTTGGGATACGTCGGTTTGGCTCACTGGATGCAATTTTAACGGTAATGGTGTTACTTGGATTGGAGCGATGCATGGAGTGGAGAGTAGCAAGTTGTGTAGGCAAGTTGAAACGGAGCGGATGTGTGATCAATGCATGAGACTCGGGATCTCTGAAATCTGAAGGGACAGGAAGTTATTTGTAATTCATCTCAGAGATGATCATTTTGGTCCCATGACCATATATTAAGAAGTCAAAAGTTATTGAGGAGCAAAGGAAATCGAGTAGACGCTGGGCCAAGTTGATTTCACCTACTCAAAATGACAAGTTATGTACATGAGTAAGGAGGGCAGCGAATGAGTCAGCTTTAATCTATACGGAGTTATTCCGACAGGGGTACGAAACTGTCCAAAAATGAATCGATTAAATTTACTTCCGAGATTGTTCCAATTCTGGTGCAAACGCTCACTGCAAAGATTTGTCGAATTTAGAAGAAAGGAAATCGAGTAGACAGATCAATTTCATTATATCATCATGAAACGTAATTCTGAACTTTCTTTCATTCGAGAGAAAAGCGAATAACACACAGATCCTTTTTCCAAGTTCGTCAAAAACCATGCAAAGCACCTTTCACTCGTATGATTTTTATGCTAATTAGATAACGATATTTGAATTTAGGGATTCAAAACCTCCAAAGATCTTCCTGAAGAGTTAATGCTAGAAATATGTTTCTAAGTGGATGATTTAATTATAAGAAATGTTCTGCCCTAGTCTCTCCGCTTGGGCTCGTCAAAATCACGACGGAGAGACTTGCCATTGACACTGAAACTATTGTACTGAAATACATTTAATCCGATTAGTCATTCTAGGTACCCAGTTGAAATATGTATATTTCTCGGTATTTACCTCGGTATTTGCAACTTGACCTGCGGCAATTTTTGAAGGAAAAGCTATTAAAATACCACTTCAGAAAAATTCTGGGAAATCGTTCAAAGACGACTCTAACATATCATAATTGTTGATGACACAATGGAACGCCAATACCAGCTGTAACTTCCTCAAATTCAGACTGATTGTGAGAAATTAGATCCCAAAAATCGAGCAATAGGTAACTTGACTTCAATACTGTCTGCGTCTGGCTCTATATGTGCTTTCGGGTTGAGCATTGTGCACCCAAACAATGGCATGATGAGCCTGCATTGTGAGCTCGTCGAACTCTATTCACGCCAATTGCGTGGGAAACCCAGCTCACATTGAATTTGACGAGACTGCACGTGCTTGTATGCCCTCGCTGTAGTTGTTACCAGATGCATTCAATTTTTGAAGAAGGGGTCAAATGGATTCCGCGTAAAATGATTTCATACAGCCATTAATATACTCCTATACTCATTCGACAGAATTGAAAGTTTTCTTGAATTCTACGTGTACCTTTGAGTAAAATGAGAAATTTGGTTTAGAATCATCCATCTGTTTCACAACTCACGAATTTCAAGCCCACGACAGGATCGAATAATGCCAGTGACACGGAGGGTAGCCTACTGTTTTTACAGCACAACACTATGACAAAACGAGGGCAAAAATATGATGATATAAATTGGAAAAAATACGATGCCTCGTCGTCCAGGCTCATAATTCGCTCCATGTAATTGCTACGTCGAGACAAATTTCATTGTGGCCATGGCATCTCTTGACAGTATAGTGCGTCTCTCGTTTTGCGAGCATATAAATTTTGCCCACCCTTCGGGAGCCGTGACTCGTAAAAGCCTAGACCGAACCTTCTCTTATAGCATACATAGTCGCACATCGGCAGCACTGGGCTCGTTTGTGCTGTGAGCTCAAGTTGCTATACTCTCTGCGGTTATTTCCCTTCCGAGAGGCTGCGTCCGCGGTTTTGGCTCTACTTGAGCATGACACACACCTAATTATTTGAGAGCCTCGAGCCAAAGTGTGCAGTAACCCTGTACTACGGCTGAGATGTGCCGTATTCTATCAAGAGCTTATTGAGATTTTGAGGTGGTTTCTATCTAGTCGAAAGAGGCTGAAGAGGAGCAGACAGCTTCTTCTCAAAATGTTGAAAGCCTTATAATTCCTTCAGTTATCACTCTTTGAGATGCAAGATTTATCTGACTATTCATCTAGTCGTGATATACGATATGACAAATTCAAATGTGAAACGAAGCGAATATGCCATCAACTAAAGTTGATGACTTACTCGAGATAGAAGATGATATATCTTCCAACCCTACTGAAACATGAAGAAGAATGTTATTAAAACAATTCTTGGTATTACGAGTACTGATTCAAAATTTGACAATGGAACGACGGTAGGATGTGGAATCAAATGGTTCAAGTAAATATTGACTTTGTAGAAATATTTTTCATAAAAATCATTGTAATTTGAGCTCGATAGATGATTTTCTTCGGGATTGAGCAGGCGGAGAAGATAGCGAGATAGGTTCAATTACAGCACTTGAGTACTTTGATTAGAATACTCTAAAATTCCTCATGAATTCTTTTTCTCGGTCTGATTTTCACTTATCTGACGGAATAAAAATTGACACCATTCACGAATAGTTCAGAAATGAGGAATTTCAACTTCTAGTGTAATGATATAGGGGATCCAGTTTCTCTCACATTGGCATCTAGTTTCTTTGGAAAATTTCTGTTCCCATCATCCATTTCTTTCAAAATATTCTATAGTGAAGCACTTTACGATGATGACTTCAGTCAATAGAATGATTATAAAGGTGTTGATACCAAAGAATATTTCACCGCAGTCAAGTCAAAAGTGAATTGAAGTCCATATCTAAGTCTATGACTATAACCGTTCAAGAATCATAGATCCATCCCAAAATTTCTATGAACAATGAGATAACTGATCTATCAATGCTGCAGCGATTATCTTGTGGCGTGTTTTGAAATTGTACTAGCAATTTCCTTGGAATTCAAGAATTTATGGCGAAAAAGAAATTGCAACTCTAAGTGATAGCCTCAATTGAAAGCAGAGCCACGAGATGGAATCACGAGATGGATGAAAGTGTGCCAGAGAAATCTTCTGGGCCATTTTCGCGACACTTGATCGCTTCTTTTTATTCGAGACCTTGTGATAGATTTTTCCTGTAAAAGAGTCACGTGAATCTTGCACTTCCTTATCTCTTTTTCTTATGGTTCATCCAAGACAGAATGAATGAATTCTTCTTGTAGGATGATGGTATCCGAGATATTTTTTATGCAAACTTTGCCAACTATAATTGGGATGAAAATGTTCTTATTCGGTAATATTATCAGAAATTCATCATTTTTCGGCAACGAAATTCAACCTTGTTTTATGAATCCGAACGAGCACATTTCAACACTCAATCTAGTCTTGTTTGAAAGACTACAAGATCATATCTGGCATCAAATTACCACTGATCCGATTCATTCTCTCTGAGCAATTTTTCATAACCATTGCAGGGCAGACGCTACACTCCGTCTAAGCTCGGCTCACTGATGAGTCTGCTCGTCCGCTACGTCCGCCCTAATATTCTCAACGCTGTGCGGGGCAAATCAAGAGGGATTACCGCCATTATCTCAAGCCTCGCAGGCGAGACTCGAGAAGAGAATAGAAAGAGTCTGCTTCTTTCGCCTATTATTGCGCCAAGAGCGAGGCATCCGATGAATTCAATCGTAGCTCTCTCGACCCCGAAGCCAATTAGACTTTGACCGTCAATAATTGATGAAGAGCATCGACTTGAATCGCGCCGGTCTTCATTACAGAACAGACTTACTTATTCGGACCTCGCACAAACTTATACCACGATATATACATGTATTAACTCGATAGAACTGCAACAAGGAGTCCAAAGTTCACGAATCGAGCGGAAATATTTATGGCGACGCAGTCAGCACTGCTTATATACTATAACTTCGCGCGAACTTTGACCTGGCCCACTCCATCTTTTCCACCTTTTCTCGTTTTCTCTTATTATTATAGAATCTCGCGGGTACGGATTTGCCGCACACGATAAAGGGCTCGTTTTTCGGCCTTCTTGATGTGATAACGGGTTTTTGCTGGCAAAACGCGACGTTGGCGCCGCTCTGTTACAATTGTTAATTTTCTATTCAAATAAGAAGTGAGTGGGTGGGTGTGAAAAGGAGCGAACGAATTTGTCGGCTGAAGTAAGAGAGATGGGGTTAATGTGATTTACGAGCACCGACAAAATGAAATACTCCAGGGTACGACGACAAATGCCGACTGCTTGCCTAATGAGAGCTGGCTTGGAAAAGGCCGTGAACCGCTTGACAGGACTTTTTCGTGCAGTCTAATTGTTGTTTTTGGGCTTTTTGTCGTTCTAATGAAGGAAAACGCTCGGAAAAAGTCCAATAAATGCCTATCTTTGTTTGATTCATCACCAACTAGTTGCAGTTTTTACCAAGAACTTTTTATAGTACACGTATTATTAAAAGACTGACTTTCGTCTAAGCTAATTTGGCTATATGAACATGCTCTAAAATCGAAATAATGTATATGAAAGTGCTATTTAAATCAAGCATAATCTCCACAGGGATGCGTAATCACCAAGTACAATATAACTGAACGGGAAGCATGGTAAAAGAATTAATCTCGACGTGTCACACCAGTCATTATTCATTCAAAATTCATCTTAAAAGTAGACATAAATCGAGAAGTTCTCATGAAAATGTAGGAGAGCCAAGAAAAATATCTTTCCTCTACAACCGAGATCTTAGAAATTGAATCGTCCTCTCGAAGGAGCAGCGTCTCAACGAAAAGCACTCATAAATCAGCCTGGCGCGTCATCGACATCTGCAATCTGGCAAGGAGCGAACGAGAGACTAGCCCGACGGCACGATCGCCAAATTAAATCTGCAGAAGCACAGGATCGAGCCATCACGCGCTTACCGTGTCTCTGAAGTACCGAATAAATCGCGCAGGAGCACGAATTAAAAGCTCGATTCGAGATGTTTTGAGGGTGGCCCACAAAGTATCGCGTATTCGTTGCAAGAAGCTTCTAGGATACTGCCTCTTCGTCCCGGAGATTTACGATGCGATCAGGTTACGTCCGCGCTTCTGCTCGTGCGTGTTCAGTGCCAAGTTGGCCTATTTGAGACCGCGAGGTGGAAGCTTTATATCCTTGGTGCACGCAAAAAAGAAATGATGACTTTCTTCACAGACATGTTCTTGCAAGAAATCATGTGGTTGGGAATCATTATTTTGATTGTACCAAATTTATTTAGCGATTTTGAATACTCTTTCCCACGGTTCCACTGACATACTGTGCCTATATAAGCTTTTTAGGTTATCATAGAATGTTAAGAAATGGGCTGCGACAGGAAGAAAAATCGTAAAGGACAACAATGAGATATAGCACGGCTTCGATAGAAGAAGGCCTAAATTTACTGTCGTGGATCGTAGTCGTGCTTGAGGTGGCCAAGACCATGACACTGCTTGGTACGCGATTCACAAATTAGACTCGGAAAAAAATTTCGAATCAGAATTCCCGAGCTCCTGGACGAAACGTGACTACATCTGTTCGTCTATTAAAACACCTCTGGTCAAGAATTCATAACCTCGTTACTTCGGTAAGGGCGCGACTCATGAATCAGGGCTTCAAAAAAAGTTTCACTATCAATTTTTCTGTTGAATACTGGTTTTGTTAGATTACCCCTGTCCATTAACCCTAAAATTTTGACTAAAAATTCATTCCCGAGCCTGATTCGTGAATCGCGTCCTTAATAAATTCGGGCCTTAGCCACATTGACATCATTTTCCACGGTGACAATGAAAGTAACCACATATCCACAAACGAGTATTTGGATCCAAGTTACAAAACTTGAGGCTCTCCACAGTCAGATGCTGGCCATCAAAAAGATAAACCCTTAAGAGATATTGATGAGGGGTTAATCGAACAAATATTCATTGGGTGTAAGAAAAATCACAAAACTGTCAAAATGTGTGAGCCGAAATTGTTGAAAAATTATCATATTCTCGGCCGTTTGGTGGGCATAAGGGCTAAAAATGTCTCTTAGGTCTCGACCTTATTGGATTAAAGCAACTTCGTTACCAAGAAGGCAAAGTGATTCTCAGACCCTGTTAAGCGTATTTACAGCTACCGTCAACTGGGGTAACTTTGGGACACTTTCGACGTTTTTTGTCATTGTTTTTCGTGAAGCTCGGGGAGGTTACGATAAAACCCACTCCAGCCGATGACCAATCGAAAACTTGAAATCTTAGCTTTCGATTGCCGTGAACTAGAGCTCGATTCAAGGATTCTATTCGAAGATACGGTCATAGAAGCAAGAAAATTGTTACAAAACCTGGGGAGGGGTAACTTTGGGACACTCCAATTTCAACGCATGTTACTTTTGTTCTTAAATAGAGAATCGACCCTCTCTGCTCATGAATTATACGTCGAAGACTTCAGCTTTCAATTGTTTTTTGGAACGTTCCGATCGGATGTTTCCACGCCAAGTAATGCTCATTTGAAATTAATCAGCTATTTGGACTAATTTTCAATTTTCATACGAATTTCTGCCAAATCTCGGAAAATGGGTTCGGATAGCTGATTAACTTCAAATGAGCATTACTCGGCGTGGAAACATCCGATCGGGACGTTCCAAAAAATAGTTGAAAGTTAATGTCTTCGACTTTTAATTCATGAGCAGAGAGGGTCGATTTTCTATTTCAGAACAAACGTAACATGAGTTGAACTTGGAGTGTCCCAAAGTTACCCCTCCCCAGGTTTTGTAAAATGCTTCTATGACCGTATCTTCGTATAGAATCCTTGAATCGAGCTCTAGCTTACGCCAATCGAAAGCTAAGATCTCAAGCTTCCGATTGGTCACTGGCTGAAGTGGGTTTTATCGTAACCTTCCCAAGCTTCACGAAAAACAATGACAAAAAACGTCGAAAGTGTCCCAAAGTTACCTTAGTTGCCGGTATGGCAAAAATTTGAGTAATGAAATCATTGACTTCTCAGAATTGGCGATTATGCTAAATCAACTGATCCTGTAGCATTACATCTGACTTCACCATCTCTACTATACTAGTGAACGTTCTCCGAACTCCATCATACCAGTGAGCATTGATATCCATAATTCGATGCCTCTTATCGAGAAGATGGTATCTCTTGATTCAATTCTGGGAAGTCTACAGTACTAACAAGGTAGATACCATCGTCTAGAATGAGATTGAAGGATACGATGCTCTCGATTCAAGGCATCTACTTGTAGGAATATTTGATATTCAAAGATCGCGGTTTAATAAAGCGATCCAACTTTTGGCAATCAAATCTCTTCAGTATTCGGAATAGCATCGGTTATCGAAATTCAATTCTAGTTAGTGGGATGAATTTCCTTTTTCATCGTTTCCGACCAAAAATTATAGAATTTTATAATACAGCCTCCCCCTTCTCTGTATACCCAGTCTCCAAAAGCTTGACTCTCGTAATTGAGATGTACATACCATTGTCGCAAGACCGAGAAAAGCCAAGCAGTCAACCCCTTGCAATAGCATAAATAAGCCTAGTACAGAACCTCACTCAATCTACGTCGCAACGATGCAGTTATCTAAGAATTCCACCGGACGAAGTCCTCATCTGAGCTCATCTACACACGGAGTTTCGTCAGAGAATCTCCAGGACGACGACCGACACAGAGGCCCATTGTTACAAGCTCAAAGTGAAGTTTCGCTCTTTGTGGCTGTGGCATATTAACCCGCATATAATACAATGGCAAACATAGAGCATCCTTGAGCCACGTCTCATGGCACGTCCTGTTCTATTCCTATGCAAGGGGATATCTCTGGCAAACAATTCTGCAAATGTACAGGTATCCGACTAATACTATGGAAGCGAGAGCCGGTCAACGAAAGCCCTTGAGGTTGAGCTTTTGCGTGCCTAGAGAAAGCGGGCCACGCTAAGCACGTTCTCAGTTACCAAACTTCAAGTCGAACGCAGTAGTGGGCATCAGTCGATCGTCGAGTTTCGAGATCAAACTAGACGAGTTCGTGCTAGTGAATGAGATGAGTTAGCTCTGACGTGATGTGGCTTCATTTTGTCGATAGTTGTGGTGGTAATCGAATTTCTGAGGAATCTATTGAGGATGCTTTGATCGAGGTTCGACCTCCCTGTTCATTCTATTGGAGGCTGACGGAGAATTTTGTTCTTGAGTTTGAAGGAAGTTTGTTGGACATACCTTGAGTGGTGGTCTGTGAGGATCTTTTTTCAACTCCGCATAGCGCCTCTCGAAACTGTCGTCCCAGTACTCTCGACTCCTCATCCACGACGGCTGTAAATTAAAAAAATTGATTCCATTAACCTCCTTTGCTCAAGTCGATATTTGTGATTATATTTCCTAAGGAGTCTTCCTCTCATTCTCGCTAGCTTTAACCGGAATCGTAATTATGCAATGATTGAAATCCATATCGACGAATCATAATGCATTCACGCATTTAAAAGTTGATCTCTCCTGTTCTCATAAATCAAATCCTGCAGAACTCATCCTATGACTTTTCGAATCGGATGAAGAATCCTTTGAGCTTTCATTGAGCCGTGCCATTTGAAGATATCTTCAATTGGTTTTTAATTGGTTGAATATCCGGTGAGGAAATGTCAGCTCAATTATGGTTGAAATTTCCATAAATTTTTTTCCAAAGTAACCAATTCTATTAAGAAGTCAAAGTTTTCATTCTCATAAAATGATACAAGAAAATACTCTGAAAATGTGCGCAATTCGAATCATTCACTTTGTGACGAGCTTTGGGGCTTTTTTGGATTTCATATCGTATTTTCCAATTGGAATGAAATCCATTTAGTGAAAGAAATAACGCTTGACGCGGAACAAAAGCCATTACCCGGGATTCACCTCATCTCCAGTCGAGCGTGATTGCGTGGAGAAGAGCGCGTGAGTGATTCCAAGCGTCGAGCTATTATCGACATTGTTCGTGAGCGTGGCGGCACAAACAAGGGGGTGCGTACATGAAAAGAAAGTTGAAGAAAAATTGCGCGAAACAGATTCTGTGAACGAGGGAATCGAGTTTTTCCCCGCTCATCCCACAGCTGTAGAATCTCGCGCTCTGCATCCACGTCGCCGATGCAAACTTTCAGAAAATCATGGGCGCGGGTCGCTCCATTCTTCAATTTTTTTTTTTTTGAGGTTAACGGGCCAATCGAAGCGAGACATAGTCATGTAATGGGACCTTTAACGATTTCCCGCAGGTTCGAGTAGAAGCACTCGGCATGAAAATCAGGAAGCTCGTCCTCTTTTCAACGTCCCCAATTTTTTTTGCCAGGCGGCCTTTCATTCTTCTCTGCTTCGCATTCGGGCCACCGTCTACTCTCTATCGGCCTATTTTTTAAATCCTACACTCCCTCTTTGATGGATTTTTTCTTTTCAATTTTTCAAAGCTCTAGATTGCTCTGTCACTCGTACATACATATTCTGTTCACCATTCTTTTGGTTTCATACAGTTTACTCGCACTCACAATATTGTAAAAATTGGGTGCTATGCAGTAGTAGATTCAATGGTATTGTTTTTTTTCCTTTGAAGAGGATATGGACTACGATAAGAGTGTTGGGTTACGGGGTTTTTGAAAGCTCAAGCATATTTCAAAGTGGTGTTGATGTTGTGATAATTTCTATACGTTGAGAGATCCACCACGAGCTGAAAGCCTGATGACTATTATGATGTTACTCAAGGGTTATTGGTAAAGTTCGTAGACTTTTCATGCAACAGAATGGATATCTCAGTCTCTAATTCTGCCATATTTGTGTTGAAGGAATCACTGTATGGGTATAAGACGAAAGAGGTCAGCTGAGCGTACGAATATTTTACGACGAGGATCAAGGATGGGGCGACGAATCATGAAATAGGATTTTCAGTGAAAAGGGATCAATTGAAGGCTCAATAAGTGTAATACCCACAAAATTGAGGTCATTACAAACAATTATGATGAAATTCTCGTTCAAATATTATAAGTTGCAAAATTGAAGGACTATTGAAAGGGTGACAATTCCATATATACAATCGACTGAGTTGGGCGCTTCCTGGTTTGCTGACATCGCAACTATGTTGACAACAATTTTACGTATTTTGTTGTGCCAACAATGCAACGGGATCAGACCCTCCCGTGCATGTGGACCATCGAAATTATCGAATACATGCATTGAGAATCATTTTTTGTGAACATTCATCCATCCTTACTCATCTCAACCTCATTTTTCACAGCAGAATATTCATTCTCACAGGTTTCATATTCTAGGCGCGGATTCAGGTGGTCGAGGCGGTGCTCTCCCCCTCCCTTCTCCCAAGGAGAGAATGTTAGCACGGTAGACATAAAGAAATGCGCACGAGACAGTTTCAGCAACTGGAAATTTCCGTGTGTCTGCCAATCGTGAGGGCTCATCAACCCCCCCCCCCCTCTCCTCGCTAGATCGGTCCCTGGACCCGCACTTGTGATATTTTGAGAGGAAGATGACAAAAATTCCCAGTTATGGTACCACGCTCAGCAACCAACAATAAAATCTATGTTACAGCACAAATAAAGAGGAAACAACCTTGAGAAGTAGTGCAAGTCAACAACTAGTCGGACGAAAAAATCTCAGTATCGCGATGATTCTTGCTGAGCCCTCCGCAAAATGTATTTGTGAGAGATGACTGATTGCTAAAATCGATTACCCATAAACGCGAAAATTATGAGGCTCGTCATTTTATGTACAAGGATATGTGAAAGTTAATGGGTTGTCCAGTAGGTCATCCGCTTCATTTTACATCAAGAGGTAAGTATTGAGAACGATTTTGTCGAGAGATATTGATCAACACTATTGAGATTGAATCTGAAGATAAACGTGTTTGACAACTTAAACATGTGTTCAGTGATCAAAATTTAGCTCTTGTTTCGAACAGAAGATTGCATATTTAGGAGGACAAAAAAGCTAGAGAGCGTTGATATCTAAACAACTAATGGTACTGCGCGATTCACGAACTCCGAGTGAATTATTTCCGAATCAAGCTAACTTTCCCAGATGTGTTTCTTTTTGAATTTTCGGTGATACATTTGGAATGGATTCATTTTGAATATGAAATGAACCCTACACGATATCCTCAGCAGAAAAACCAAGTTTAGGATGACGCGGCTCATTGTTAGTAAGGGTTCCTGAAATTGTTCACTTTTAACCAAAGAAAAGGAAAAAGTTGAATGAACCTTGAATAAATATTCTATTATATCAAATTATACCCGGAAAGGGCATGAAATGTTTCTTTCACCCCAAAAAAATTTTTTGTAACCGTTGAATATGACATCGTTCTCAATATGAGCAAAGTAAGGGTGCTCCTTTATTTTTACCAAAAATTTTTTGCAACCACCCAATTCAAGACAAAGATGTGAAACTTTTCGAAGAGACCACCTTTTATCACAAATCAGTATATCAATCACATTCTTGAAAATAACCGTCTTGGACAAATTCAAGTCTGGCACACTCAACCGAAGCTTTTTTCGTGACTGAGCATCGTAAGATTTGACCTAACCAAGGATCTTAGACATGCTCCATCATTCTGTGAAATGTTCACGTACTGTGAGAACGCCCCCGCAGATAACTGTACTCAAAGCTGCTGAACGATCCAACCTCTACTTTTCATCTCTTTTTAACTGCAAGCGCCAACTCGTCCATGGAAACAACGTCAACACAAGCATTTTTCGAACAGTCCTCGAGTTTTGACTATAACCTCTCTGAGAGCTTACGACGAAAGCTCACGCGACAAGCGTGCAACGATCTTGCAATTAATCACTATTTGCTTCCGTAGTTTGTTGCCACGACTTGGCAATTCATGCATTGGTAGACACCGACACAGAAGACCATTATGTACCGTCTATACAACCAATACAACCTTATGGCCAGGCAATTATAGGTGTATTACTAGGTAAGCTAGTGGTGGATATACATTATCACGTTTGCCTGCGATGCTTTTCACGCGATTCCAGCACTCAGATAAGCTAAACGCGAATACTCAGTTAAATGCGTCCGTTTGTTTTGCTCTCAATAAGGTACGTATATATATATATATATATATATATATATATGTATATATAGTTTTGCTCTCAACGTAGCTTCTAGTTTCTGAGCTGGCTGAGAATTTCTTTCGTCGGGGAAATTTATACGAACCTGGTAGGATATATTCCTATAACGCAGACCAACTCGAGAAGTCGGTGCTGTATCTACGATCTCTGAGCTCGTGCGATATATACACGATGTGAGCAGTATATCGCTTATGCAGACGAGCTTTCTCCACGATGTTGGATCTTGCGAATTATTCACAGCTGCGGAACGTCGAAATTTATCCGTGGAAGGTGTTTCAAGTATTCAGGCACTTTCGATGATTTTATTTTACGGTACTTCACGAGAGGAGCTTAAGATCGGAAATTTGAGGTCGTCTGACTATAATCGATCTTTTCTACTGCTTTGGAGACTTTCGTCTTTGGTTGAGCTACTTTGGCTTTTGCACAGCTGTTTTAAATATTGGGCTCCGGAGGAGTTCAAAGATATATCCCCTCATGGAAAATCTGAACTAGGGGTGGAAATGAATCAATTTATTATGAAGATAAAATTTTGAATTCTGTACTGAAATGGATCTCATCATTTCGTTTGAACATTAGTCCGAATTTAAAGTGAGACTCTATAATTCTTCTTGAGAGGATGATTTCTACACTGAATGGAAGGTGGTGGAAGTTTTGTAGAAAAATTCGGGGAAAAGATGAAAAAGCACTACCCCGAACCACGTGATAAATTGATAACGTAAGTTAGCAGTATCGGGTGTCAAATGTGAGATCGATAACATATTTCATAAAGTGCCAAGTGGTTCAAAGTTGGTGCAGTAGCTGGTGCAATAAGTGTCCGTATAAGCTTTCTATTTGTTCATATGAGAGAATAAATTTCGAGAAGCCAATTTCTCACAGGTTTCCCTTTTGTGCGAGAGCTGCTACCTACGACGACGACGACGAGGACCTATGCACAGCTTGCGACTAACGGCTTTCGGAAGCGAAGCCGAAGGCGGTGAAACTACGACACATTCGTATGGATACGACGAAGAGGCCGCTTGTACAGATGTGCAAGCGTGCGCGAATTCAGGCGTATCGGAGTTTCCAAACTGCGTCGACAGTTAAACTACATTCGAACGTTTGGCTCAACTTATTTTCGTCTATATGTAGTACATCAGCTGGATTTAATACTGTACTTATGCAAAGTGCTGATTTCGGATTCAAGCTTGATACCGCAACTTTTCGATTTAGTTTTGATGCGTGGATGGTGAAAAGAGAGTTGATCTCGACGAGATTAAATTTGAAGTTTGGGTCGTTTTTGTTGACATTACTTGGAGATATTCTCACAACGGGAAAAATGAGTAAGTTATTGGATGGCTGAAGAAATATCAACACTGCGTGGGATTGCAGTACTCGGAAGGTGAGATGGAAATTCAACACGTTTGAAACTTCATATAGAAATTATTTTGCATAAGTTTGAAAAATAGTCACATCATGAGGGTCATAAAAGTCCCGGTTTGTTATGGGTCGAACATACTACTTTGAACACTATATTCATGATTTTGATTCATTTCAAGTTATTTTGGATTTTTTACGCACACCTAAGAACAGAGCTCCGATGACAATGTACATACTCGATCGCGGGGAACATTGATCTTCATCTATTTGAAAATTGACGATAATTCCACGACAACCGGCTAGACTAATTCACCAAAATGAGGTAAGTGTACCCAAATTGCTCCCATTAAGCCATTTTCTTAATAACTTTGGTCTACCTCAACAATTTCCAACGTGCTTTAGCTCATTTTCAAGCTTGTTTTAAGACCTTTAAAATGAATCGAAGTACGTTCAAATTTCATCAACTGGATCCGAGCTGTCTCAATTTTTCCAAAAAGTGACTTTGTAGAGTTTATAAAATGGTGTAACCAAACTGTCCCCATTATTTCAATCCATTTTGAAGCTTATCCACAAACTCTGTAGCTTGCAAGCATACTCAAGGACACTAGTATATCATTCAATTTTTACGTTCGAAGACAAGTCTAAGAATTCACGATATTGCTGCATCGGGCAAGCTGTCACCGTCGCGTACAAAACGGTACGCATTCCAGTACACCGAGCTTATAGAATAAAAGAAAGGTATACACGTCATCCACAGGATCTGAGCCAAGAGCAGTGTCCTAGACGATCCTCGACAAGAGCCACGATCCAGAGGGGGGAAAGAACAGTGCACAAGCTCACCCACATATCCACACACACACACACACACACACACACACACACACACACACACACACACACAAACACACAAAGACACAAATCCAGGAATAAACAAACTAACGCTGAAAAGGAAAGAGCTATGATTTACGGCTGAGTCGACGACGACGACGGGTCCAAGCGCGAGCTCGAGTTTCAGAAAATATATGGAAATGCATTCTCCCTACCCGAGCTTTGTGAATCCAGTGGCCGAGTGAATAGAGCCGGAGAGGTCGAGTTTGCAAGCCCCAGAGAGCCAAAGCTCGCTTCGACATTAGCTGATGCTAAAGCTACGAAGAAGATACGAAAGTACGACGAGGTATCTGTACGCAAGATGGGTTACTATAAGCTCAGGATGAGTGTGTACCTTTTGTCAGCGAGCTGGATTGAGCAATTGTGACGAATCATCCTATACACTCTTTGGGTTAGGTTTAGTAGGGTAGTGACGACCGGCTTCCCTGTTTGTATACGAACAACGGCATTGGTTTACTGATACAGGGATACGACGACGAGGGTTCGGATGTACCCAGCTTAGGGGCGAGACATGACACTCGCAGCAGGTGATGGTAAGGGGAGGGGTGCTAGTGGGGTGTGGATTTCTATGGTTTGTTGAATCGTTCGTTAGTTGTGAGTGTCTGGGGCTCGAATTGGTTTCAGATCCAATCTCAGTGGGTATTAGTCATTGTAGATTTGATTCAGGTACCTGGGGGATAGACAAATCGATAACCTAACCGTGAATGAGCCGTGACGAATCAGTCATTTTCGGAACTGTCTTTCTCGGTGGTCGGATTTGGTCGTTTCAGACAACTTCTTGTATGCAGCCAAAGTTACTTACGATAGGATTGTTATAGAGTTAATAACTAATCCTTGCACAAAAGTATTCAAAAGATTATTTCGTACTGGAATTGGCCACACACTTCTTTGGTAGAGGTTTCGTTGCATTTTGATAAAAAATAAACTAATTTGGCAATTCTTCCATCCCATAGATCTCGAAAAAATTGATAAGTTCATGATGATATTAATGTAAACTAAGTGGAATATCCTTAATATTTCGTTTTCAGCGCTCATCTGAGGAAAAAACGCTCATGCAACACGTAAAACATGGTAGATTTCCAAAATTCTTCTCTATTGCATTTGCAGATCAAATCTACCCACCAGAGTACAGCAATGTTCAAAGAATGTTTTTTTAGTCATTCGTCTTCAAAGTTGTTATGCTACAACTTACAAGGAAATTACATTCATCATTAAAAGATGGACTGGCTGGAATATTTTATGCTTCCAGTCAAACATTACCAAATTCTACGAAAGAAATGAGAAACAAGGATTAAAATCTAGAATTTCCGAGAAATTCCGTCCACGAAGGCTCTGGCTTCAAAGCATCGAGATCATAACAACGGTAAAAAGCACAGTAATCTCTTTATGCACAAGTTGGCTTGAATCCAGAATTTCTCATTGTGTACATGCAAAAATGCGCTGGCATAACATAACAATACCTCTAATATGTGCTAGTTTTTTTAGTACGTACCGAAACGAGATACAGGTATACACTAGGTATCTATATGAAGAGTATATTTTTTTTCTATTAAGTGAAGAGTAGATGAATGAGAAAATATATTTTTTTATTCGATTCCAAAATCATCGCAGAGATGATACAAGAATTTATCTGGAGATAGAATCAAATTTGACATCATACACTATCCAATAAAGAAGGAAATAGAGGCAATTTTACACATCATTTCAGATACTAAGCGGTTCAATTTTCAACTATGGTTCGGAGTATGGAAATACCTCTAATAGGTTATTGAAGTACATTAATGACTAAGAGAGCTAGAAGCATTTTTTCACTAATTTTTCGGGATTATTTTATTTCTCACATTCATAACAATGTGAATGAATTCCAATCGTTGGAATATATTATCGAGATTCAGGAGAACTTTAGAGAATCGCGACCCAGGAGAACTTCTGAAAATTTTCCAGAATTTTCGATCAGCTGATCGTTATCTCAGATATACCGCGATATCGAAATCCTGTATATGTCAAAATGGAAAGCAAGGTAATTGAACAAAATAGAATTTATTCATTAATCAAAGGAGAATTTCGAGTTACATTCATCCCAATGACTTCATTAATCGACTTCAAAATTTTTCCAATTCTCTATACGAACTTCCATCCGAAACTCTTTTCAGCCCCTTGAAATCCAGACCATCTAAAAACGCGTGAGTTTGTTGTCCTTTCATTCAAATCACTTTTTTGGAGAATTCGATTAGGCGCAATGCACGCCGAATCTCATGATACATTCTAGAATGTCAGTTACTAGTCCCGTGAAGTAGAGAGTCATGTTGAGATTTCTCATGATTTTAGTTATTTATGAATATTCTAGGCGAGCATTCTCGGCAAAGAGAGTGCTATTCAGTCCACTGAAAAGTCCCGTAGACTCAAACCCGATTATTAGAAACTCAGGAACGTAAGATAATGCTCGGACAGTGACGAATCATTTTTGAAAATTTGAAAATTGAGCCGAATGATATTTTCTAAGTAGTCTGGGAACTCGAAGACTATACCGATAAATAAACCTCAACTATCATACAAAATAGTTCTGTATGTCCTGAAACAAGATGATAGACCTTTGAGGGGCATGAAATATTGAATCAGATGTCCGAAACTCAACATATGGTCTATGGGTCCTGCAGAACCCACCATAGGCGCCTATGGGTTAAGATCAAACATATAATCTATTTTCAACACAATCACGAAAATCCAAACCGACGCTCAACGAGAACTTACGGACGATATTCGACAGTGAAACAGTCGTATTACGAGGAAATCAACGCTCGGAAAAGAGGCTCGTAAAACTGCAAAATAAATTCACCCCCTACGTACGTGCGATGGGCGCAGCGAGACCACACGGGAAGACAGTCACACGAATACATTCACAGAGTATAAAGTGCGGAACAGAGAGAGACGCAGTTGAACGAGCTCGCAGTAATACGCATATCCGGATAACGGTTGGAAAACGGGGCGCAGCTAAGGCACTTTATGGCCACAGAATAACGACTGCATCGACGCGTCGGCTTATGTCCCTCTCCGACTCATTCACAATGGCTTGACTCCTCTACAAGCTCTCCAAAGAGATATCAACGCCTATATACATAGAGGACGTTAACGCGGAGCAGAGACGAGCTTTTCTTTGTCCGACGCCAATAGTCATCTCGCCTGTCTGTGTGCATGTGTGCGCGTGTGAGTATTAACATTGACAATAAGATACAGGAAACTCAAACTGAAATACTAGTGTACAAGGAGGAGGAAAGATGGTACTCAGGTGTGTGTAGTGAGTGAATGACAATTTTATATATACAGAGCTTTCCATAGTGCGAGAGGGCGAAACATTGACGGAAACGACGGCAATGAAAGATGGAGTGGTGCTCTTTCGAGATGGTATCAGAGTGAATGTACGAGTTCTAGTATACTTTATCTACGGTGAACGCGAGGTTGAAAGATCGAGGGTCGAGTTTTGCGGCAGGAACAGCGATTTTTATTGAGTCCTCCGTACCCTTAGTCACTACTACACTTAGCTTCGTTCATTGTATGAGAGAGGGAGAAAAGTGGCTCTTGGAGCATCCCGCGACTTTCATCTCGCGTTGTGAGGCTTCTTCTATTCCTCCTCCCCCTTCAGAAATTTTCTCTCTCTCTTTCTACAAGTGCAGCACGCGAGAGTCAAAAGGCCATTCGAGAGAAGCGGCAGAAGCTGATTCCACGACTACTACTTTCAGTACTACATCACGATTTCTCGCATGTCGTATTTTATCGGAAGATGTATTTTCACGGTGTGTGCTTGCGATGAGAAAATAGTACTTAAGGGGTTCTTGCTGCGGAATTTACTGTTAAAAAAATTTCTATTAAGGTTGTTGAAGTAGGAAACTATTCAATCAAAATATAGTTGTATTCGCCATCAGTCGAAGTTTCATGCACATGGGGTCTGATGAATCACATTTACGGTATGGTGCTTATGAGAATTTGATCTTTGTGAGCTTTATTTTATCAAAATATTGATGAGATTATGACCTTCCGATGAATCTTTATAAGTTGAATCCAAAGGTAGGTTTGGATTACTGTGAATTTGGAGATTCATAGTCTTCTTTATCAGATTCGAGTTATGAAATGGGGCGAGGAAACTGTGGTAATGAGAATAATTGTCAAAAGCAATTTCTTGAATGAAAAATGTAGTTAAGTATTCCTTCTGGAGCAATGGAATTGTCTCATCGAGCTCATTTTTTCTCAATAAACCTTCGATGTTTGACATCAAATGCATCGATAAATATTAGGTTTTTTTCAAATAACGACCAAAAAAATTGCCGAATTGACAATTACTACTCGAATTTTTTGTTATCGTTTTATACGTGTAAATGGATGCTAGTGCTCGACAACAAGTCAAAAAATTAATCAAACGACCTGAGCGGTTATTTCTTTCAGGAGAAAGGATACGATCTTTGGCTAAACAGTAGGTTCCCGATTATATCTTGATATGGAGTCAACTGTCTTGCGAAAAAGCAGGCCTACTTTTTTGATTCATCAACTTCCAACGAATGCAATTTCTTACCAGTCAAAATACCGAATGGTCTATAGTTGCTTTTACTAATTGGACGAGAGTTGAAAGAGATAATCAGCATGCCATGGAAAATTGGAATACCACGGATGATCCGCAGAAACGGATTGCTTGAAACTGGGAACGATCAAAGTTTTGGCATTTGCAGCGCGCCACGCACGTCTACATATACTCAGTTCCACTAAGCTCAGGGCAACAACCTTATTCCTGACTCCCGAACAAGAGCAAGCAGTATTAGATATATGCATCAGTGGTGCATATCAAAACAAACAGATTTGTAGGCACGAGCGTACGTCTGATTGGCAAATCAAAGCTGCTTCTGGCTGCTTCATATAAGCTGCATAGCGCATTGGGGAGTATATACCTAATATACAGCTTGCAGGCAAATCTGGGCGCGAGGATCGAGTGACTTTGCACCGAGGCGCCATACATGAATACAGTCGAGGAATACAGTTAACCTAGCTCCGCAGGGCAACAAGTTTATATACGGTCTCCCGTTGCAATTCAAACTGCGCGCGCTTCGGGGCTTTTGCGGCAGTAATTTCCGCGTCGTGTGTCTATTAAATCGTGAAAGCTCGTCGCAGGCCCAGTTCATATGGTATATTTGTCTATATATGGGTGGATCTGTCAGAATTTATGAATTTTGTGTGTCACCAATACGTGTTTACGTAAACAGCTGTTGACAGATTCATCTTGAGATAGAATTGTTTGCGAGAGCACTGACTTGGATTCAAACTCGAGTTCAAAGGAAAATTCATGCTTCAAACTAACTGATTTAGATTTTTGAACCACTGTCCCAGGGGCATGGTCATTTGGTCCCGAAGTATGACAAACCTTCATGAGAATCTCCCATTCTGAGTGCAAAAGTTATCGTTTATATTGTGTAATTAATGACACAGACTCTGAATCAAATTTCAGCAGAAACTGATATTGCGGTTCACGTGACCCAGAGGATGCTTCATTTATTTTCTATGATTGCACATGTGGTTCATCAACAAACTGAATAATAAAACTTGAATAAACATGGAATGATTCGTAGTTCGGATTGACTTTGGCTGGCACGCAAACTATTTATCCACCCTAGGTCCTTTCTCCAAAAGCCTCCCATGTACGACTTATGTTGATGAGTAACAACGAAATTTTGCTCATTTAATAAGCCTTCCAATCCAAAAAAAGCTTAGATATGTGTAAAATTTCTTAGAGGTTGAGGGAAAACCCCGAGTGTAGTATTATGAAGTGGATTTTGACGTGTGCTGACTGAGTATAAATCACGAACCGATAAATGATTAGTTTCTACAACCATTTTGGAAAGGTCTGATTTCGGCGATTAAGACCTAGTCAGATATATCCGTATACATCTATTAAAGAATGTCAACCCTGAAAGGGAGTGAGCTCAGAGATTTTTTAAAAATTGCAAGCGCGAAGTCAAGAACGAGGCAGTTTGATCCGAAAATTGGCGAACCCGTCGAGCGTTGCACGCAACACCTCACGCGCTACTTTATACCCATGAATATTTCACACCGTACAGTACACAACTGCATCTCTGATGTACATACGCGTAAACAGTGGCACATATACGTAATACCTGGCACTGAATACTTTATTCACAGCGTGATTGGCTCGAGAGTGAGAGTTTTGATGTGCACTCGCTTCGCAGATTTTCAGCCCAGCCTACGCTGGGATGGAAATATATTTTTTAATCGATTCAATTTCTAGCTGTCGGATGTGTGTGATGTGATTCTGCCGTACTTCATGATCAATCAGAGCGCTCGATTTGAATTCTGATCGCATTTGTACCGGAATTTGTGACAGGGCTGATCGATTGGATTGATCGGCGGTGCGCGTTACTGTAATATGGTGTAGCGGTGGTGGTGCTTCTCGATGTGCCTGGTCAATTTTCATCAATCAATGATCGTATCGATCTTCATTATAGGTTATGGGGCGGCTAATGTTGTCAGATACGAGATATCATTGCGTTCGATATTTCCGTTGGCAGCATAGTGGCGGGTAACATGGCGTGGCGTGGAGTCTCGGGGATGAATTGAAAATCTCGAGAGAGGAAGATGAATGAGTCTGGTAGATTGTTCAACTTGCTTCGGGATATGTGTGGTATTACGAGGGGATTTCAAGTATCGTGTGCGAGGCGATGAGTAATTTGCAGTGCAATATCTCGTTGGTGTAGATGGGTTGGCGTTGCACCAAACATCGTAGAATAGAGATCATAATTCATTGCAACGATGATGAAGAGTGTCAAGTTTTTCTTTCTCGTGAAAGTATAGCTATGTGGGGTCGTCAGAAGGAGAGCCAACATCAATCAGAGTAATGAGAGATCGGGATGTACTCGTGCATTTTGAAGCAGCCACGATGGGTTTTCCCGATGTATAATTACTTTCTTAAATAGTATTGGTATTTACAAAAATTTGGAGGAGTTTGTTTCAAACTGGGAAGTGTTTAAATTTAATCCTGAAAAACGGTATAAATTCATCGAGGATCATTGAACCAGGATTGTTTGTTCAACAAAAAACTTCACGACAAAGCAAGAAATCCAACCGTCTAGAAAAGACGAATGTTACTCGCAATGAGTTTGTTCGATCTCAAGATTTCATTTTACACATATTAGGAAAGCAAGATATCACTGAAAAAGTCTGCAAACCAAGCAGACAAAACGTCGAGAAATAAAATTCATGATTCTCAACGAGAAAAATTTCATCAGTTCCTCGCAATTAGTACTCCAAGATCAAAAAATACCCATTTCACGTTGCAACTGTATATAATCTGGAACAATATCCAAAACTGATTCTATTCCTTGAGGTCATACTAGCCCATGTGATCTGAAATCGTAACACTGATATGTGAGTACAAGTTTCTTTTTCAATTGTTTGAGTACATGACCTTGTGAATACCGATTCATCTTATCATGAAATTGAACATGAAACGGACAACATTTGGGCACAGTAAAATACTGGAAATGTCCTGGCCAATATTTGAACGAAATAAAATAAAAGTTCTACCAGAAATGAAATTATTCGGATCCTCTATGAGTTACAGCTTCTATGCGTAACAATAATTCTAGTTGAGCACCTAATGTTTGACCTCCACTCAAAGAGAAGGTAGCCAAGAAATTGGGAAAATGAATTGATGGAAAGTTATGATTTCAACCTATTCAGCTCGCGATAGCAATGTTTTACAGGGATGGAAGAATTCCGAACAAAAGTGACTTATTCTTTAATAGATATTACAAACACGAATCAAGATAATGATATTGGTTTGGACCGATGAAGGAGTTTGAAACATGCATCATCCCTTCGAGTCTTATGAATCAAGGAAAAACCCTTCACGTGACAGGTACAATAGCCCAAATACGAAATTTTCAGCCACACCAATCAATTCCATTAGAGAAAATTGTACAGACTTCTTGATGTAATTGGATTTCGAATTTAGATTAAAAATTTGTTCGTAGAGTAGTCAAGACAGGCTCGAGGAATGCCAGCACTGATTTTCAGATTTGAATGGAAGAACGATCGCAAACACCATTGCGAGTGATCCCCAGCCACTTCTCGTATCAACGCGAGGGTAATGGATTACCCAATTTGAGCGCACGCGAAACAAGTATATATATATATATATATATGTGTAGGGGTGAGAGCCGAGTCACCCTTCTCCAGTAACCTATAGTTTGGGTAGTCAGGGGTAAAGTGGGCCAACAAAGGGAAAAAATATAGGCCAATTTCGCGCGAGGGATAAGAGTTGCGGTGAGTGGGTGTCGAGTGTAGAGTATATCTCGCGTCGGTAATCAGTGCTCTCCGACGTGTCGCACCGTGATTAAGTGCACGCCGCTAAACTCGTTGGGCCCCGAGTTGAAAGACTTTTTGCTATACTTTGTGCTCAGCTAGAGAAGCTATGACAATGCATTTCTACTGTTGAAGCTAGACAGTTGGAGTGGGATCGATGTAGGCTTTCAAGCGAGATCCGTTGGCTTGTCAATCAGTGGCACGAGAATTACAAGTACTTGAGCATTTGAATTCTCTGAGGAATGGGCGAAGTGGGATTACATGAGATGCAATGCGGGTATTGAGTCAGGTAGGGCATGCTACGCTGATAATCGAAGTATATGGACCTGATTTGCCATTGAGTGAAGTGGTCTTTCAGGATAAGTTAGGAATTAATTCTGTTATTTTCTTCATAGTGTAACGTGAATCATAGATACGTTAGAGGAATACAAATTAGAAAATCATTTTGGTCGTAATCGGTTCAGTTGATAAGAAAACCCTTCCATAAATGATTTTGATTTGTTTCAGAAGCTGAGGAATTGAACTGTGGAACTGTCAGATCGTATTTGACGTGATTTGGATTTTGAGGGATCCTTGTTTTCAATTCCAAGAGAATATTTTGTCCATATGCTCACTAAAAGTCGAGAAGATGAAGGCGTGATTCTGACCAGTTTTTCCTTTCTTGTGAATCTTGAATTCTAAGGACACGCGAAAATGTTTTTTCAAAGCGTTGCATATTTCGGTCGAGGTAGGAGCGCAACTTTGCACATGATACAAGTTGTTTTTCGTCAACTTCAGTACTCATACAAGTACACTCGAATCAATCCAATTTTTCCATCAATGTCATGTAATGCTCACGTAAGATTGTATATTTTTCCATGATACATTTCTCAAACCAAAAGATCTGACATTTTTTAAAAATAAAATCCAGTGAATCCGTGTTTTGTCTCGCACACATAACTGACCGATTCCAAACGTGAGAACTCCCTCATATTTTGATCCAAACAAGGCAATATGAGCAGAAAATCAATTTTTCGAGTTTCAGCAATAACCCTATCTGGTCAACGGCAAAGCTCACATAGAAAGTCAACGTTTCAATCGTTTCAAATATCCGAATCACGTATCACCAGCTCACCATAAGTCTCCTCCGCATGAATGAATCTCACCGGGCTAAAATCAGGCACACAAAATGCCATCGAAAACTGCTTCCCTCGCGAGGGTAGCACAAATCCATTCAGTTAACTTTATCAAGATGCCAATGCTGAGCTAGCGTATATAGAAAAGCTTCGCATCGTTGCCCAACATCCCAAACAACTGACACCAACGTCGAATCGCGTTGCATCGTTCCGGTTCAAATCGTCTCCAAGCCACAAGAGATCGAGTTATTTGAACTCTGAGCATATAATCCATTGGACCGATGCACTCCGTGGCTAGCGCAGCAGTCACTTCTCTGTTGTCTCAGGTTGAATATCGAAGGGGCAACGGAACTGGCGTGCGAATGGCATTGGCATACTTGTTCCTCGGCCTCAGTACACTCGGGCAAGTTGTGAGGCTCTCACACACACCCAACTGGGTGCACCATCATTCCTGTCTCTCTCAGAAGTCAAAGCAAGCCGAGCAGAGAGAAGAGACGTCTTCCCACTGCTGGGCGCACTCTCGAATTCAGCCGTCGCTCTCATCTCTCTGCCATCTTTCTCTGTATACTCTTGAGTCCAAGTACGGGGAAGGTACTTTTTGCCTTCATCCATAGAAGGGAACTTTGCGATTCTCAGCGTGGGGGCCAGTACATTGGGCAAGGAAAGTTGAAAACTTTGCCAAGATAACAAGACTTCTTGACATCTATCATACGCGCTTGGCAAAATTGTATTTCGACCCGTTGTGGTGGTGGAAGAAGAAGAAGAAGAAGGCCGTGGTGGCTGGCTGGCTGGCTGCATTGTGCAAGTTTATCGGCAAACAATGCTTCACCCCTGCCCCAACTGAATTCACCCGCGAGCTGCTTTCTGTTAGCTGTACGAGAGGTATTTAATTATCTGGGAATGCTCCTTTTCTGGCCTCTGAATCTCGATCGAGAGAAGACAAGAGGTTGGGATTCTGGCTTGATGGTGAGGAGGAAGCTGATCGAAATTTTGGGAAACGATGTATTGGTTATCCTCTTTGAGCTAAACTGTGAGAGAGAGATGGACTTTGTTGAGAATGGAAGTTCCGTACAGGCGATCAACAATGTTCTGATGAAATTTTAGCTTGAATTTACGTGGCACGGGGCTATTGGTATGAGGCCAACGAGATTTAAGCACTGCCCTTAGAAACTTGTTACAGTAGCTGTTGAGTTGTGGGGTCATAGAAGAAATCGTTGTCTAGAGTCAAACTGTATTACGGCTAAAGCAGCAGAGTTGAATAATTTTTCTCAAATTCAACTGCATAGTACACTGTAGAATATTTATGGATTTCAACGAAAATTTTCAACTACAGTGGTTGTATAATCAATCAATGGGTTTGAAACACAAACAACGTAATTGCAGTTCAATCAATGACACCAATCCGGATATGACCACCGTCGAAAAATGCTTAACCTGGATTTTTAGCCGTAGGCGCTCTCACGCTGGTATTCATAGTCGTCCGTAAACCAGGGTTAGGGACGACTATGAATACCAGAGTCAGCGACGCTGACTCGGATTATTTATCATTCATTTACGAAAAACTTCGATGAAAACTGTGATCTCCATTAAATAATGTCAACCCGGGACCAGTCATCTATTAATCTTATGGGTTCCGCATTGATAACCATACTCACAATTAGATAAGAGCACAGAATTATCGTTTGCACGCCCAACACATCAGTTATCATCCGCATGGGCGATCAAGCATGGGGCTAAATTTCAACAACAAGGTTGAAATACCGATTCAGCCACTGGTTAAAAGGAAAATTTAGCCACCGTGATTGAAGCATGCTTATGCATAATTTCAACTTCGTGGTTGATACGAAATTCCAACAACTTGAAATTTTTTTTCAACCCCGTAGTCAAACATCCATTGCGTTTTTCACAGTGTACTCGCCAAAAAATGAGCAGCGAATTACTCGGCATTGAATTTCATAGAAATGAATTTTTTAGTATAAAACGATGTTTGCGACTTTTTAGGGCGCTGCGTTTCTCCGCTCAGTACTAATAACGTTCACAGGGACCCATGCTATTCACTTCGTATGCAGAAAAAAATTAATTAAAAAGTATAATAAATCGGGAAGGAAGTATCATACCCAGATGGTACTTGGAAGGGTTCAGCTAAGAAATTACTTGAAAACAAGTTGCAGAATCAGGTAAGCCACGACAAATTTAGGGTTAAAAGATAATCCGATCTTTCAGTAGCATCTCTACTCAATAGAACTTGATGATAAGATTACAACTCCAAATGTAATTGGGGCAATCTGTTCATAATCTCTTCTCTCGGCTCGGTCATAGTACAAAATACAAAGTTTGAGAGGTTCCTACCTCAACTGCTACCATTAGCTGAAACTCACATTTTTAGAAGATAGAATGAATATAAATTTTAGTCAACATCAGCATGTCAATGAACTTCATTTGATTCTAGTCGTATCTCAGTCCCTTGTAGACAAGTTCCTACCATTATTATTGAGACAAGCATGAGATTCATAATCCAAATGCAAACTGTATACTAGTTGAATGTTTTTTAATTGAATTACAAAGTTAGAACAGATCATATAGTTGAGAATCTTGGATGTTCGCTCTGAAGGAATGAATTACTTTGTAACGTGCACTTTGAAAGGCTTCTTATAATACTTGAACCCAGTATTGTTCACAGGTAATCAAATTTGCTTTGTTTTTGTACTTCACCTTGTCGCGACATCGAGTCGATACTGGTAAGAAAAGTATTAACCTATTTTTTGCACTTTCTCTTTCATGCTTTTTTAGTTTAGATTAGATGCATGCAGCTCAATTGGATTATTCTTTCGCTGAGTGAGGAAGATCTTCAATATTTAAGTGATAGCTCATTTGTGATTGGCAATGACCTAAAATCTAGAAACTCAATCGAGTGAAGGTGTAATTCTATTGAATTCACTAAAGCCGAGGTAATTCAATGATGATTGCATCCAATTAGCATTCCGGTAACATGCACGGAGGATGGAACTCGTTAGATCAGAGAAGAGTTGGGATTACGGAGAAAAACAGAAAATTATTGACACAATAAAAATAGTCTTCTGAATAGCGGGGTATGGTGGGCAGCTCGAAAATTTGGGCACCCCAGTTATAAAATACAAAAAAGTATTTAAAAATCCAAATGTTCATGAATTCGCATCAGTGTATCACCTAGTTTTTCCCTGGGGAGTTACAAAAAATTTCAATATGTTTTGACCCTTCAAAATCGTATGTCAAAATTCGAGGTAAAATATCGCGTGTCACGCCTGTATGCACTCTACCGTTCGTGCGCCAATTTAATCGAAAATACTTGGCTACCCATCTCTCATCGGTAGCTTTGTTCGTTAGCTTTAATATCCAATTTGAATCGAAGTGATCCGATGAGTAGTTTTTGAGCAATAATGGTAATACGAAGGTGAGTGGAACGGGGTACGATGGACACAAAAAGCGGGGCGCGTTGGCCAGTTCCAACATACAGCCACAGCACACGAGCCGCGTGGCGCCACCCAACCTAACCAACCTTCACGGCGCCTCGTGTTGTTGATATTCTGCTCTCGCTGCACCACGGATGTGATTGTTTATCGATATTATTGATAATTTTACCTCGATGTGAGTGAAAAGTGAGTGCTATCAATGCCGTGGGGGGTGGATTAGAAGCTGTATCACATAATATGACCACCAGATTCGTGCCATGCATCTAGAATGCATAATAAACTCGTGTGTGCGAGCGAATGAGATCCGAGCTGTGACATCTTTTTGTTGAATTATCGAGTTTTACCATCATTTCACGGTATGACATGGACCTGAGGCATCAGATTAGGTAGAAAAATGTTCAAATATGCGAATGACAACAATTCTGTATGTGTAGTGTTATTATTATACTTAAAAATCGTGAGTGTCCATCATACCCTACACGACTGTCCGCTATACCCCGCGATTACCCATCGTGCCCCAATGATTAAGGTTTAGAAAATAGCATTTCTATGAAAATGTGCGAGTGAAAAAATTTTAAAAAAAATATCCCATCATTCCTGAGATGTTTCTCTGTCGAATGCCCACTCGCGGATCCGATTATAGTATATTATGTGACGAGTGCGCAGCACGAGTCGCAAACGACATTTTCTAGCTGTGCTACGTCGGAAGCGCGACTTTAGACGAGTCCTCGCGTAGCGAGGACGAGTCGAAAATCGCGCTTCCGACGTAGACAGCTAGAAAAGTAAAAACCGTAGTTGCCAAGCTGGTTTTAATTAGCTATGTCCGACATACCCCGCTCTCCCCTAGTGATAGGTATAACCCCACAGCTGTGTTTATTTACTTTCCGGAATTTACTCAAATGCTCATTTTGAAGATCTCAACTTTCACTTTTGGCGAAAAAAGGCCTTTTTTCTGGTCAACAGAGGCTGTATATTCAGTTTGGAGAAAGAACTCGAATACAATCTCACACTTCAATACCTGCAGATCAACTGTCAGCCCACGTCGAGATTGAAATAAACTGGATCAAAGTGTCTTTACAGATGACGATTGCCTTAGAAAGGACAAGAAAAACACAATAAGAATGCGTAGGGGTACCATTTTATAGGTCTCTGCGAGCAGAATAAGATGCATCAATTTCTATTTGGGTAGAAATGGAACTGAAGGGTCAAAAAAGAGCGATTTGAACATTTTTCATGCAATAATTCAAGCACGGGAACTCAAATTCATGTGGACAACATTTCTTCTGTCAATATGAATCGACGAATAGTCCTCGAGAATAACTGGACCCATGGCTTACGAAAGTTGAATAATGCCTCGTAATTTCGAAGAGATCCATCAAGGTGCTTGCAAAATTTTGACTAGCATAGAACGTAAAATTGAATTTTTGTTTTAGAAAGATGAAAATTCTAATCGAAGTTCCGTATTAACCCAATCTCTATAGAATGACCAAGAAATATTTGGAAACGATTTCGGAAAGATTCATGTGTTGAATATTTAATGCTCGAGTGTTTGAACAAACCTGGTATGAAAATGATGTTGAATTTTGGGTAATCAATTTGCCGTGGATGAGGGGATAATGATGGTACAGAACAATCAATGGAGTGAACTCATCACTGATGAGTTGAGAAAAAACCCTGGAAGTTTCATAGAGATTGGTTTGGGGTTTCAGGAAAGATCGCGTGACAATGGGATGACAAACAGACACACATACATTCGGACACACACAGGGCGCAGCTCAAAATATTTCACGGACAAAGTTGGATATTGTAAAGCAAATGCACAAGGGTACCATATTATAGATCTTGGGATTGAGATGCTGGGTAAAGATAGGATTGGATGGTCAAAAATGAGGAATCAGAAGAAAATTTTTATGAAAAAACGTCCGCTCCGATACAATACTTTCTCTTCAAGAAGGCAAAAGGTGGGAAAGGAGAGAATCTTGCTGAGTTGATCCGAGGTAAACTTAATCGAATTTTCTACCGCGGAAGTAAATTTTGACCCTGTTACAGGTTACATAAAAAGGAGAGCAAAGTGTGGGATGCATGAAAGATGGCTCAAGAGACGAAGAGTAAGGGTGAAACTCCTTCTCACCCTAACAAGACGCCCTGTCTTGCTCGTACAAGTACGTATTGCGTCACAAGCATCATCGAAAATCGATCCGGCCCAAAGTACTTGCTCTCATTTTTTCCGTGCCCCGGCCTTAATATTCGAGATTATCGGTTGCGCGCATCTCTCTACCAAAGCTGACAGGGCGCGCGAAAGCGAACATAGCACAGATTTCACATCAGAGTTGCTTGTCGGATTCACTCCGCTTTTATACGGATATCGAGAATCCTGCTCACAACTTACAAATCTACAGTAGTGCTTTGACAGCTTGAAAAAGAGTGAAAGCAGAGCGACATCGAGACCGATCTTTGGATATACAGACGGATATTGCTTTGATCGACGTATGCATGAAGACTACAGAGTTTTGAGTGGTATTACTCGAGCGATATTTTGATGGATTACGAAGGTGTTTACATCGGGATTGAACTGAGCTTGATAGCTGGAAGAAATGCAATAGTAAAAAAAGTTTCAATTCATCAACCGTACATAGAAGATGTACAATATCCAGCGGATCTGGTGAATGATCTCATGATCGTAGACTTGGTTTGCATCGAAACTCTCAGATCTTGTGTATGGTCCGATACTTGTTTTCGAGGGTCAACATAATCTGAATATCAATGGTTAGTGAATTATTCCGAATCACTCTAGTGCAGTATGGAAAATATGCTTGTAACGATTGTGCAATCCAAAATGAATGAAAAAGATCGAGATGATGGGCGGGCTAATCAGTTTGCAGTATTTATCTTTCTCATATGACATGAACGATTCCGTATACATGCTTGAATTTGGGTCCTGGTCTACTGGTCTGAAACAAATGCACTCAGTCTGCTCATGGAATAGTTCGCCGAAATGACAAATTATTCAATTACTCAAATTCTGTTCTGATAAAACAACTATTCTGGGTACAGACATAACCTCAGTCGAAAATTTGATGATATAAAATCTATGTAGATAGATGTGAAATTCATATTCCGAGAAAAAGATCACGGTGCAGTATTGTGGCAACAAAAGCTTTCCTAGGAAATCGAGCACAATTAGGCAATCGCAAAGTAAAATCTGTGTACGGCGTTGAAAACCGAAAATCGTTCTGATTTATGTGACGAATTACAAATGATTACACAAACGAGACAGAGAATATGTCGTATTTTCTGGCAACATTTAAATCACGATGACAGACAAACAATACAGTCCACTCAAGTTGTTTCAATTTTTTTCAGACAACATGAAACACATATGACTGGTTGAGAACACCCACGATGACTGAATTCTTGAAAGGCGTTCTTTCAAGTTTGGATTCAACTTTCATAATTTAATCCCCATCGTGTGATTAAACATGAATTCCCCCATTAATGATCACGATCATTCGCACCGGGCGGCGATGGGGGTCTATGCTCCAACTTTGTGTGCGATGGTGATTAAAATCCCATTACATGGATTCCTCCGGTGGGTCCCATTGCACACAGAATCCGGAATTGCGCCGTCGAAGTGGAAGTACGAACTGTGACTTAACGGACACTTTTTTCGATATTCTAATGACGAGGAAGAAAGCGACTGATGGAACTGAACCATCCAGAGATTTTTGACTTTGAATTTAAACGCCTGACCTTTCAGCCGAGATGCACTGATCGTCTACCGATTCCACCCCCCCCCCTCCCCCCAAGAAAATTTGTTTTTTGATCCACCCCTGTAATTGACAAAGTACCGAGGCGGGTCATTGTCAAAACGTGTCAATACGACAAATCACAACACATTCAAGTTCCAACTTTCCAAGTCAGAAATGAAGTTGTTGAAAAAAGCTAATAATTTTGGTTGATTTGGGTTTGAGCAAATCGGAAAAAAGATTAATTAATTAGGTGCACAATTATTATAGAGAGACACCGAGTTGAAATGATAGGCACGAATATTGTCAAACGCTAGCATAAAATTCGAAAGAAATACGCTGCTAAAAGAGATTAGCAGAATGCTTTCTCAAATCAAATTAATGAAATTTACAATCCACCTATCGATTATCTGAAATTCGAAATTTCATAATTTTTCATCATAGAATGAAAATAATTTTATATGTTCATGCAAATTTTATTATAAAATCGTCTTTTACATATAATTTTTTATTGTATCCTTGAATATTACCAAATACAAAATATGTAATTTTTTCAAAATAACACATTCATCAAAACCAAATATTCATCAGAAAATCTTCAACCTTTGTCAATAACAAACCATTTTGTCTTCATCAAATTCAGTATCCCCTTGTGATCTGAGTCTTTTCAGGTACGACTCATTTTTTGAGGGTTTACAAAATTTGAAAAAAAAATTTCTGCTTTTGAAATTTAAAAATGATTTGTACTTGCTCCTGTCAACTCAAAAATAAGTGGGATGCGTGATCGTGATGTATCTCGACGTTATAATTCGATTGGTTGATACGAAATTCTCGTAGAGGGTCAGTTACAAGGGAAAAGGAGGTAATACGTTGTAGCAGACGAAGAAAACGGAATGATATGGCTTCATAGGTAACGCGAAAACTCAAGAACGCTTCGATAGATTACTCTTAAACTCTGTGAGTGGATTTGGGAAACTCTCACGCTGAGGCCAGTGAATTTTGAGCATTATTCGATGAGTATTTTTCGACTTATAAATTTTTTGATGACAAACTTTTGATTTTTATTAAAAAAGAATATCTTGAAAATGATTGGTAATTCCTAGTCCTACTTAAAAAAATGTTTAGAGAAGTAATTTTTGATGTTTTCTGAGGTGCTAAATCGATTGGTTGATACGGAATTTTGTTAAAATGTCATTATCATGGTCTGTGAGACAAATGTAAAAAGGAGTACACAGAAGCTAGAATAAAATTGGAGGAAATCAAAATTGTGTATTAACCAATCGATTCAGCACCTCAAAAAACCTTTATATTGAAGGAGTCATATTTTTCAAAGGAGGAGGAAAATTTATGGATAGTTTTCAAGATATGGAAAAATGAGAAATTTTCAGAAAAAATTTTCTAATTCGGGGGATAATGGTCGGGGGTGCTCAAATTGTAGCGTTTCCATCTACAGATGACAACGAACATGTGTGCAGAATTTGGAGGGGATTGGTGAAAACAGTGAAGAGTTTTGCTGCGACATAGAAAGGAAAATACATATACACACACACACAGACACGGTCAGAGGGCTCGGAGGATAAGGGGATAGTAGTTTTCCAAGGCGTTATCAAGGAGAACTGTTACCTACAATCGATAGATCTCGGGAAAACGAAGAGGACAGTACAATTTTCAATGTATCCAAGAGCTTTCTTGGAGGAGAAAAAAATTTTTCAAAAAGAATTCGAGGAAAAATCTACTACCATCAAATGAAAGCTTTCTCTTTTGAGAAAGCAAAACTCAACCCGATGAATCCATTGTCTGACCAAACTCGGAGTGTACTACTTGTTACCACCGTATCCACGCTAGCAGGCGTTTCCTCTCTCAACGCAACCACCAAATCGTGCGTGGAATATCCAAAATTCAAATATGCTAGATCGAGCATGACCAACCTGCATAAATACGAAGTTCGAGATATCTAGTCGTGGATCCCTACATATACACACATCTTTCAGCGCATTCATCTCTACATCGTCGTCGGTTATATACAGTGGCTACGAACACCGAGCTTTTGATACGCAAATCAAGAGCTCGCAGCCAAAAGCAGCAGCAGAGGGTCGGTCGGTTGGTCGGTCCTCGATTTGGCGGGCGCATCGCTCGCAGTCTATACCGCTAAAATGTATTCAAGGCACGCACGAAGGCAGCCCGTAAACACATCCTCGGCATGCACTCGTCGGGCGCCAAGCAGCCGTGCACTAACCCAACCTTCTTGTCTACACACATATATATGGCACAAAATGTCTAGTACAGCAAGTTGAGAAGGACGCTGCCGAGGTATAACGCTCTGGCTATTTAGCGCAGTCGCGCACGTGCTTCCGGCTCGCTTCTCAAAAGGTGTTCTATGTGTGTAGACTTTTAGCCCTAACTCTATACACATATATGCTTGTAAGGTTGTCTACGACAACGACGACACTTTGGCCACTTGAAAGAACGGATTATACGAGAGAGTAAGAGAAAGATAAAGAGAGTTGGAGACTGGGCTTAATTGGTGCGATTCTGGCCTTTTGTGTCGCAGAAAGCGAGAGGAAGGGACCGAGAAGGGACAAAGGTATGCGACCACCACCAGGCCTCGAAGTGGTCGTGCGCGTGACGTGAGCAAGGCTGAGAGTCGTTGACGTCGTCGACACCGGAATCGTTTGCCGGTGCTATTGTGCGAGCAGTTTGTACCCCGCAGACACCTTTTTCACTACTGAGGAAATTTGTATGCTGATGCTCTTTGTCAGGGTTGTACGCGAGAAGGCCTGACTTTTACGTATGTTTGCGATCGGGGATGATGTTCCAGAGTCGTCAATGTGCTAGCTACTCCGTTTCAAGTTATTTACGCATAATATCTGGTATATTATGTAATAGACTTGATTGAGATAATATGATGGCCCATGGCTGTTCATCACATAAAAAAATGAGCAGAGAATGAAATTTTGAATGGTTTGCGCTGAGAGATTCACTCCTATACTAAAAAAGGGCAAAAATTTATCTCAGGATATTCCATTTTTCAAATGTTGCTCCGATTCGCTTTGTAGTATGAAGCGATTGGCTGTCTTGTACAGTGTGGTGATCTCATAAGTATGAGATAATACAAATAAAAGTGTACTGGACAACTCATTTTTTTACGAACAAGTGAATTAAGGATGAGTTAAGAATGAACCTACGTGGAACTTTGGAAAGAAAATGTAAACACCTCTCTCGAAAGAAATGTAAGGAACATTAGATGGTATTCATGTGGAAGGTGAAAAAGTTCTAACGGCAAACATTTACGACATTAGTGCAGAACACTTGGCTCCAAAAAACCTAAAAAATTGTAAGGAAATACATTCGTTAGGCGATTCCCAAGGCTCCAATTCCAAGACCATGAGCATGCATGATTCTAATAGTTTTTGGTCTGAATATTCTTTGGCCAAACAGTAGCACAGGTTTATTTTGAAAAATTGAAGTACAAACGAGTAATTTTTTATATGTCGACTACGTCAGAGTTGGCTGAGGAATGAGGGGTCATTCAATCAAGCTACGTGGAATATTCTCATTCAATTCGGAGTCAATCCCAATAAAATCCAATATAGTCAGATTTTAGATGTAAAAAAGCCCATGAAAAATTTCTCGAATAGAGATTTGTTATTACTTTCAACCGAAGGGGCCATTCAGGAACTGAACTTGTAATCTAATTCTGGCTCTCCTCACACACATCATGTATTCATTTTTCAAATAACAATCAGCCAGCAGAAAGGACTGTTGGGGTGAGGTGATCAAAGCGGTAACCTCAGAGCCCATTCTACAAGATTTTGTCGTGATTTTATAGGATGTGGAAGCGTGCGAGGTGTTTCAAATAACAAGTCACTATTTTCACTTAATAAAATCACTTAGCAGTATATTCTGCAATAAAATGTGTCACATATATGGCACACTAAAGAGACCCGGAGATCGCGTACGGCACTTATACTTGAGAAAAAATGGAAAGTGAGAAAATGATTGAATGAGTCGCGGGGCGCGCACCGGCGCAAGATATTATGCGGAGACGCGGAAGCAGCTTACAACATGCAGCTCCGGTAGCGAAGGCTAACTGGCGCAGCTCGAGCGATTCGAGCTCGTCGCCCAGGAGCTCGGTCACCTTATACAAGCGGTTCATCTAAACCGACCAATTGACACAGAGCAAATATATCATCCGATTCCGAGGAGAACGAAGGGGTAATAAGTGAATGACCGAGGCTGAGGCGCCGAGATGCTCGGAAGTTCTCGAATGCTCATATTTACGCGAACAGACTCCTTTCCCAATGAACTTTGAATATTTACTCGTAGAATGCTAAAAGAGCCGAGCTGCAACATACGAGTAAAAAGGAAAACGTGTCATCAAGCATTCGAATTAAAATTTCATGATTCGCAATCTCGCAGAGTAAATCCAGCCGGCTCTCAGCTCACGATTAAAGTAAACCCATATCCTCTGATGTCAAGGTATATACCTATAATCCATCGATACTCAGCTATTCCGTGTGTATCGGAAACAGCTACTGAGGCCAAAGCAAGTCACGAGTAAGCTTGCATCGCAAAAACGACCCACTTTTCCATCGTTCATTGTACACATCATAGAAAAAGACGAAATGCCCAAAAAGCTTGCAAGCTCACCCTAGCTAATTTCACCACATTTACCCAGTGATATAATTCAGGAAGCATCAGAGTGAAGCTCATTCGTACAAAGAGCTTTATCGTATAGAGCGTAATTAATAATACATCATCTATATGCGAGTGCCTCGACGAATTATTGTTCGCAAGCTCATATTGCGTACCGAGTAAGAGTAGAGTGAGAGCTTGCGCCATACCAACCACTTGCGGCTTCAACTCTCTCTCTCTCTCACTCACTCACTCATGCTCGGGTAGAGCAAAATCATTTCCCCGGTGAAACATCATATTCTCAGCCATATATAGAGAGTATGTATGCCTCGGGCTTGCATTCAAGATCGACGAGATGAGATTCGCAGCGCTGTATTACTACTGCTGTTTTGCTCACGACGTTTCGCGCTTGAGCAATAAGGCGAATGTAGTACTGCGAATATCTTGAGGTTTCCACCAATTGAAAGCTCTGAGAGAGTGTTTCTGAGATTCGTACTCACGGAAATTGAGCTGGGTAAACTTGGTAGGCTGCTTTAATGATTCTTACCTGAAACAGAGAAGGAGGGATGATGTTATTTTGGTGCTTGGGTGAATATTATTTGCATGATATGATGTATTAAAATGGGAACGATATGGACTTGAAGAACTGACATTTACATATAATAATAATGAGTTTTTCTTTTATTAACGTATTTCTCAACCTCTTTTCGAGGTTATTCTGCGGGACCTACAGATTGAGGTGGGTTCCGAATCACCGAAGCAACCGAAAGGTACTTATGTAAATTCACATTGGTGCCGACCGAGATTCGAATCCCAGCCCTCAAGGTTGAAAACAAGGACCTCATCCGTGAGACCACGGTGGCTTCTATGTTAATAGATTCTTCGAGGGAACGTAGTTAAATCCACTCATAATTATCAAGATTTGGAATTACAATGTCTCCTATGATTTTAATTTTCCAGCAAAAACAACCGTTGCTTCATAATTTAGATCGAAAATATTCAAAATTAATGATTTTGAGTAATCTTATGTTCTGGAGCTAACATAGATGTGCAGTTTTAAATCCCAAACAAGAGTCACGACGTATATATTTTTCACATTTTTCACGAGGTATCTATTTTCACATTTTTCTGAGTCCGGGAAAAGCGTACCTGATTTCATCAGGTTTATCAAGTGCAATTCAGCATTTTTGGTTACATTTTGGAAATACTGGAGAGGTAAAATGATGAAGGGATCTCAAAAACATTCATTAATCCGAGAAAAACTTGAAAAGTCAAAAATATCATAAATGCAACGTATAAGAAGATACATCGTTACAGATTTTTCGTAGCAGCCTGAACCCTCGCATCTAGACCCCACTCAATCTGACATTGAGAATATATTTTCCTGATGAAAATAGAACGAACAAAGCAAGGATTTCCAAAATTATTTGGTTTTTAACTTTTCTTGCTGGCAATCAAATATTCAGCCTGGGCTTCTGGTTTGATTCATTTCTTGTTATCAGAATTTCTTGTATCAGAAATTCTTGAGGATTCTTTCAGATTCTTCAGACGTCACCGAAAAGAATAATAACCAATTAATGGGGATCGATAAAAAAACTTGTCCATATTACCATGAATATTGTGAGTGAATGGGTTGAAATATCAAGAAAATCCTAATCCAAGAACGAATAGAGGCCAAGCATACAATCTAACAAATTTGTTTCATCAATTCACTTTATGCTAATGTATGTCTATGCTTGGATGTATGATGTACGATTTGTGAAACGCTTGGCTAGTTGCTTGGCTATAGTTGATCAAATTATGCGCATATCCAATGATTACGTATAATGATGAATTAGATCAGCCTGGCTAAACCGGACGAGATGGAAATTTTGCTTGTGAATATACGGAATTAATTCTAAAGATAATGATACGCTTGGGAGGTGAAACAGAATTGCGCTCATCGCCCATGACGATGAGCTTCTATACGTTGCATGTATATTTTCATACCTTGTATGTGTGTATGTTGAACACAAAAGCCTCGTCCATTTACATCGCTCGTTTACAATATGTAAATTGCGCTTTTCTACATATGGGCAAAAATTCAAACGAAAATTCCTTCTCTCGCAGTACAAAAAAAAAATACTACAGTTTGTGTATTTTCAACTCTTCAATTCCGAGAAAGAATTTTGATGAGAATTTTTCTTCAAAGGGAAAGTTGCGAAAAAAGGGTGTGCAGCAGAATTTTCACACAAAAGGATTCGCCTGGTACACGCTATAGTTAACCAAAGATAGAAATTCGAAAAGCGTTGCTTGAAATCAATTTTGCACACGTATAGGCGTCAGTCCGACACGCCCATCATTAGCAACGGAAACTATACACAGAATTGCTTTTTCATTCCCTCCGGACTATGCCCTACAACTATTAGTATACATTCGTGTTCCACCGGTATGAATGAGGACCCACCCGCTTCACTTGGAATTTCTTCATCACACACGGATATAGCCAACTTCGTGCATGATTCGTTTGTCACTTGTCGAGAGCATCAATACACTTTAGGAGCCATACAGTTTGTACGATCGGTAGAAATGCATGCGCGAGGTTGAGAGTGAAAGTTGAATTGACTGAATAAATATCATGGCAATTTGCTCTAAACCCGGGTTCGGTCGGCACAGGGACACTAATGGGAATGAAAGTCGCCGTGAACGCTCTACTTCCGCTCATTTCGTCTCTTGTTCATGCACACTAGTACTGTATTATATGTATGCAACGATGCAGTTTCACTCTCTTTATCCTGTGCAAGGGGTAGGGGGCCCTTTGTTACATTACTGTGCCAGGGTTTGTTATGCTGCTGCTCTCGGCCCTAATGTGCCGGATCGTCCCGAAGTGCATTGTATGGACATGTACATACGTGGCCTGCACTCTATACAACCAAGTGTTGTTTTGAGTACTTATGTAGGTACATACGTGCAGATACTTCTCTTCATGGAATATTGCGCGTTTGTTAAGCAGTTACGAGTGTATTGTATAGTTGTATGTGTGGGTGAAGTAGCGTGGCTGCGCAATTTGATGTCTTGATTCGAGCGCGAAGCTGATCGAAAGTGATTTTTTTTAGGCACGTGGCAGCAGCTGTTGTTGAAACAGGGGAAACAAAAGAAAAAAAGAGAGATTGCAGTGGATTTGGCAGATGTGGGTTTGAGGCATGGGTATTGTGAGATTTGTCAGGGTGAGAATATGAAATATTTGGAATGAGCCTTTGACCACAGATCATTCGATTTTGATCCAATGATCTCTGATTCAAGATTGTTCCAATAACAATTGTCGAAACTAGAGTCCCAACTCTCTCAACGAAATTTCGAGATGAGAACAGAACTTATCTTCCATTTTTGCAAGGAGCGACTTGGCTAAGATTTTTGTACAGTTGCGAGATTATACAGTAGAACCTCGAATAGCGGACACCTTTTTGCGCTGCAGAAAGTGTCCGCTATTGCGAGGTGTCCGCTATTGTAAGGGTTTTCCTAAATTTTGCTCGTCATCATTCATATATTAATGCATCAATAACAAAATGACTTCGGGGATTTTATCGCGAATCAGAGTGTGTTTATTTCATCACCATCATTGATCAAAGCCGTCAAAAATGTAAACAAGTGAATCGTCAAATCACTTCGTTGGAAAATAGTCAACAGTAGATGCTTGTCTTATTCGCTTCCAAATGATAGCATTCTCAAGCTCACACTCCATTTCTGAAATCTTAGACAGGCAAGACATTGATTATTCTCCAAAAAAGCTTTCTATAGTAGATAAAATTTATTAACCTTTTTATTTTAAAATATTATTTCAATTTTTATTAACCTCGATCGGCTCAAAACGATCCGTATTTGTCAATTGCAACATGGCTGTCTAACATAGAATAGGTACAAAATTTGTATTGGCCACCATTCAAATCGTACATTATTTTGAGCCTCACTAGTTCTGACGATAGCCTTCTTTACACGTCATCGTATTCTTACATTGATGGAGGAAGAAAACTTAGTATGTACGTTATTGCGAGGTGAAATTTGCCGTAACAGGACCATTTGACCGACAAAAATTGTCCGCTATTGCAAGGTGTCCGCTATGGCTCTGTCCACTATTTCAAGGGTTTGGTCCCATAAGAACCAATGGAAATCAAATCGATCTCCAAAAATTGTCCGTTATTGCGAGGTGTCCGCTATTTCGGGGTGTCCGCTATTCGAGGTTCTACCGTATATAATCATGGAATGTCGGGAGAGCTTTTATCGAGAAAAAAACATCAAGTTTTTCTTATGAAATCAGGGATCCGAAATGATCCTATGTGATTTTTGAAGGGTCTTCATGTCGAGTCCTAATTTGCAAGTTGTTGAACAATGAAGATGATGACAAGCTATCCGTAATTATTTTCTCCCAAAGCATTAGAAAAATTCTAAAAATTTCTTGTCGATGCAGAAAGTATATGTATTAGACAATTTACTTTAGCTGAGTACTAAAAAATGATAGGGAAATAATGAAAATTAAAAAATTTTTGAAATTATAATTTTACTCTTTCCACACTTGTTTTGAACAATGAAATTTGTATGAGTGACTAAGAAGCATTATCGATTTCATATATTTCACGGTAGTATACTGGTTGGAAATAGTGAATGGACGAGAGTCGATATGTATATTGTATTTCAATCCGAGTCGAGAGGTTAATTTATGAAGCGAAAGGTAAGTGCAAAAATAATTTTCAGGTTCGTCCGTGTCTGTCAGAGGAATTTCAAATATCCATACGAGAATTTAGTCAAAAAAAACTGTAATATAAATCCCACGTGATGGAAAGTTCATTGTCAAATATCAATAGTATTAAAGAAAACCTTCCAGTTACTTTGAGAAGGAGTTGTCTTTTCGAATTAAACCGCTTTCTTATTCAATTTTTCAGATAAAATCCACTTCAACCACTTCAATCTCTTGAAAAATGGACTCGACGATTTATTCGAGAGTTTTGATCCGTACGAATACGAAGAGAGAGGATAACTGAATAACGACCAAAAAGAAAACGAAATACATGACAGAGCCTGGAGATAGATTGATCAATGTACTGAACGAGCGACCGACTGATTGGATTGAATTTTTACATGGTATCGAGAAGCAGTGGTTAACTCGATTCAGTGTGAAGATTCAATTGTTTAGAGGACAAATTTAGAAAGTTTTCCCTGTAACCTGTTGGATTTCTTTGAGCCAAGATGAGTGTATAGAATATTAGAGAAATATTCAGGTTTTGCTAGAATTCATGTATTATTATCAGAGAAAATTTGAAGATAAGGATCGGATTACTGCTTATCGTATCACATCAAAAAATTCTTGACAGGATTTTCTTCAACGTCAAAATTAAAATTCCTGAAAAATCCGGGAAAAGAGAGTTTGAGTTGAATTCCAGGTAAAATCCATCGTCAACACTGTAAGAAGAATATCTTGAAATCGGGTGGACTTGGCTCTGAAATTCAAGATTTCTAATTTCCAAATCATGTCACCTCCGAATTCAGAAATGCCGATTCTGGTTTTGTTATAAGAATTGAAAGTCAAATACGCCCGTGTCTGACTTGAGAGTTTTTGTTACTAACTCTTCCGTTGCACACTGCCAACAATGCGATTCTTATTGGTAGTCGACGTGACACTTATTGACCATAGCCTGAGTTTCTTACGTATCGTGAAAATGCTTAGTTTTGGCTCATCGATGGCGAGGAGTGATCAAATTATGAGTATCAAGAAGCATTGTCAATGGTAATCTTTCAACCTTTGATGTGAATATTGACACCGATTCAGCAAACTTTGGATTGAACTTAAAAAAATGACGATCTGAAGTATCGAAATCAGTTCATCTTACTGAATGTCAAGGATTTCTACTATTTTGATCATGAGCGGACAGGCGATTTGGATATTTGGGAGAATTCCCGGTGGGTCGCAGCCCCGAGAGGGCCTGAGCCACCCCGAAGTCAAATTTTTAGAGACATCGACGGTGGCAGTTAGGTCAGGGCCTCTACAGAGCTGCGTTTTCAGAATACCAGACCATGCGAAAAAACTATATCGGCGCCAGCCACATGCTTGAGCCACAACTTGAAGCATGTTCAACACTGATTCTCATAGAAAACCGTGTAGGAATGACATAATTTGTTGATACTTATCGTCGGAGCACTAAGATTTATCAACTGATTCTTTCCCTCATTTTGATGACTTTTACAAGTATGTTCCAACATTGCGATTCACTCAGGTTTCATGTAAGAGATTTTTCAGTTGAAGGGTAGCCCTATACAATGCGACCGTTAGTGTTCTAGTTACATCTCATGTTAGAATTTCGATAGGACAAGGGTTGAGATGAGTTGTCAAGTTATTATTACTGACTAACAAGGGGGGGGGGGGGTCCGGGTCGCGAATCTCCCTCAAACTTTTTTTACAGTTTGGTATCACCTAGAATATGAAGAATCCAAAGTAACTCCGTCAAATGGGCCTCCTGTCCTGAGCTACAAGCAAAAACGTTAGCATTGCCAGTATATAAGGTAAGTGTACCCAACTTGCCCCCATTAAGCCATTTTCTTAATAACTTTGGCCCATCCCCATATTTTCCAACGTACCTTAGCTCATTTTAAAGTTTGTCTCAAGACCTTTAAAATGAGCTGAGATGCGTCCGATTTGGATATAGTGGAGCCGAGCTGTTTGAATTCTCCCAAAAGGTGATTTTTGAGAGTTCACAAAAGTGTGTACCCAACTTGCCCCCATCATTTAAAACAATGTAAATCGGCGATGAAGTGAATGGAATCGCTTTGATCCGTTTTGATCACCGTGCAGCAACATTTGTAGCTTTTAGCTGGCCCAAGACATCGTTTCTTACCTATTTTGATGCCGTAAACACGTTCTGAGTGGTAAAAAAAGCCATACTGCACGCCTTTCCGAGATAACCATATGGGGGCATGTTGGGTACACTCCGATGTCGGCCTTCTTGATTCTCAAACCATCTTCGTGTTTTGTACATAAAATCGCTCCAAATCAGAGTTCTGCAACCCTGAAGAGCGGATTTTGAAGGTCTTGAGACAAGGAATCGAAATCCCTAAGGTACGTCAAGATTGGTCGAATAAAAATAAATTGGCACCGGTTTTACTGAACGCGATTTCCTCCTCGATTTCTTAGCCGTGCAAACACGAAAAATGGAAAACTCACTTTATATTTTCTGGAGAACGCAGAAATGATCCGGGGTCGATGAAAACTACGTATTTTCTCATATTTTAACATAACAAACGTAAAAAAAAATTGCGGGAAGGTCAACGAGCGCCCATTCCTGAGATCGGCATATGGGGGCAAGTTGGGTACAGAGGCAAGTTGGGTACACTTACCTTATATCACTTTTTAACATAGGCTTATATGGGCAATGCTAATTTCATGGTCTGTAACTTTGAACAGGAGGCTCATTTGACGAAGTTACTCTGGATTCTCCATATTCTAGGTGATACCAAACTATAAAAGAATTTTGGGGGTGATTGGCGACCCAGACCCCGTGGTCCCCCCTTGTAAGTTACAATCCACAACTCGCCGTTTGGTCTAAATTGTAAGAGTGTTGTGGAAAATGGAAACAAGTAGACCCCTGGTACCTCCCAACCTATAGAATAAGCACATTGTATCTCCCACTTTTATCCGATTCTCTCGCGATTTGGGCTAAACGACGAGTTGAACCATTTGAGTTTGATGATAACAAGTGTAGCTTTCCTCGTTGCTCATCCTAGATCGAAGGATTATTCGAGTAAAATGAGAACAAAATTTAGCTTGCACGGCTACCGCATGCCGTTAATGAAGTTTATCAAAAATCGTTCAAAAAGAAGGATGAGCCATGATCAGTTACTGCAAGCTCGCATGCTTTCATGAGCCAAGAAAAAGATCTGCTAATCAGTATCACACTTGAAGAAGTTATAGAGCCAAATGTCCAAAAACAATGAGGATGTTTCTTTCCATGTTCCACACTCGAACTATTATATCAATGTGATGTTGAATCACATCCTCCTATCACTCCTTCCAAGATAATATTTTATGTACGAAGTTGCGGAAAAGCATCATTTTTCACAAATGAGTGCTGAAATGGTACCTTCGGATACGAGAGTGGGAAGTTTGGTTCTGTTTTCGAGTGATTCTTTCGAAATTTATCATCGATAAAGCAAAAAAGATTCATGACTGAAAATGAGCTGTCAAATCAATCTAAATGGAAAAAAGTCACTTGATGAAAGTATCTGAATCCCGAAATTTATTTTTTCAAAGAAAGTTACAACCCCAAGCCTCATCGAATATCTCAACCACTATAAAAAGGATTCCTTCAACAGTTCTGCATCAGTTTCCATTCCAACCCATCAAATATTCAGGCAAAAGTATACAAAGTCAGCAACAATGCCCACACAGCGTGTTTGGGAATTTCACATCCGAGCCAAAGCAGCTTGGCGCCCGTTACTTTATTTCACCCTACAGTAGTGGTGATACGTATACGTAAGGAAGCAAAATGAAAGAATGATGATACCGAGAAGGTGGGGTTAGGAGGGGGGGGGGGTAGTTGAGGAAGGAGAAAGTCTTTCTTGATATGCAAAATGCAGGAAAGAAAACGAATGTGCAAAAGTTGGGCGAATGGGAGGGCAGAATAAGGTGAGCATATAAAGGCACTGCATATAAGCATGGCACACGCGGCAAGCGACGTTGTCGTCGTTTGAATATCCAGTTCTTCGGTCCAGGCTCTCTTACTCGTTGAGACCCATTAGGTCGCAAAAGCTTTGCGGAAGCACAGAGCCAGAGCAAGCCTCTTGAGAGAAAAGCAGATGGAGGATGAAAGAGAGCGAGTGGGATGCAGAGAAGTAAAGAAGAGCTGAACTGCCCAGAGGTTAATAACCGCTGGGTAAACCATGTGTATGTGTGTGTATGTGTGTGCTATACCCTTTCGTCTCGTTTCTTTGCATCCCTCTTAACAGTCTTGTGCTCTCTCTCTCTCTCTCTCTCTCTCTCTCTCTCTCTCTCTCTCTCTCTCTCTCTCTCTTTCTCTCTCTCTCTCTCTCTCTCTCTCTCTCTCTCTCCCTCTCTCTCTCTCTCTTACAAATTGACCATTTCTTTCATTATTCTCTGAGCATGCTTACATATGAGCCACTCTTGGTTTTCACTTTCGCTCTTGTATGATGAGCGTTTAGAGAGTGCTACTTATGCTTGTCTGAAGAATGAACCAGATGTGGTACAAAGTGATGTATGTACGTACTACAGCTGTAATGGATGGCCTTTCATTTTAATGAAACGGTCTCATTTGATTTTGATGTTGAATCGGGAAAGAGTTTCCCACTTGGCGAAATGAGTTATCTTAGTTTGTGATGATTAGCTATCGATTATTGATTGTTAGGAATAAACGTTGAAAAAAAGCACATGACTCTAGGCAATTTGAGATCAAAGTGAACATTATTGCCTGCAGTATTGCTTTCTTGTCATTTCGAGTGCCAATTTCTTAAGCAAGTGACGAAAATATTTTTACAGAGCACTTTTGAAGGTACGAAGTAGAGGATAAATACAGTCTGAAATTTTATCACGATATTATTCTAGTTGAAAAGTCCATGAATTACTTGGATAGACTGAAAAGTTACTATTTCCTACGATTAATCGTAGATTCCTCATCAGCGGAAATTCTTTCAACTTTCTTAAAATTCATCATACATAGGTAATACTTCTCCCGAATGTGGAGAACTCTTATTCCATCGTAAATGATTACTAACAAGGGGAACCCCAGCTTGCGGGTCCTGGATCTTGACGAAAATTTTGGGAATCATATTGATTTGGTGAGAAATGAAGGTATCCAAGAGGGTTTCGTCCAATGGGCCTCCTATCCTGAGATACAGCTATGGAGATTAGCATTGTCCATATGGGAATATGCTAAGAAGTCTCACATATGGATATACTGACAATACTAATCTCCATTGCTGAATCTGGGGATGAAAGGCCTTTGGGGACCTTCATTTCTCGCCAAAACGAGATAAGTCCCAAAGTCTCGTCAAAATCCAGGATCCGGAAGGTTGGTGCTCTCCTTGTAAGCTTAGTTTTGGTGAAGTCTTTACATAATACACACGAATTCTAAATTGTATGGATTCAGATCTGAGTTGAATTTTCGACAAGTAAGTGGTTAGTTTATCGTTTGCGTGACTCAGAAAAATAACTCATATACGATGCACCTCGCCGTATAGTTGGTCGAGATTCAAGAAGAGGAAACAAAAAGGGCGGATCCTCGAAATCCAATAGTCGAATACGCGCCTGCAAGAAGAGTAATGGCATCGTAACTGCAACATCTTCATTTATTTGAATAATTTACTATCCCATGAATAACGTGGTTTTTTCATCATCATTTTCACAAGGAGAGAATCAAGGGCACATTTGCCAACGGTAGCTTCCACGGAAATGTCAACCCTTTGAATTCAATATTTAGAGAGCCTCAGAGAGAAATCAGATGAAATTTATTAGAATTATGTTGAAACTCATCAGAGTTCACAGAACTTGATGAATATTTTCAACCCTCACGTCTCTATGAAAACTAAGTAGTTGCATTAAAAATAATTGACTTTGTCCAGACAATGATTACTCACACTCGCAAGAATTCAGAGATTTCACAACCGTAAACTAAAATTGATAAGAAAAAGGTTCTGTTTAACAACTTTCTCAAAATAGATTAGCAAAAATGCAATATAATCAAACTGATAGTCGCACATTTCACTTAATTATCACGAAAGCCCTCACATCAAGAAAGTAACCCTCGCCCTCTATAAACACAACTCAACCAGGCAGACTCGATTGCTGTCCCTCAAAGACTTTTATCTGTTCCAAACACGAGTGCGCGCACACGGATAAAGAAAGACATCAAAAATAATTAAGATAAAGGACACATAGTATAAGGAGAGAAAAAGTCCACCACGTCTCTGTTTCTTTTTCTGCCTCGGGGGGTGTCTAAAGCTAGCAGTCGGCGAGAATAACGCGTTCGCGCATACAGACCGTTCATAAAGAGGAGGCTACACAGGGGTGGTGGTAATCTGCCCCGTAAAAAATGCCCAAGCGCCCGTATGAAGCGCGAAATCCCAGAGGCGACGACGACGACGCCGACGGACGCCAGTGGGACGCAGTCACGCACGTAATCCCCTTTTTACTGCTTTCCATCCTCTACTTCCACGTATATATGTATGTATCCCTCTTTTTGGTCCCTCTCAACACCCCTCTTTGCCGGAGGCATCTCTCAATACATGCCCGTTGTGCACCTCGCTGCATATGCGAGAATATAGTGTGTATAGGGTGCGGGCATTATGCTCGACAGGTCAGTTGGAATAGAGGGAGCAAAAGTTCAAATGCCGCGCCCGAGATGAGGGGTGATATCGCGTGTTGAGTGGCGTTTTGTGATACGTACATCAGATGTGAGTAGGGTTATGAGAGTATGGAGGAATGGGGGGGGTGAGGGAGCCTATTTCTCGGTTGATGGAGTGATTCTCGCTCCGAGCGATCGGCTTAATCAATGAGTTTGTTCGGATAGCTGAGCTACAACTCATTCACATTTCGAATAGGGTGTATTTCTGACATGTATAGTGCGTGAAGTTTCGAGCAGTTTCTTTTCATCTGTACCGATCTATCAACGTCTCGGGAGTTTTCCGAAGGGTCGAGTTTTGATATCATATAATATGTGTTCTCTTCCTTTGAATTGCGGTGGTCCGGGTTTGAAGGCAACTTTTTTCATCGCTCATTTTTACTTTATTATCGTTCACATGGATCTCAGATACTAGTTACTCATTCCCTCGTTCATAAACTGTTTTACGGATGTCACCGTTTCTAGCTCCGGTTTCTGATAGATGAAGTTCTCACGTATTGGTCAAGTGATTAACTCATTTTGATTTGTTCGGAAGTAAACGTTTTAGCAACCGATACATTTTTCTGCATCTGGTTGTGAACAGACGATTCCTCTTCAATATGACAACAGTATTACACACTTTCATTTCACTCTGACTATGCAACAAAAGTGAACAAAAACACTCATCCAAGCTAAATATGATACTTTATAAGATAATTTTTTGAAAAATTTTTCTTAAAATAATAATAAAATTTGTGATTTGTTACTAGTATGAGGATATGTGAATCAAAGTAATTACTTACCATCCCAATAGATTCCTAGCCTATTACAAAGATGGATCACCATAGCAATCAGTTTACAAAATTAGCGGGAAACGTTGAGAATTAGTTCTGTGCGAATTAAAAGAAATTCTGACTCGGAGGCGCCAAGACTGTGGTCGGATTTGGAAACTTGGGTGAAAAATGCTCAAGATTCACATTCTTCTAACGAAAATCTCCCAACATTCAAATTTTGTTCCTCAGTGTTATCAATTGTTGCATATTTTAAAATTCTTGTGAACGTGGTACTTTGGTACGCGTGGTACTTTTGGAAACTGAAACTTTTGTCTTCTGAAAGTATTGTCTGTGAGAGTTTTGGTTTGGAAGCTTTGTACCCCAATCTCTCAAAATATGAAAAGTTAAACGGCACAAATTGAGAAAGAACGAGCAAAGTAGTGTCTTCGATGGAAAAATCGCATATTCACCGATATTCGAAGATCGATAAATCGACGATTTTCACCAGCATTGATCAAATATCCTCATATTGAGTGAGATGAAAATTATCTAGACTGTGCGACAGGACTCGCCAAGCCAAACAGGCCCATGATGTTGTCTTTTGAATCTTCGCAAATCATATTTACTCAAAAATTGTTTTCAGTAGCAGGAATTTGTCACAACGCCTGACTGAATAAAAATCCAAATCCATAATATCTATTGATCCGTTTGGCGGTAAATAAGTGTCTACATTATAACGAGCAAAAGTTTACGTAAAATTTTCCTCGCAGTATGTTGAGTTGAAATTGTATTCTTATTTATGCGCTGTAGAAAAAGCTGCGAAAGCACTCAACTATTTGACGAGTACGCTTTCACTGCGTGAAAATAAGCTTGAGTAGAAGATCGGTAGTTCATTAGACTTGGAAGAGATGGGTTCCCCACAGTAAATTGAGCTTTTCCTTAGAAAGCCCCCAAGCAACCACCTGCATCCTTTTGATGTCTAAAAGAGATTTCTTCCGAGTTTCAAAGAATTCCTCTTGAAAAACGAAAGCTCTATCGATGTGAAAGCTCAAAGGAGTTACGCATCTCACCTAGAGAAAATTCTACCTCCCACACTACAAAAAGGATTTCTCAAATGTATTTCACTTCTCAAAACTGATTTTCTCGGAATGAGAATAAAATTAACGTCAGATTTCTTCAATCTAGAACTGATTGCTCTAGATGAGAAATTTCCTTCAAATTTTGAGGAAAACATGTGCTCAAGACGTCAATTTGAGAAAAAATTGAAGTTCTCGAAAGAATTGTTTTCGAATTGAGAAAATGAAAATCTCGTACATAAAGAAAAGTTTTCTCAAAACTTATACCCGTATTGTGTTTACAATCTTCATAACTCCGGCGATGGGTTATAATGTTCCAAGGCACCGCTCATTTTGCATATTTTTTTGACATAAGTCGAACACTGAGGTTGATTGCAAAATTCCGTTACTTACGCGTGCGATATTCCCCGAGTGAAACATCATATGTATTCTGACCAAATGGCAACTTTGAGTCAGCACATCTCCGTTGACAGAAATTCATCGTTGCTGAGTTGGGGCGTACAAGTTTGGAAATTTTCCTACCATTCGAAATCATCTTTTCGCGAGCTAACGAGATCTGCCGCGGTGACTTCGAATCAAATTTTAGAATGGGTACGTAGTTACTTAATTTTTAGAAACTGCTTTGTGCAATTCAATGGCTCCTCTGTCCATGTGACTAACCTCAAACAAAACGTTGTTTTTATTGAGCCAAATACACTTCATATCATTGAGTTTCTTCGAAAAACGACACTTTGGTCTTGATCTTCATCGACTATCTGTATAAATATACCCTCCTTAGATTATATTGATTTTACGCAACCCATAATTTTCCATGGCCGTGTTAAACTTTTTAAAGATGAATCAAGGCAAATCTTGAATGTCAATAGACAAATTTATGCAAGCCGAGCTCTGAGTTCATTAAAATTCAAATGCAACAAAAATTTAATAAGTGGGTTGTGGTTTGATCACGAGTAAAATGAATAATTTTCTTAAAAAAGGATACCCCTTGAGACTCGCGGCTTCTCAGAGAGAGAGATGTTCTTGTTCTCGAATTGAGAAAATTCTATAACAAGAGATTCGGAATTTCTCAAATTTGCACACACTCTCAACTAGAAAAAAGGGTTCTCGTTTCGAGGAATCCTTTTTGTAGTGCACATTATTTCCTTATCCTCAAGGATATTGCACGAGCAAAATTGGAGTTCAAGAATACAGAAGCATTGTCTCGAGACACTTTTAGCATGTTCATTCCTCAGGTTATGTGGAGGGGATAATACTAGATACTATAGATAAATGACGTACAAGATAATATAGTTTCCATGGTGTGATAGAACTTTTTACATAATTGGTAGCCATGACATTGAAGTTGATTCCAATCGGTTTTTATGTTGCCACTGAGAAACCATGTGACTACTCTCTCCGTATCCATCAGTGAGAATCCACTGAACTTCAGTGCATTACGGATCAACTTTGACTGATGACTTCAGTGCATATGCACTGGGACTTCAGTGCATATGCACTGAAGTCATCAGTGACCCTCACTGAAATTTCAGTGACCTCGAGGGTCGGACGGGTCCTGATCACTGAAGTTTCAGTGAGGGTCACTGAAGAATCAGTGAGATAATTCACTGAAACTTCAGTGACGTCGGGGGTCGGACGGGTCCTGATCACTGAAGTTTCAGTGAGTGTCACTGAAGCTTCAGTGAGTATCACTGATTGATCAGTGAGCTTCACTGATTCACCAGTGAGAATTTCCACTGAAATTTCAGCGAATATGATTTGCCGGGACCCTTAAAAAACTGAAAATTACCTTGAACTTGCTCGTCTGCTGCTTCGCTTTTGCTTTTTCTATTTGCATTGGCAATGATCAAACAGAGAAAAAGGATAATCCGAACCCCCAACGTGCCCTAGAAATTGATGAAAAATCGAGAAAGCAAGAGTGATGGAAATTTCAGTTACTATCATGACTTCATGAGTTTTCCAAACAATGGTTATCCTTGTCAAAAGAATGAAGCTTCGCAACTATACATCCCTGAAAATTGCATCGAATCGGTGTCTTCAATCAGTTAGACACTTTACTAAATTGTACTTGCCGACATTGTCAGGAGTAGGATTCATTTTGATTATTTTGGAGGTATAGGATGAATTGAATGGAGAAAATTGAAGCAGGAGTTTGTCACTTATAGCAAAATCATAACTCAAGCATCCAAAAGGCAATTCATGTCAAGTTCAAGTTCTGCATAATGAAACTTTCATAAGAAAAAACAAGGTCTATATAATGAGATCGTAAGAAATTCAGAATTATATGGTTCTCAAGTCATGATTGTGCTATAGGTAAGAAACTCGCACTTATAGTAATAATGAAATACTCAGATTCAATAATGAACTTTATTATCTTGATTAAATAAATGTTGACAAAAACAAAAAATCAGCGGTAGCAGAATTGCTCGATGTTACTGAAACATCTGAAGAAAAAACACCTTATCAAATCAATCAAAATCTGCATATGCATCTGCGCCATCAGATGCATATGCAAGTTCTACTATAATGAATCCAATCAAACGCCTGCGAGAACACATTACATCTCTTATCTTTTTTTTCTTTTTTCTATTTGAAGCATATGAGTTCATGAAGGACTATTCAGCTATACAGAATCTGTACATATTCTTATATCTAAATCAAACTAACTTGTTACAAGATTTCAAAAATTCAACTATATATTGACATGCTTTGACATTCGGAATTTCAATTATATTCTTAATTTGTAATGGTAGATGAAGATTTATGTTTCGTAATTTCTTAAGCAAATTCGGTCTCTCATCATTGCACAAGTTACACTGCCAAATTACATGATTCAGATCTTCATCATATTTGTCACATAGACATTTAGAACTTTTTATAATTTTGACCCTGGCCAAAGAGGCCGCCAAGTTGTAATGATTGGACCGCCATCTATTAATAGAGACTATGATCTCCCGTAGAGCATTGACTTTGGTGAACCACGGCTTTGACTTTCCTTTGTGAAACAACTCAAAATATAATTTTCCTGTTTTTTGCCCCTCTTCTTCTATTGTTCTGCAAGTAGCTTCATGAGCCTGTTTCTTGTGATACGCTTGAAAGTCTGTGAATGGAATCGCAATTGATAAATCTACAGGTAAATCTGTTGCAAGCTTGGCAAGTTCATCAGCTCTTTCGTTGCCGACGATTCCGATATGGGATGGAATCCAGCAGATAGAAATAGACATGAGAGGGTGTGCTGCTTTGATTTCATTGTACAGTCTCTTAATTTCAAGAATGAATTTATTCACATTGACCTTTGTGGTCGGACATTTTATACTCTGAATCACGCTGAGACTATCCGAAAATATTGTGTAGTTATTATGAGGGTTGGAGTATATAATATTCATTGCTTCATATATAGCAACACATTCTGCTGTATACACCGAGGCTTTGTTATCAAGAGATTTCGTGATTTCAAGCTCCAGGTCTGGGCAGTGACAGGCAACACCTACTTGTTCATTCGAAATTTTACTCCCGTCTGTATATATCGCGCGTATATTGTTCAACCAAATGAATGATTCTATCAGCTGATTCGGATCTGAGCTGTTTCTAATTTCTTGCCCTAACTCTGTGTTAACAGGTACACATGTATTCAACGTGCTGTATTCATATCTCTACACATTATAGTTTTCCAAGGATTCTATTGAATCTTACGGTAGCGCTTCGATACATTCTTGTAGCAATCGAACTTTTTCCTGTTTGCACAAACTTTTCTTCGTGATGAAGTCATACATGACCGAATTTTTATTGGAAACAGATTTACATATAAAATTATTACAAAGGTATTTCGCCCGTTCTTCAATCAATAGTAACTTTGTATCAGCAAGAATCACATTATTGGGCGTGCTAACACGATACCCAAGAGCTTTTCGAATAGCTGACCGTTGTATTTTCTCAAGATCGTCAATTGCTTGCTGTTTTATTGGAAAGTAAGCAAAACATCCGTAGTCCAAAATAGATCTTACAAAACTTTTGTACAAAATAAGCAGGGTATCGGGTGATGAGCCCCACCAAGTACCGCAGAGGTATTTAATTATATTGGAAGCACGAGTACAACTTTTTTTTACTTTATAAATTTGTTGTGTGAAAGACAATTTATAATCAAATATGATGCCAAGGAATCGTGCTGTCTCGCTCGACTTGATTCAATATTCCCCAATTTGGATTTCAGTTTGACCAGGAGTGAAGCTATTTTTACTGAAATGTATCACAACTGTTTTATGTGGCGCTAAGTCCAATCCAAGTTGAAACAAATTATTCTGAATGAGTGATAAAGTTCTTTGAAAAAGTTCAACTGGTTTGCAAGAGCGTGTCATTTTCAAGAAAATAGCAACATCGTCAGCGAATTGAAGTATCGAAATACTCTTGGGTAAATTTTTCCCAATGTCCTTAACATAGATTGAGTAGAGCAGGGGACTCAAAACTCCACCCTGATGAACGCCTTTACCTGAGAGTCTGTACTGTTGGCCCAACAAATCTGTGTATATTCTCCTTTCATGAATCAAAAATTCCACAAATTTTACAAGATTCTCCGGGCAACCAATTTCTGCTAATTTATCCATGAGTAAACCGGAGACAACGCTGTCAAAAGCTGCGTTTACATCGAGGAAGCCGGCCAAAACGTCCTGCGATTTGGCGAAGGCTTGATCAATATGCAAAGTGAGATATGCAAGATTATCGGCGCACGACTTGCCTTTTCGAAACCCTGATTGGCTTTTCGGTAAAATATCACACGACTCACACCACCACTGCAATCTATTTTTAACAAGTCCCTCAAATAATTTACAAATGCAAGATGTTAGAGAAATCGGCCTGACACCGTTGTTACTTTTTTCAATGAAGTGGACATATGAGTCCTTCCACTCTTCAGGATACGCATAAGTTCGATACATCTCATTGAATATATCCAAAAGCAAAAGCTTGTATTGGAGCGGGAGTCTCTTTAAAGTCGAATAATCTATCCCGTCCATGCCTGGCGATGACTTGTCATTCGCCATGTTTAGTACCGTATTGAACTCTACAAAATCGAAACTTGCACTAAGAAATTCGTTCTCAGCGCATTCAGGGATTCTATTTGGATCAGTATGTACCCACGGAGGGCTGATTTTGAACGTGGCATTTTTTATTGCCTCTTCTGTTTGTAAATTTTTATCGCTGTGCGATTGATTGATTTTCACCCATCTGTTTTTGAATACCTTACATTTTGACCAGACATAATTTGGGTTAGTTCTAAAATTTATAGATTCAGCAAATTTTCTAAAAGAGTCCCGTTTCTTTCTTCTGGATGTTTTCGTAGCAATCGCGGCTAATTTGTAGTATTCAATGAGATCATTCAACTTATGCGTACGTTTCCACTTTTTAAAAGCTTTACTTCGATTATCTTTTACCTCATTACACTCTTCATCCCACCATGGAGCGGGATTCCTGTGTATCTTACGATTGACTTTTTTCTTTTTCGGAGTTGAAAATTGAATAGCAGATGTAATGATATTAATGAATGTTTTCATCTTTTCATTTGCTGGAGATTCATCATATTCAAGAGAAAAGAAAATTTCGTAATTCTCTTCAAGATAATTTTCGAAGTTATCCCAGTTCGTGCGCAAGGTGTGGAGTCTGAATGTTTTTTTCTCATAAATATCTCTTACAACTCCTACATTACATATAATTGGATAGTGGTCAGAGCCCCAAGTCTCATCCATCACAGTCACATCAATTTCTTGTGCTATATCCTTCGTTGAGAAAATTAAATCAATATTCGAGTGTTTGTTTTGTCTAAAGTCAGACCTAGTAATTGCATCATTATTATGAAGGAATCAATCATGATTCTCTATACTGTTCTTCAAACTATCACCATTACTATCGGTATAATTACATTTCCAAATAACATTGTGAGCGTTAAAGTCGCCCATGAGCAGAGTCGCTCTGTTGTCATCTACGTTATTGATAATGGTATCCCATTGAGCTTGGCTGAGAGTGCGATGGATGTGACTTGGGGTTCTATAGCACGCTATGATGTCTAATGGTGGATTTGTATGTGTGAGACGAATACCGCAAACTTCGACAGAAATATGAGGGGCCTGAATATTATTTATTTCTTGGAAAGGAATATTCTTACGCACTAAAATGATGATTCCGCCACCTGTTGAGTAGTCTCAATCCTTCTTGTACTACACGTATCCAGTTGCAAATATAGTTTTATCTTCTTCTGTAAGCCAGGATTCCACACATACGAAGATGTCCACTCCCGCTAAAATTCTTGGAAGTTCTGGTACACGTTTTTTGATGCTTCGAGCATTCCAAAATAGAACTCGAAGAGGCATCGGTTTGTTCTCCATTGAATCTTCCGTAGTTGAATGATTACTACTCGATGATGATTGCGCCATTTCAATTGTCCGTTAGTATTTCTTCACTCGTTTCGAGACCATCGGATGTTGTGTCATTCACATCATTCTTATCGGAATCTTTGGTAGTGAGTTTTTTCTTCATTTTAGTGATTCTGCTTTTCAAAACTGGATCGGTAAGGTGATCGTACACTCCACTCAACATTTCATCTAGTGAGTCAAAATTTTCGGCGAATTCTGCTGCTGTAGATCGAACATCTGGATTCCCATGGGTTTTGAGGAGAAATGAAGCAAAATCGTCGTAATTGAGAGGATGCTTCAAATCTTGACTCATGATATAGTTACGTGCTGGCTCTAGTTGGCGATCGATGTCGGTGCTGTTCGCTTGTCTCATGATTTTTTTCTTTTTTCTGCTTTCAGTTGCCTCCTTTTGGGTTTCATCGGAGAGCGTTGGATTCAAGTCCTCCGCACTGCATACAGTTGCAGTGTCTGAAGGAGGTCTTTTAATGCCGGTTATCAATTGCTCCATATCCGAATTCACATTCTCTGTCACAACTTGTGAAGTAATTTCCTGGGAAACTGCTTCTGATCTTTCGGGTGTTGATGATGCGTTTGGTGGGGTCTCTAAATTCTTGCAGTGTCTGGCTGCGTGCCCTTCCTCCTTGCAGAGGTAGCACACAAGTTTTTCGTGAGAAAGGTGGATCCAAAACGATGAATTATTCACCTGGATATTCATGTTGCCTGGAAGTTTTTCCAAATCCTCGGGGTTTAGAAATACTTGGCGCCAAAAGCTCATTATATGGGCATAACCTTGAACATTTACACTGCACTTGATTTGAGAAATTTGCGAGACTGGAGTTATCCCAACTTTCTTGAGTTCTTCCAAAATCACAACATTGGGTATGCTGGGTCTAACGTTGGAAATAATAATACGTATAGCTCTAGAAATCAATGGGCGAAGTGGTAGAGATTGAGAACCGACTTTGATTTCTGTCTTGCTATCCACTAGTTTGTTTACAAAATCTTCACTCGATAAATAGAAACATATTCTGTTGTTCGATATACGTGAAAGGTAATGAATATTCTGTGGGTTAATTAATGAGCCTAGAGCTAAAGCATAATCTTGTATACTGTGACCTCCAACTGCATCCACTCACTGCTTGATTCACATCACTGCTTGTTCGTCTGTTGGACACTGAGCTTGCTGCACAATTCGAGAAAAAGTAACTCGAGGATTAGACTGAGTAGTTGAGCTTGCCATACTGCACTTGTGGCACACTGATCCCTGGCGGGATACTGGTACCGTGCCCAAGAGTGCAACAGGCACAAAATTTACTCGTAGGTATTGGTTTTGCAACCAAGCTGGTATTCACGCACTGACATGAAAATCGCGAAAATTATAGCCGCGGTACAATCAAATTATCGCAGGGCACACCGTTTGTAAACACGTCTGCTCTCTGTGAATGCTCGATCTAAACTCCACATCACTTATCTATGACAAGTCCCGGATTTTCTCATTATCACATCTTAAAACAATAAGATAGAAAATAAAGAAATCACGAATGCTTTCTGTGAACGCAACAAAGTTTCATACTGCTGATATCGACAGACAGTAAGCTTGATGAACTGAATGCATGTCCATCTGCCTGATACGCGCAGCAGGAGATGAACATGAGGAAATTGTACAACTTTGGTGGGTACACCGGATTCAGAACTTGATACAATTCAAAAAGCAATCAATTTCTCAATGAATCAATCATCAATTAATCAACTAAACAGCTCGTTTGGGACTGTACCCATTGATGACAGGTATTTACACCTGTTTACTTTATCCACTAGCTCTGAGTAAAGAAGAAAAAATCATATTGTATGATAATCTAGTAGAAAAATAGAGGAGTTTGACTGCTCATGAGGCAGAATAATTCATTATACCGAGATTTGTGTAGATTGTCTCAAAATACTTGAAGAAAAACTGGAATCATCACTCGATTATACAGATTTCAGTGTGAAACTGACTTCGGAAAAGTTTTTTTCTGAAATTGATCACAAAAAAATGTCCATCAAAATTTGATCCACATAAATAAACTTTGTTTGGCAGAGCGGTGTCAGTATTGTGCGACAACTCTTATTCTTCCATAAAAGAAAGTATTTGATGTTGTAGTTCCAGCTTTAAAGCTATTTTCTCTTACAAACTAGAATTTCAATACTTTGTGGAGCTTGGGTAGATTCAACCACAGTCTAGCTCACACGCTTTTTCAAATGTTCCAGCTCTCTTATGAAATGATTTTATATTACAATCACCCGGGTCTTCCCCAAAAAAAGATAAGACATTCCTCGAAAAAAAATGCCCTCTTGGCAATTGTTGTCTATTTTCTATCTGAGAAGTGACTGAATGATTTTTAATCGAACAATAGAGAGCGGAGATTTAGATGACTACTGCATCCACAAAGTATCGAATTAGAGCTTCCCAAACGATAGTCCCAAACGAGCTGTTTAGTTGATTAATTGATGATTGATTCATTGAGAAATTGATTGCTTTTTGAATTGTATCAAGTTCTAAATCCGGTGTACCCACCAAAGTTGTACAATTTTCTCATGTTCATCTCCTGCTGCGCGTATCAGGCAGATGGACATGCATTCAGTTCATCAAGCTTACTGTCTGTCGATAACAGCAGTATGAAACTTTGTTGCGTTCACAGAAAGCATTCGTGATTTCTTTATTCTCTATCTTATTGTTTCAAGATGTGATAATGAGAAAATCCGGGACTTGTCATAGATAAGTAATGTAATGTGTTCTCGCAGGCGTTTGATTGGATTCATTATAGTAGGAGTTGCATATGCATCTGATGGCGCAGATGCATATGCAGATTTTAATTGATTTGACAAGGTGTTTTTTCTTCAGATGTTTCAGTAACATCGAGCAATTTTGCCACCACTGATTTTTTGTTTTTGTCAACATTTATTTAATCAAGATAATAAAGTTCATGAATGAATCTGAGTATTTCATTATTACTATAAGTGCGAGTTTCTTACCTATAGCACAATCATGACTTGAGAACCATATAATTCTGAATTTCTTACGATTTCATTATGTAGACCTTTTTTTTCTTATGAATGTTTCATTATGTAGAACTTGAAATTGACATCATGAATTGCCTTTTGGATGCTTGAGTTATGATTTTGCTATAAGTGACAAACTCCTGCTTCAATTTTCCCCATTCAATTCATCTTATACCTCCAAAATAATCAGAATGAATCCTACTCCTGACAATGTCGGCAAGTACAATTTAGTAAAGTGTCTAACTGATTGAAGACACCGATTCGATGCAATTTTCAGGGATGTATAGTTGCGAAGCTTCATTCTTTTGACAAGGATAACCATTGCTTGGAAAACTCATGAAGTCATGATAGTAACTGAAATTTCCATCACTCTTGCTTTCTCGATTTTTCATCAATTTCTAGGGCACGTTGGGGGTTCGGATTATGCTTTTTCTCTGTTTGATCATTGCCAATGCAAATAGAAAAAGCAAAAGCGAAGCAGCAGACGAGCAAGTTCAAGGTAATTTTCAGTTTTTTAAGGGTCCCGGCAAATCATATTTGCTGAAATTTCAGTGGAAATTCTCACTGGTGAATCAGTGAACTATCTCACTGATCAATCAGTGATACTCACTGAAGCTTCAGTGACACTCACTGAAACTTCAGTGATCAGGACCCGTCCGACCCCCGACGTCACTGAAGTTTCAGTGAATTATCTCGCTGATTCTTCAGTGACCCTCACTGAAACTTCAGTGATCAGGACTCGTCCGACCTTCGAGGTCACTGAAATTTCAGTGAGGGTCACTGATGACTTCAGTGCATATGCACTGAAGTCCCAGTGCATATGCACTGAAGTCATCAGTCAAAGTTGATCCGTAATGCACTGAAGTTCAGTGGATTCTCACTGATGGATACGGAGAGAGTATATGATTTTGACGAGTGAATTCTTAATGCAATAACTCTGCCATAAATTTTCCCATTCATCTACGAAGAACCAATTTTGCAGGATCAAGATTGAATTTTCCATTTCACCAAGATTCAATCGGAAAATCATGACTTTCTCTTAAGAAACGGGAGAATAATGCTCAATGAACTTTGACGAGACCTATAAGACTATAGCACAAAGCTCTTTCAATGGGACAAAGTATATTTGCGGCACTTCTTTGCATCAGAGCAAAGACACAAAGCTGCCTTGTTCGAAGCATTCACCGAAGAAGGAAGAGGAATGCCAAAGAAAAATGTAAAAGGAAAATGGCAATGGAAATCAGCTCTCGCGATGCGAGCTAAGGGCGATTCGCAAAGAAGTGGATATCGACAGAGATGCTCTGGTAACATGCGGAATGAGTCGACGTAACTGAGCATATAAGAAAGTTTGCTGAACGTTCAAGCATGGAAAAGTATTGAGCACAAAAAACTCAATTTTCTATAAGATAGCTCAGATTCTCAATGACGTTGCTTGATTTTACTTCATCTTCCTGTGTTTGCATTCAATTCGTTCCATTATCTTGTGTACCTGTGGAATTCAAAAACATCGTCATGCAAGAACCAGCAAGACGATTGATGCAAGAAAGAAACAATTTGCTTGCAGAAAAAAAGATGTATGAGATTCTTATGTCGACGTCTACTGAGTGCTTTTATCCATAAGGAGGCGATAACGTCGCGCGTTTCGAAAATCTGCACAATCATGCTCACCTTCGAAACAAGCTCAATCCAGGTGTTTGAAGGTGCAAAACTTTTGCTCCTGACATGTAAAATTTACATTTTCTCCCCGTAAAACAATCTCAGAATTGACCTATCTTCCAGGTCCATCGGAATGTAAAAGTGGTCAAAATATACGCAGTAAGAGATGGCAATTGAAATTCTTGTACCGATGAGCCCCGTCATCATATAAGTTCAGAAAGAGTTCAACGAAAAAAATGATTACGACTTTAAACGTAAAAGATTAGAACTTCATCCCCTTAAACCACTTCTATATCGTTTGCTTCCCTAATAAGCATGTAGCATTTTCCGAACTGACTTCCTCCACTGTGCATCGCGTCAGGTACAAGGTATGAAAATATGAGGATTATAAAAATCAAGATTGAGGGAACATTCGTTCACTCATTTCTCAAATATTTCCGACAAAAAAACAACCCGCTCATTTTGAATCCATCGCCCGAACCACCCAAATATTCCAATAAAAACTTCTTTTGAAATAAGACTGCTCCCAAATCCCATAGTCCTTCCAAACGATCCCTCATACCAAACGTCTTCCCGAATCCAACGAAACGTCAAACAAAAGGGGGCTCAGACTGGGCATCAGCGTTGGCATCCAAGCGCACACGTACATCGGATAAAGATGAAAAATTCGAGAGCGATTCGCCTACTGAACTCCTAGAATAAGCTTTAGCCAGCTGTAGATACGGGTTCCCCGACACCGGTTTCAGTCTAAAATTCTCATCATGACCCGAAGGCGAGGTCGCGTACAATTACCAGTGAACAGTGGATGCCTTGCGCAAAAATACTTATCCACTACAGAGCTCTATACGCAGCTAAACCTACATCCTACATACTACAAGAAACTCTGTATAAGATAGCCTGGCAGTCGAAATTCCAGCTGTCGCACAAGCATGGGCATACGTACGACTGCGTGCTCGTATCAACCAGAAAGAGAGGAGCATCCCTTGGATATAAATGTCTAGAGAAAGCACGTGCCTGGGCAAGCAGGCGCATGCTTTTGCGAGGGGTATATATCGCACAGTGCGACGCACACTATGGGTTCATGCACTTGTTATGCGAGAGGCAAGACTCTAGATTGTACGTGCATCACGCTCACTTTGCTCTCTCGATTCGACGACGACGACGACGACGACGACGACGACGGGGTAGTATTAGGCAGAAAGGTAGGCATCGCAAGGCCGAGTATAAGTGTATGTACCTGGCGAGTGGGCTCTTGAAAGTCTGGCGAGCCACCCGACACTTTTGAAGCCCTCCATGTTATAGCAAGATCCCACGAAGTCAAGAGTCAGACGCGGTGATGTATATCTTTAGAAGGTTTCGGATGTGTTGGTTTTTAGTGGGTCTTGATTGTGAGAAAAAGTCATAAGGGTGGAGTAGAATGAATGGAGATGAAATTTTTTTCATAATCTTTCATACGCACAAGAATATCGGGTTCACATTTTTGTGAGTTTGCTTGGAAGTAATAAAATTTGCAGCAAAGTTTGGCCACCTGGATTTTCGAACGTGGTGCGAAGTTCGTTAGCAAGCCCAAGTGAAGTTATGATGCCACTGACAAAAGAAGTAATAGGGACTGCGTTCTGAAGAATCTAATTTAAACTTGAATCTAATTTAAGAGTCCGGCTCCGAGTTTTCCAACTGACATTTGTGATTCAAACTTGTTAGGCAAGTTGTACGACATCAAGAATCATAACGCAAATCACGAGCTAAACCTTGTCGCTTTTCTCATCATGAATAATGTACATGTCGAAATTGAAATTATCAGCAGAACAATTGAACATAGATAAAAGATTGTGGAGATTCACTGTGACTTTCAGCTATTGACGGAGAACTGAAGTTTTGTCAATGGCATAGAATGAGTCAAAGAAACAATAACTTCCAATAAAATATCCATTGAAGCGCGCAACTACTCTGAGGAATTTGTGGGTATGAGAAAGTGGAGTTGACTTCACTTTTGGTTTGAGAGAGTTTGAAAAAAATAAAATGACTGATTCAATTTGAAAGTGTAGTTAAAAGAAAATACCTAAGAGGGCAAGACTGAATGTTCGATAAAAGCAAGTATTCAATTGGAGATGTTTTAGAAACTGCAAAATAATTGAAAGACAATAATGGTAAGTAAGCAGGGTGATTCACTGCTATGGTCTCATGAAACCCACATGGTTGGTACCATCATCAAAGTTGACTTTCAAGAGACTCGAGATCGATTCATTCAAAAGAAACATTTATGAAAAATTCCCATGCGAGCTACTTATATACTCACTGTGATGCCTATGGAAAAGATTTACACATCCTAACTAGAAATGTTGGGAATGGCGTTTGAAGGTAAATCACTCGCCATTCAAGAAAACAAAAGAGCCTGCTCAACTTTTTCAACTTTGCAATATAAAAAGTTTCCCTGGGAATTGCCCAAGATAAGATCTTTTGCACTCGATTTAGCTGAGAGCATAATGATGATCGCCAATATATCTCTACGAGTCAACAACAAACTTTCCCTATTTTTGTCGCATAAAAAGAGGCTTAGACGGTATGGTTGAATGACGAGAAGTGAGAAAGAAGTAGAGAAAGAGGTAAAAACTTACGAAAGCGCTTATACCTGTATGCAGAGCATCGAAAAATCGACGACATCAGCCGCAAAGTTTTTATTTCTCGCTGAATCTGGGTTGAGCGCAGTAGTTTTGGAAGAATCGTGAAGCTAGCAACAGAAGCAGACTCCACAAGCAGACAGCTCTATCTACTTTTATAAGAGAAGCGTCATGAATAAGGAGTAACATTTTTCTCCGAAAACTCGCACAAACTTCCATGAAACTAAGTCAAACGACTGTTCCAAGACAAGAATACACCATCGCGCGAGATTTAACTTTTCAAAATTCAATGCTTATGATTGTACATACAAAAGAGTAGGCATTGGGCATTCTAACGAATTCAAAATACTTATCATAAGTTTGAAGAGAGATCACAGAGCTCTGACAAGTCATCCGATTTCTAGCATTTGTGATACAACTTGATTAAGATAACTTTTTCACAAAAACATTTTTTGGATAGAGTGAGGAATCATGTAGATTTTTTACTAATAGACTATTGAAATTTTCCTTCCATTTGGGACTGTTTCATCTCAATACACGAATGTAATTCGGTTATTGTAAACCAGTGGTTGAGTCCATTTCGAGAATTTATGTAAGAATAACACTCACACACAAGACGATCGAAAGAATTTCCTTCACAATCCAAAGTAGGTTGGCGCTCAAAATATCACGAAACAAGAAAAAGTTATAGAATAGTCGTTGATCAGAGAAAAATGCCAGAATAGCCCTTTTAACAGATTGTTGGATTTGAGTTCCCGAATTCGATGATCATTATACATCAAAAAGATCAGTTTGTCGTTGAACTAAAATAAAGCAAGCTCCAAAGAGACTTAGAATTCGTCTGAACAAGTCCATTCCAACAATTATTCGATCATATCATCATCAAGCTCGAAGTCCCAAATCGAATCTTCCGCCACTTTCATAGAATTGACACCGCATTCCACCGCGACCCTAACTCGATCCTCTTTTCCTCAACTCAAATCAACACCATAGCAGACGAACGAGAAAGGAAGGAAAGAATCACAGCTTCGAAAAAAAGTGTCGGGATTTGCAAGCACAAGGTTCTTCTCTCTGCCTCGAATTTTTTGGTATATCTCTCGAGGGCAGAAAACACATGAGACAGGGCGGACGCAAGAGAGATTAAAGCGGAAGAGACTCTCCGGGCCTCTCTGCTTGGCATATTTGCGATCTCTGGCGGCGTATACATACAGGCGAGACAGCCCGCGCGACGTACTTCGCATTTCTTCCTTAGACTTACCGGAAGCTAAGTCGAAGCTCCCGAGCTTCACGGTCGGATCTGTGTGCTCGACTACTACGACGACGACGACGATATAGGGAAGGGTGGCAGTTTACCGAGCTTTGCAGTCCCGAGCCGCAGGAGATGGATTTTCTACCCTGGGATCAGACTTGACATTTGGGTTGAGCTGAAATCTGGCACTGTGAGCATAACTCAAGCGGATATAGGCCGGTTCGTACGTGTTTGATCGTTTGGTAGAGTGGAAAGGGTGGAAAGGGATTGTCGGTGTTTTGAAAGAAGTCACGATTGTGAAGTTGGTGGATGTGAGATCTAATACCTTCTATACTGCGCCAAAGAGGCGCGGATCTGTATAAACTCGTTTTGATGAAAATTTTGTATTCAATCATTTTCAAAAATTGAACTAAGGAAGTGCACAAGTTGATCTTCGCGAAAATCCACTTCGAAGCTGAATATGCAAAGGTAGAAATGTAATTTTTGAAATAAAATTGTTTGGTGATCTGGCTGAATACTTGGAGCATACGCGGCGAGAAAATACTGCACAAAATTTTCTGGGTGCATTTTTTGGATGCGAGGGAAACGTTGTCCTCAGTATTCAACCATTCATTCATTCTGTAGACTGAATTCAACAACTTTGGACGGGATAACGAAATTTTCGGAGTGATTTTGACAGAGCTGCTTGTTTTACTCGAGTATTCACTTCAGATTAGAGCCTTCTCAATGTATCATGATAAATTAGAATTCAATTCGAAATCACTAGATTATTCCTCTACTCTTATCAGAAGCCACATCGTGGTACAGTCACTCAATCAGTAATCTGAGCACTACAAGGGTCTATTGAAGAAATCAATGAACTTATCCAAGGTTCTTCCATTTCTATGGATGCATGGTCAACCTTTTATCGAGGTTAATTTGCGAGTTACACAGTTTGAGATTTGTCCTAATATGCCATGGGAGTGATGAAAAAGATATTCATGAAAATTCACATTGGTTAGTATTTCAACCCTCTAACGCCCTGAAGGTCCTGTGGGACCCACTTTTGAAATGTAGACTGCCCAGCTTCATGGCAATATTTCGGCAGTTGTGCACGATCGATGGCTTTCTTCTAGGCCACAAGTGACTGTCTGTGACGATCGGAAACCCTAATGACGCGTATACATTTTTTAGGATCATGTGAAACTCAGCGCCCGCGCGATGCTCGATAAGGGAGTGAGCCTAAGATCTAAATCGATTCATGTCATAGATGGCAATAATTACTGAGAAATCAATTCCACTCGAAACATCCCCTTTGAGCCCCCTCTGGAGGTATTCGGGCATTTGAATAATCTGAATCGAAAATTATCTAAGGAGCTGAGACATTCAAGAAATGGCACCACAGGACCCATTGGGCTTCCGCGGTACTGTGTCCGTGCATAGGAATATTTCATGTCAAAAAATATTTTGGGCATATAGTTGTGCTTCAAATGGCCTCAAGTGGATCCTGCAGGACCCATTTGGCATTTACAGTAATTTCACACTTCAATCGATAGGTCAGCTGTCCATTGAGTAAAAATTGAGATTAACCAAGTACTTCTATGACATTCTCATTGTTCAATTTTTGTTACTTTTTTGGCATCAACTTCCTTTCAAAGTTCAAAAATATAAGCACTTTCATCAAAAGCGAAGGATTTGTTTGTGTACTCGGTATAATATCCTGAACTCCCAATTAACTCAAAAAGATGATAGTTCCGACTATTTTGAGGAAATGGCGGCTTGTTACGCCCATCTAGGATCTGAATGGAGACATTTTGGGTGAAAAATAAGAATAATTCGCCTGTGCTTGATGCCTTGGGCGCTAGAGGGCTAAATAGTTGAGTTGCGCAAGTAGTATCGCGTGCAAGCATTTTTATTTCAAATCAACGCTTTGGGACCCTTAAGTGCATACGCGATCCAAATATTGTCTATTCTAACGGCCAGACTCACATATTCACGTGTAAATTCGTGATATACTACGTGATATTTAATTCGCACTTCGTGCCTCTTAGACAGTCTGGTGGCACAAGCGATTTGTGGCAAAATTCTGTCAGCAACATTCAGTTACGTGCTGAACAGTGATCGGAAAAGTTGGCCTTCGATCTCTGCCTCCCTCCCTTCAATTTTTCCGCTTCCCGCAAAATCGAGGATAGCCGATCTCGGCGTGAACAGGGCTCATATCCCTTTGTACACAATATTCAACATTTCATTATATCATGTGAGATTCATTGGTCAGCGAGGTTTTCTGGATAAAATATATAGCTGATTTAGTGAATTTCATGATTGATATTCCCAAGTGCCCGATCCGACTTTCCGCCCCTGCTTTTGTGAGTGCAAAATCGAAATTCTTGGAACTTGTGCCATCAGTTAGTCGAATCCGATGAACATGACTATAGTTTTTCTTCATTTCCATCAACTCATTGTCAATTGAGGCGTGTTACAAACCACCGAAGCCAATGAAGAAATAAACTTTCGATAAATTCATATTATTGATATGATCATGAATGTACAGATGATTTTATGGTCCAATGGATACTTTCCTATAGCTCGTAAAATTTTGTTCAAGACGCCCAAGATCTTTGATCAAAATTATGTGAAGAAATATTCGCCTGCGAGCAGAGTAAGATGTGGATATACATTGCCTTGAGTGAATCCACATTTATGTGAATATGAACGCAGATTGCGACCTCGTGAATCGTCCAGAAAGAGAGAAAAGAGTACCTCCCATGCGTATCACTTCATTTTACATGGGTATGTGAACCAGTGAGAAATCGAGAAAGTAGTCAGAGCCGGAGGGTTAGCCACATTTGAGGTAGAGGAAGCCCCGATCTTATGGTAACGGCTTCTGAAGAAGCAGCCTCTTTCACTCCGACACTTTACTGGAGCCCCGGGACTACATTATCCAAAGAACTGCTCTTTAGCTCTTTAGTCCGCGCATGAAAAGAAAAAAAGCGAGAGAGGTAAGGAAAGTACTATGAAAAAGTAGAGGTGAGAGAGTTTGCAAAGCCAAAGTGAACTGAAATAGTGATGGAATCACGAAAATGGTAACACCGAAGACATGCGATTACAGGATGTTCGATCATAACCGTTATTCACTTCTACAGTATGTACATGAGTTTTCTCGTCCTGAAGAGGGAAATAGATTTGATCTACGTTATCATGAGATGATCTCATTCATCACAAATAGAACTTGGCTTATTCATACAATTAGATTCGCTCACCACTTTGTGATAGCATGAAACGAATGACAAAGATCGTTGCAGTTGTGAGTCTCTTCATGTAGTTTCTAATGCACTTGATATTCCCATTTGTTATTCTGAAAATTGATCTCTGGCGATACTGTTATAACTGAATGAATAATTCGGACAAAATCGAACAATTTTATTGAAAAATTAGTTAAGATCAAAGAATCTTAGATTGATACAGTGTGAGGTGAAACTACAAGAAAAAACGACGTTTATATGAAATTATATTGAAACCAAACCCAAGATGACAAAAGCAAGCAAGAGCGTTTTCTTCAGAAAAAAATTTCTTTAAGGAAAGCATGCCTCAAAAAAGAATGAGGATAGATAAGGTATATAAGGAGGGCATACGCAGTAAAATAGCTTGAAACAGCTTGATAGATAAGTCAGTCCTCGTAAAAAGTTTCATGACAAGACGTTAGCAGGCTCGATATAACCTCTAGATAGATGGAGCAGCCACAAACGGGAATTTCACGTGGCAGGATTAACTACGACCAAGCCACTATCGTGATGCTAGTTGCATACGAAAAAAGATGGCAAAAACAAGTGAGAGGAAGAGAGAGCAGCCAGGTTCTGACCGCTCGGTGAAAAAAATGTGGTCAGCACACGCTCCGGAACCTATATCCGTGTACACCTAGAATATTTTAGAGCTATTCTTTATTTCTTCGTTGCCTCTACTGTTTTAGGTGGTGTTGCTGCGAGGGCACAAAGTTTCGGCGAATAATTTTGTTAGCTACGCACGTTTGCGGCCAGAGTAGCGAGGAGCATACAGCACTCGCTTTTTACACCGCAAGCTTTTTATTCCAGAAATTTTGAATAATTTATTCTCAGCTTAACTGCGTGACAGTCTGAAACGTTTAATTCATGTCGTCAGAGACGCGTGCACCTGAAAATTAGGGCTTTTAAGTTTTTTCACCAAGCTTGATTGTTTAATCTGATTTTGAATGTCAATGTCAGATGTCACAAGACGTATTTGGATCAGCTGGAATAAAGTTTCGTGTCTGAGATAATAATTTTTGAAAATGTGATGAAATGACAGGTCGAATATTCGATGAGCGATGATCCGTTGAGTATTGATTCCGATGTGCAATGGATGAAATGTTGATTAAAATTATTGGTAACCAAGATATCAGGAAACAATTGGTTGTCATCTTTATCATTTTTGAATCATAGTTGTTCACCTTCCTGACCCACAAATGAATGATATCGAAAATCGCATGTCCTGCTGTCCAAACGCATTATGATATCAGGTCACCTACGTTATCATACCAAGCACCCGGTACACTCAATATCGCACCAGCCTGTCTATTGAACTGCTCTCCCGACCTTCCCCGGAATATCAAACTAATGAGAAGCAAAATTTTATGTACACAAGCTGCGATGTGGCATCAAAGCCATATCTATACTGCCGTGTCTGAAAAAACTTCGAAGCGATAATCACGTGGGCCGGAGTCGCGATAGGGTAACAATTTATCGACGAGAGTGGAGAATTTATTTCCCACGTTGGTGGCGGTACTAACGGTGGTGGCGGTGGCAACGCATTAGCATGGGAAAAAGGTAGGAAAGCGGAACAAACTCTCGGGGCCATAGTTCAAACTCATTTGCGAAGCATTTGCACTAGCTTTGAGGTTGGAGTTGGAGAGAGAACGTAGCGCGTGGCGGCGGCGGGCTGGATCGCTATGAATTTGTAGTGGCGGCAATTTGATTTACGAAGAGGTGATGTTGCCCAAGCTCGGCCTCCTTATATACTTACAATCTCAAGATATGCATAGTCAAGAATGAACGAGCGAACGAGCTTGGAAGAGTTATTGAGAGAAGGGGATATTTGGTGTATCAGTAGTACGAGTCATGCTCAAGTCAGACATATTCCGGGAGAAAGAATGGAAGCCGTAGCTGTTGTTACTGTTGCACTGAATACTCCTTTTCTCAGTACGATTCCCAATGGTGAATTGTGCTAGGTCAGAGGTAGGTATGTGTGTGGGTGCAACTGGTCTGTATACTCTCTGCTCACGTATTTTCGATTGATAAACTGTTTTCCTATAATTGCATTATGGGCTGGAAAACAATTGGTCAGCGTATTTTGCTGCACTAATCTCGATGAATGCGAGAAAACGATCTAGTGAATATTGATCGACGTGCTTTATGCGATTTTGTGAATATAGATGGATTGATGACTACTGCCACGCGCACGGAAGAACCAGAAGAGTAAAAGGAATCACGAATGCGTGTGCGTACGCATTCCATTATCGTATTTTAGAGATTTTACATGGGTTACTGGAATGAAGAATATCCCTATGCGGATTTGGGGTGGGGATTCAGTACAGGGTTGATGATAATTGCAGATTTCTCCAGGATTTTTTTGTCAGAACATTGAGCTATGAGATTGGTGCATTGATCCATTATTTCATTGGTTTATTCGTGAAACTTTCAACAGATGCGGTCACATGTATGCAACACGTCAGTTCTTTTACTAATTGGTGACCCACAGCGTGCCTGAACGCATTTTAAATCAAGGTGAAGAAATCCTCTGACAGTAAGATTATTTTGGGACTCACCTCTACATTGTCTGGGCATCATTTCACCACAACAATTGAAACCGCGGGCTGAGTCTTTTTGGAGCATTTTTCGGGATGGCACTGGGGAAGCTTGAAAGATATGAGTCGGTCCTCCTTAAGTATGATCTCGAAATCAAGTCACTCCACTTCCTAGGTCTAGTTTCCACAATATTCTTTGTTGTTCCACAACCACAAGTACAAAAAATAAATGTTCTGAGTTCTTAATTGAAAGCATTTGAATATGACGCTAAAAAACTTCCTGGGTGCTGCTGTAGTATCACATTTAGGAAGAAAAATATTTTGATGTGAACGCGCCTGCCCTCAGCCCCCTCCTTCTTCAAGAATTTTACAATTCTGAGGCAATTTTCTTTGTATGAACAGGTAGAAATGTATTCAAGATGTCTAACACGATTTGTCTTTTTCATTGATTTTACATGGGTATTAAAAAATTCCAGATTCAAATGAGCTCGAGAAAATCGTCAAGAGAGTAGGAAACAGCTTGGAGACCACTCTTTGGATTAGTTAATAGCCTTCCTGTGACCACGTCTTACCATTTTCTTTCTGTCGCTCCAGATGGTTGTAGATGCAGTTTCTACTCAAATAAATACGTCGTGGGTGCGTTTTGGTGAGGAAACACAAGAACTAAGATAATTCGAATAAAAAAAGGAACTGGGTCCTCTTATCCTCGATATCTTCCCTATGTAACTCCATTCTGTCCTTTTCTAAGATATGCTATTCTCACATTCTATCCGTGATCACGAGAAAACAGATTTTGGTCTATTCACATGATGATATTACATTTTTACGGCAGTGATTCACTGAAATATTACTGGTCTCTGAATTTTCACGCTATATTGCTGCCCAGGAATGATCATTTGTATCTCAGAAAATATGATGATCATCACCACCCAGTAATTTACGTATGCTTCAAAGATTTTATTGAACTTGAAATTTTTCAAGAACTTTCCCAACAATCAATGTCCAATCACGCTTAACGAAATTCCTCTCCCGCAGGAGAAGAGAATTCACTGCGCCGCAAAAGCTATTGAATGATCCAAAAAGTAGTATGCAAGCTATTACCTGCTCTCTTTAATATTCTCTCCAATTCATATGAATCTGGATATGGTTGAGAGGATGTCGTATACCCATTGCATACTTACCGACATCTTGCGCTATCGAAATTCTCCCATTGATTCCTCAGATTTCGAAATTATGGCATTGCTGATTTAAAACGTTTCAACAAATCGGCTTTGACTTGAGCATGCGTGATACCTCAAAAGTCAACAATGCTGTGATCCGAAATCATTTTGATGCACATTTATGTGCATCAAAATGATTTCGATTCGAAAAACACGACTTGTGTTTGGAATCATTTTAATGATTCCAAACACAAGTCGTGTTGCATTTTGAATACATTTCGACCCAATGCACACAAGAAGTCGGATCCCAGAACTTTTAAACCATTGGGAAGGAGAGGGCTTGACCGAGGGTATTTCCACGTGAAAATGGTTTCTTTCAGAACGTGACACTAATCGGAGCACTCATAACATTTTGTTGCAAATTATTCAAATGCTCTCGAATGAGAGTCCAGAACATCTATTTTTTGTACTTGTGAAGGATTTTTCGGGCTCCATTCACAATCAAAGCCTCACAAAGATCCAAAAAACAAAGAGTATTGTGAAAACTAGACTTAGAAAGTGGAGTGACTTGATTTCGAGTTCTCACTCAACGAGGACCGACTCATATCTTTCAAGCTTCCCCAGTCCAATCCCGAAAAATGTTCCAAATGACATTCCTTCAAAAAGGCTCAGCCCGCGATTTCAATTGTTGTGGGGAAATGATGCCCAAACAATGTAGAAATGAGTCTCAAAATAATCTCAGGAAGGTTCTTCACCTTGAATTTGAATGCGTTCAGGTGCACCGTGGACCGTTTGTTTCAAAAAATAAGAAAATATCTGAGAAAACTCTGACAATTATTCTATCATTTATGAATTTAGATTCCCTTTAATCCCTTTGAATCCCCGACTAGAGTATTTTTCACCTGATTCTCATCAAAACGACATATGTCGATGGGAAAAAATGTTCTAATGAGCCATAAAAGTGGTCATCGAAGGATCAATTCATCTTCATGACAATGTACAAAATGTGAAGGATTTCACTCAACATCAATACGAATTCTTTCAACTGCATTCACCATTTTTCCACCCACAACGTATGTGAGGGAGTTTTTCGATATTCAGAAGAATGATCATGAGTTATTCAATTGAAATCGTGGATTCGATTGTATAATTCCGACCACCAAAGTGATATGTCAATCAAGCAAGATGTTCAGATAGTCACTGTTAAAGAATCTATTGAATCCAAGAAAGGAATATCTAATACGTACACGTCTTTGAAGACAATCGGGTTATTCAATGGAGAAAATTCGTAGAATTGCATTTTTTAAAAGAGAATGATGAGAGGAGGGTATTGGAGTGTGCAAAAGATCGACAAGGCGTATCAATAATTGAATAAGTCAGGCTCACCGATTGGCATCAAGTATCTCACACAATCAACTCACCTGAAACAGAAGAAGAAAATTCAATGATTAAATAATCGTTTTCATAGGGAAGCTGATATCGACATGTCATATTCTACTATCTCATGGAAACCGTAAAATATCTTCAGTCGAGTATCGGATTATGCATCCAAGCTCGAATAATCTTGAGATTTCGGAAAGGCACTTCGATCGTCTCTGAACAATGCACGATCCCGTCCATCACATAATATCCCAAGAATATACATCTGCAGGAAAACCAGGTCAATATTCAAGCAACGTAAAATTGATTCTCCATCGGAATGACCATCGCTTAGGATACACGCAATACCCAGTGGTCATAGTCACCTGTCACATAGGGCAAAAGCTATATACTATAGTCGCACTGGGAATATCGGTACACTGCTAATGTAAGCGGCCGCGGGAATTCAAAGCTCGCAAAGGGCAACCACGAGTTTGCATTAGCGTTGCAGCTTTGGTGGGGTATGGTTACAACCTACCCACCAAGCCTAGCTATATAGGCGCGTATCGTAATTAAGCTCGATTCGGTCGGTTGGTCTCGTAGCAAAGCTATACACGGGATCGAAGTTGTTGTGGGTCCTCGCTTTGATTCGCGACGCGAGAATTGCCGCAATTTTGGCTATATATACCATCAGTAGTGTCAAATCTCAAACGTGCCATGCGTGTTATGATGATACGGTGGTGTGGGTTTATGTAGAGCGAGCTTACGACGTGCCAGGCTCATTATCGTGTGCAATTACTGACTGGAATTTGGCACTGGATGCATAGCGAGACATTTCGTGCGCAAGTGAGCGTGGCACGTGTGCGCTTGAGGTGGTGAAAATTGTGGTTGTCTTAACGAGGTGCCGATCGTGATATCTTATCTAAGAATTGTGACAGAGTATTCTGGAGTTCATTTTTTTGTGAATATCAATAATCCTTGGTCAACAAATTTTATATTTACTTGGACAGTTTCAAGATATTCGTGACAAAATTCAATGGGGCCAGGGAGAATTTTTCGACCAATGTGCAATCAGAGCAAAATATCCCCCTATCAAAATAGACATGAAAGCTTTCATGTCAATAGTTTCATAGACATGAAAGCTTCGAAAACTTGTTTCGGGAAGTTTGTACGTGACTCCTGGTTTGACTACCAACATTTATGAATACGTTATAAATTCTAATTGTGTTCAAGACCAACTCGTTCATTATTAAAATCTGTTCTCAGAATCGATAGTTATTGATAGTTGGTACCTGATAACACTCAAATATTGGAATATAGATAGAACGTCATCAAGTACTTCGGATTTTTGTTTCACGATGCGAAATGAAATGCGGTAGCTACGTGTCTACTGAAACGATTACCCAACTCTCTATCTCGATATTTCCCAAGCTAGAACGAATGGAACTGGATGACTGTTGAGATATTTTTCGATATTGGTTAAATTGATTTGAAATTGTTGGTTCATAATTTTGTCCGGTGATATATTTTGGGCCAGGCAAATTTTTCAAGATACATTCCTTCAAAATCAAATGGAAGTTTGGTCATTAAAAATACACCCTGAAGATATCTGTACTTCTTGGAAACATATCTTAAGGAATCGAATGCACATGAGTGAAAAAAAAATATTTTTTTTGTGGTCGCGATTAGTAGTCAACATAAAACGCTTCACCGTAAACAGGACTGAATGTGTTCGCTTTCCCCAAAAAGATTGTCAGCATCATCCATATCTTCGCTTCTATAGCACCTACAGAAACCTGCCGGGGGTCATTCTGAAGTTTGAAATCTCTACTTTCCAAATAAATAACTTCAATTCCATGGAAATGGACTCTAAAGTACTTTCTTTGCTGTTTAATGACGTTTGAAAATAAATAAACCAAAAATACAGGTTTTTTGTGGCTAGCAGAGAATTTTGACGCGTTAGTTCGAAATAAACCACGTTATCGTGTTAAGACGATGATTTTGCGTTGGAAAACTATGGTGAGGTATCCCGCGCAAGGGAAAATTTTTTGTCTCGTGATCTCAATTCAGCGAGTATTATTGCAAAAACAAGTTTTTATGAAGAAACAGTTCTGACATCAATCCAGTGCCTCAGCGGCTCACGGACAATTCTTTTCTGAAAATTTTGTGATAGAACGAAGAAAATGCGACCTTGAACGTTCAAATTGATCTATTCTAGCTCGTATTGTGGTTTTTTGAAGATTTATTGCGAATTTCGATTTTTTTCCAAATACCAGGTGGACTAATTAACTCATATGACCACAAGGTTGCATTGTATCGTTCTAAAACCACTGGGATCATATTTAGCGGGTCAAAATACGTAGGATAACGTATCTTGATATGCATTCAAAATCATGAATGCACGAGCTCTGTGCCCTTCAGACGCAGGCGAGTCATAGGTGGGCACATTCACCCCTGTCGACGGGGTGAATGTGTCCACCCGGTTTTTTGCAGTTTTTGAAAAACCGTGGGGTCAAAATCGAAATCTGGCAACGGGATCTTGTAGCTGAGTTCAAGGCTAAAATATTTACTACCCATACATTAAGTTTTGGCATGAATAAGACCAAGAAAATCACAGTGGGAAGTCAAAAGTGGTCCACATTCACCCCGGTTTACGGTACCTGAAAATAGCGTTACTCCGCGTGGAAGTCATTCCAAATTCAAATTGAGACCTCATATTAATTTCATTAATTATTCTCGACTATATCAAGATAACTCAACACGATATAGCATGTTCAACACCTTGCGTTAGTCAAAAATCAAATGATAGAAAAGTCCGTGGCTACTGACAGATATGATGAGGGTAGAGAGTATGGAAAATGTATGTTACCAAAGAAAAATATGTGTACAACGGAAGAGATAGTAAGCGAAAGGAAAAATTAAACATGGAGTAAGTAAGTCAAGTAAGATTATAAGATGACGAAGGGAAAGTTCAAAGTGTATACGAAGCTCGTAACGAACTTAGAATTGTGGTGGTTGTAAAGAAAACGAATGCGGAGCGAATGGGCGAGGAAGTAAGAAAAATGCGCAAAGTCAAGAAAGACCCTTCTATACTGCGCAAAGGAGTGAAAAAAGGGAAAAATAAACACAAAGGATTTTGGAAGAGGCTCTGTCGCGGTGAAGTGAAAGACGAACAGGAAGCAGAGGCAAAGGTATAGCAAGCAAGACTGCAAGTTATGGAGAAAGCTGGTGGTGGTTGCCTGGGTTATACGAGAATGAGAGAGAAAATGAGATGATACGAAAAAGAAATAGTTTCCTTTGGAGATAGAGAGAGAGAGAAAGAAAGCACACAGCATCTCACGCGGCTTGCCTCTGATTGGAGTACAAGTGCCTGGCTTCCCTCTTTTATACGATCTCGCGAATGTATAGATCGACAGGGCAAAGGAAGGAATCTTCTTGAGAGTTATACAGTCTGAAGAGATGAAAGATAGATACGTGCGCAGTCCTCATCGAAATGGATAGAGGTGGAAAAACTTGCGAGATAAGCTATCCTGAATCGAAATTGATGATATGAGTATGGGATTGGATCGCTCAAGTTTTATTAGACTTATTGTTATTTTTTTCTGGGTCTTCCGAGGGAATCCCTATTTTGCAAATATTACTATTCATACTGGAACTTTGTTGAGTGCTGTGATCGCTCTGTATGTTATAAAAGACGTGGCGGGTGCATATACGGATTACAAAATTTACCATTCTTTCAGTATCACATTATGATGTATGCAGTTCGTGTCCGCTGATTTTCTAATGATTCGGAAAATTGTCGGGGAACGTGGATTATCTGCCCATCAATTTCACTATCGTGATGCACCCGTCAGTTGAAAATCACATTCCTGGGAAGTAAGAACTCTTGACACTCTATTGAAATTTCCTTCATTTTTAAATCATCTATAACCGGCACAAATTTGACAAACAAGTTCAGACTTCTGGTCGCATAGTGTGAATCGAACAACACATTCTCTTTTGTCATATTTTTAATAGTGAGTGTGCGTTTTGGAAATCCCTCTTCCTTTTTTACTCGAGTGAAGTTTCGTATTGAAAGCAAATGGAGCTCCGACTGCATGAACTCTTGTTATCATGAATTATGGATAGATGAATGTTCTAAGAATTTGCCTAATTTCAGGATATAACCAAAGATAGGAAATGATTTTAATCAATCAATTTACACAACATCTCAATTTATATACTGTGACAGAATCCGGGATAAAGATTATTGATTTCGTCGGCAAAGTTCCCGTCAAAAAGCCGAAAATTGAATTGATCAGAATGTTTCATCGTTCCTGATCCCTGATAAATATCAAATAACTAACTTTACAGATTTTACATGACATATTTCGATGAAAAGAAAAAACACAGCTCAATAAATCTATAAACAGAAAAAAGTTTAGTAGACTCTGAGTTCACGAGATATTGAGATTCGTTCTGAAAAACTATCGTCGAAATAAAACCACCGTGGTCTTATACACCAGGAACATCATTCATTTTGGAAATATGACATGTGAGAAGTGATAACACTGCTAAGTGTACTTGTGCATCAGCGCACTTGTTTTGTTGCTACATTCATCATTTTTATTGCTCCGACAGTACTTCGTAGTACACTTGAGGTATCTCTATAACACAGCAAGAGCCTTGAGGATGGAAGGGTGAAAAGTTTCTTACCCTTCCATCCTCATCTTGTCCGGACATTCTTTTTCCATCAATAGATCATTGTGATGACAGAATTAAGGGCGTCCGAAGATGATGCCCAAAAACATTAATTTTTCCAAAAAATCCAGAATCAAAATAACGTTACTTTTTTTATGAGTAGTTGATATTCGGGCACAATGAGCTATCATTTATTGGCTTTTTTTTTATTAACAATACAAGCCGACGTTTCGCCGATCTCTATATCGGCATCATCAGGGCGTAAACAATAAATTTTATGCGTATATCCCACTGCGAATGCAGTTTTGTCGAACAAATTAACATTCGAGTTTCATGTTCGACAAAACTGCATTCGCAATTGGATATATGCATAAAATTTATTGTTTACGCCCTGATGATGCCGATACAGAGATCGGCGAAGCATCGGCTTGAATTGTTGATAAAAAAAAAAAAGCCAATAAGGGATAGCTCGTTGTGCCCGAATATTAACTACTCATAAAATTATCCATCCGCACGAGCGAATATCACACCACAGAACTATGTTATCAAAATAACGTTACCCTACTTTGCTCATAACTTTGGCATACCTCAATCAATTGCAGTTTTCTGAAACGGCAGCGTTTGGCAGGTGGCTCAAATGTCAATTATTTGATTGTTTGTCGGAACTTTCATAAGTCTCCACGGTCTAGGAATTAGACATGGTTGTCGGTTGTCGTGGGTTGCTTGCGCGCAGGTGTATAATGGTTACCATTGGGGCTGAATATAGTGATATTGGTAGGGTTAGGGTTCTTGAATTACCAACAGCTAAGCTCACTCACTGGAACAAAATGCTTACGTTTGAGCGTGTTCTACTTGCACTTGCATCCGATAGACATGACCGTGTTGAGGTAGAAACTCATTATTCCTAACATGGCTCTATGCACCCAGAGCTAGATCCAGTTTATAAGCGTCGATTTTAGAGTAAAAACGCATGTATGACGGCAACTCGAACACTGTGTTCAATCCCCACAGCAATTAACCTGTTGAGAACACAAACCGACAGAATGAAAAACGGCTCTTGTCCAGACACCGGACCTATATGTTCCGACGTAAAAACATGGTCTGAGTCCAAAAATGACATCAGTTTCCCCCGGAACTCACATATTTCCGAGAAAATCGTGAAAAAAAATTTTTCTAGCTAGATATCGGATTTCCGACCTCGGGCCCTGTTCGAGGAAATTCTACGTCCGAATATAGATTTTTGAGAATATTCATTTTCGGTGGCACTCGTGATAGAGAAATCAATGTGGTTTCCATGGTTAAGAACTCAATGTGGTCATCGTGATCACTAGGACTACACAAAGTTCTCGATCACGAGTACCACAGCGAGCTCCTGCTCTGGATCACAAATGCCACATTGAGTTCTCGATCACGAGTACCATCTTGAGTTCTAGATCACAAGTACCACATTAACTTCTCGATCACGAGTACCACATTGAGCTATCGATCACGAGTACCTTATTGAGTTCTTGACCACGAGTACTATTTTGAGATCTCAATCTCGAGTGCCACATTGACTTATCGGTCACGAGTGCCATATTGAGTTCTCGATCACGAGTACTGCATTGAGTTCTCAATCACGAGTACAACATTAAGTTCTCGATCACGAGTACCATCTTGAGTTCTAGATCACAAGTACCACATTAACTTCTCGATCACGAGTACCACATTGAGCTCTCGATCACGAGTACCATCTTGAGTTCTTGACCACGAGTACTATTTTGAGATCTCAATCTCGAGTGCCACATTGACTTATCGATCACGAGTGCCACATTGAGTTCTCGATAACGAGTATCATCGTACACATAAAGAACATCACATTGAGTGCTCGATCACGAGTACCACATTGAGCTCTGGATGAGTATACCACATTGAGTTCTCGATCACGAGTACCACGTTTAGTCCTGGATCACGAGTACCACATTGAGCTCTCGATCACGAGTACCATCTTGAGTTCTTGACCACGAGTACTATTTTGAGATCTCAATCTCAAGTGCCACATTGACCTATCGGTCACAAGTGCCATATTGAGTTCTCGATCACGAGTACTGCATTGAGTTCTCAATCACATACAACATTAAGTTCTCGATCACGAGTACCATCTTGAGTTCTAGATCACAAGTACCACATTAACTTCTCGATCACGAGTACCACATTGAGCTCTCGATCACGAGTACCCCATTGAGTTCTTGACCACGAGTACTATTTTGAGATCTCAATCTCGAGTGCCACATTGACTTATCGGTCACGAGTGCCATATTGAGTTCTCGATCACGAGTACTGCATTGAGTTCTCAATCACGAGTACAACATTAAGTTCTCGATCAGGAGTACCATCTTGAGTTCTAGATCACAAGTACCACATTAACTTCTCGATCACGAGTACCACACTGAGCTCTCGATCACGAGTACTATCTTGAGTTCTGGATCACGAGTGCGACGTTGATTTCTGGATCACGAGTACCACATTTAGTTGTCGATCACGAGTACCACATTGAGTTCTCGTTCACGAGTACCTCTGTGAGCTCTGGATCACGAGTGCTACGTTGATTTCTGGATCACGAGTACCACGTTGACTTCTCGATCACGCTACGTTGAGTTCTTTATCGCGAGTACCACATTGAGTTCTGGATCACGAGTACAACATCTAATTATGGATCAAGAGTATCAATTTGACTTCTCGATCACGCATGTCATTCTGGTTTCTGGTTCAGGATCACCGGCGGGAATGAAAAATTCCAAAAGTTCATAATCGGACGTAGAACTTGCTCTTCTTCCATATTCCCAGATAAAAATCCGATGGCTGTCTTTGAACTCTTTCTTGGCGATTTTCTCAAAAATTTTGAAGTGTTCGGGGGAAAACTGATGTCATTTGCGGATTCAGCGCACGACTTTACGTGGGAATATACCGGTCCGGTCTCTGGAAAAGATTACTATTTTTGATTTTGTCGGGCTGTGTGATTTACCTACTCACAATTTCTCAGGCATCAATTCGTCGTTTTTAACCTTCAAGACTTTTTCATGAGCTGTAGTAATCCAGAATCGAAGATTGCACACAGAGATTGGAGATTCGCATCAAGGTATTTTTCAAGAATGTTTTAGATAATTATTGAATTACTCGTGCACCTCATAGTCGTGAAAAAAAAAAAAAAACGGGGTAAACTAATTTCAAACAATATTTTGAACCTGCCTATGATCAGCATTTCACGTTTACGCGCAATATTCTACAGCTCTGAATATATTCTGTCATCAGATCGAATCCGTCAGGTATCCAAATTTTGATGATGAATATGAAAATCACGAATGCTCTCTAAACCAACAACTCAATTAGCAAGCTCAACTCTCTCCATGGTGTATCCAAATTCAAGTTTAAATGCGGTGGAACATTTGCTCATGAATAAATTAATTAAATACCTGTGTGACGCACGAGGTTCATCGTCATCATCCATCCCAGTGGGAAGATCGTAATAGAGTTCACGAATTTTCAGAAGCCCGAGAGTTGGCGCAATAATTAAAACTCACGAAAAGTTTGCTACTGCCACCACAACTACCGCTGTATCAGATACATATAGCAAAACGCGGCGTCAGCGGCGGTAGCCTCGAGCATCACTCGGTGAAGTCCAAGCCAAAGCTAGAAAGACTCATAAACACGGTGTTCCGGAAGCGAGAAAAAGTTTGTCCCAAATGACCACAAAAACTAGAAACGGGGATGTCTTTGGAACACCAAATAGTGATAAAATTTCATCGAACCAAAATCGGAGCTGATCCTTTTCGCAAGTAATTCGAGAAATAAGATACCGACCCTAGGATGTTGGTCATGTGTATCTTGCAGTCGATCATTGGACCGGATTTAGCTATAGTATCAGAAGTGAAATGATTCCCACATGATTTCAGGCGCAAAAACGATTATTTCATATCTCTTAAGTTGATCAAGTGCCTTTGAGCATGAAAAAATTTTACTGACTGTAATCTTAATCAAGATGAATTGTACAGTGATGCCTCGCAAAATGTAAGGTATGATCATTATGAAATCTCCTCTCTCTACTGAATGGGCGCGGAATCAAGACATTTGGACGTCACTATTCTCGCAAATAACATAGTTCTTAGTGAACCTGCTCACTATTCGCGTCATGTCAGTGATAGGACCAAGGAACTTCAACACTTATATGAAATTAGTTTCTTAGATTTTGATACTAAGAATCCTGATGCCAAAGAAAAAAGGCCCGTGAAATGGGCTAATGCTCGAGAAATCATCGATGTCGTGAAGAATAAACGCGGTTGTCTTGAAGACTCGATCAAAGTTGTAGCGAACGGAGGACAAGGATTTCTCAAGGTTTGTTTCTCGACTGTGGAAGCAAAGAAGTCTGCGGGAACGGACTATAGTAACCCTTCCAAGGAGCAAAACGTGGATTCAAACAAGCTGCTTGCTCAGTACTCCAAGACTAGTGTAAAAAAATTGATAGTCTTATGCGTAGTCCCTGATATAAAGGAGACTTATGAAAATGTGAGGCAGGTTTTCGATCTTATATGATTGAATGAAGTCAACTTCAAATTTGTTTATGATTTCAAGTTATTTCTCATAATCAATGGACAACAAACGGCCACATCAATTTATCCTTGCCCACACTGCGATATTTGTATCAAAGATCTCAGGTGTGAGTCAAGTGAAGCAACAAAAAAAGTGCAGAAATTCAAATTGAAGTCGTTTGGTGATCTGAGAGATGGCCACAATAAATTTGTAACTCTTGGTGGGAATGAAAAATTAACAAGGAAAAGCAAGAGCACTATCAACAGGCCCCTTTTCAACGAGAAAAATGAGATGTTGATTATCGAGAAGTGTATCATCCCTGAACTGCACCTTCTTCAAGGATTTGTTAATCATATATTCTGGAATAGTTTAGTGCATATTCTTGGACGGGAGCAAGCTCTTCGATGGCCCAGGAAGTTGAACCTGATTTCTCGAAATTATCATGGAGAGATGTTTGAAGGGAATGCGTGCCGGACCTTGTTAAAAAAGACTGATCCACTTCTCGGCAGAGAAGTTCGCGGGGATACCAGTCTGGAAACAATGAAATGTTTTTGCATTCAAAACGATGGATATAATCGTAGCATCGTGTTTTTCACTCAAGAGACAAAAACCAATCAAATACATTGATGAACTAGTGGTCAAGCTGCACAAGGATCTCGATACTTTGAAAATCTCCAAGACTTTGAAACTTCATGTGCTTCTCCGTCATCTCACGCAATCCTTGCAACTACTGGACGGAAACGATGGCTTAGGGTTATGGTCCAAGCAAGCGGGTGAGCCTGCCCTTCGGGAATTTCTCAGATTCTGAGAGAGAAGAAAAGTCAACCCACATCTTGATTCATACCCACAAAAATTGAGAGAAGCAGTTGTGGAATTCTCCTTACTTCATGTCTGGTCTTATTTTCTCGATATTTTCTCTAATTTCCTCACACTGAGATTATGAGGAGCTCCCAAACTCTGTGCCAAAAACCGTATCTTGATTTTCGATTGTTGAAACTGAGTATGAATTTATAATAAATTCGAACTTCGATTCTCAATCACTCATATTTCTGTCTCCTCCATCCTTACCGTGATACCTCGTAAAAATATTCAATCCATAATAAACTCACTCAAAAATGCAGTTAAATTCAAATAGGAGTATAGAGAATGTGATAAAAACGGTCCTTCGTTTTGCCCCTGTTGCCAAATTTCCCTCAACATAACCGCAGTATGGACAAATGAAAAACCACTCAGCTTGCATCTTATTTCTCGAAATAATTGCAAAAAGGATCAGCTCAGATTTTTATTCGATGAAATTTTATCACTATTTGGTGTTCCGAAGACAACCCCGTTTCTAGTTTTTGTGGTCATTTGGGACAAACTTTTTTCAGCGTCCGGAACACCGTGTAAAAAAGCGTAATAATTACACTTGCCTTCAAGGGAGCGCAATGAAATTGGATACTTTGTGCTCACTGCAACAGGGAGAATACGTAAAAGGTTATATATTGTACAGAGTAGGTGTGGGGTTGCTACGTACCTACCGCGTATGCAAGCTCTGACTGCGCGCACATTTATCAGCAAAGCAATGAATTTTTTTACCGTAATTGCGCTCGTGCGCCGAGTATTAGTGAAGAGAGCTTGGGTTCTGTGGATTAAAAAAAATGTGCCAGGCGTCAAAGCAAAATGAATAGTGTTTCGCTACATTATTATAGTGCGGGTTGTAAATCCGAGCCTTGAATTTTGGTATGATATATAGTTATAGATGCAGAATACGAGAGTTGGAATATCTTGTGTCTGTCTGTCTCTGCGTACGTCGATGCGGAATGTGGTTAGGGTTAAATTGGCCGCGAGAGTGAAGTTGCACAAGGATGAAGGAGGAGGAGGAGGAGGAAGAGGATAGAGGGCGGATATGAATTTCCGAGGGCTGGTTTGCTTAGGCAAATTGCGAAACGTCGGCTTTCTGCTTGATGCCTTTCTTGCGGTAAGAGTATAGCTTACTATACTACGTAGACGACGACGTCGATGGTGTGCCCACTCAGATGAGAGGCAATTCGGCTTTGAGGAGAAACCTGAGAGGTTAGTATGTATCTATATATATATAAAGCAGCAAGAGATACAAGCAGGTGGAAAGAGACGTTGTGGTGCCGAGAGAGTGAGTGAAAGACTACGTAATGAGATGCGAAAAGAAGTATCAGAGGGTGAGAGAGGGGTATAGGGTGGCAATCGAATGACTTGGGATTCGGACTGAGGATAGTGGGAAAGTAGTAGATAGAGAAAGAGGATGGACGTTTCTCAGTGTGTTTACTTTGGTTGATTCAGTGAACGAGTTGGCGATGGGTTTTGAGTGAGGGAAAGAGGGTATATACTTCCCTTTGCAGTGCCGAGGGGCTTGCAGAAACTTTTTAAGGTAATTGAATCTTGATTAATTGCGACGACACGCTCCGAGACTTAATCAAGCTTGATTGCCACTACATAGTGAGTTAGTAAGATACTAAGAGATTGCTCGATTCAGAATCGCTTGAACGCATCGAAATTTTATTGTATCGATGTGTTGAATGTAGGATGGAAACGATTACTGATGAGAGAGGTGCATGTAATTGAGAACGACCATTCACAATTTTCCTACGTAGATTCGATCAATCTGATTACCATGTTACTACTCGAGCTTGAGTTCATTCTGCGAAACTACCTTTGGGAAAGTCCGATCATAGAGTAAATTCACAATATTTCTGGAAAAGAGCTTGGGTGTAATATTGTGAACAAGATATTTTAATGAGTTGAGTGATCAATTATAATGCATTTGATTGGAATCTGGGGTATACCAATTCGGAATTCTCTAATATAGTGCAACAACGAGCGATCTATTGAATACCAACGAGACTTATGAAATCGTTCACTGAATGCGGCGATGAGGTCACCGTGCACCGCGACCACCGCGACCATGGAACTTGAAAACATATCTCACATGAAAACTACGATGAATCAGAGTTCCACACGATTTGTCGAATCATTTTTATTGACCATTTTGTGTTTGACACTTCGTTGTTCCACCAAAATCGTAAGAAAATCAGATAAGAATGTGAAAAACTTAATCGCAGGCACCTCATAAAACGTGATTTAGGCACTTTTCCATTCCCATTTTTTCCCGATTTTCTTGCCATATTGGCTTAACGACGAGTGGACGGATCAAAGTTAGATTATAACAAATATTTGTGCTTTCATTGTTCAGACCAAATCGCAAGGGAATCGGAGGAAATGATTTTCAGCTTGCACGGTGACCGCATCGCCTTAAGATGTCGAGGAATATCCTTGACGGATCCTTGATAACGTCATTGACGTGATTCACTTACTCCAATTCTTACGGTAGACCGAATGATATCATAATGCAATTTTCAGATGTAATCAAAGATCAACCTCAATTGTAAGACAGCTCAGCCTAATTGTGAAGAAACCTGACTCCTGTAACGGTAACAAATATCGAACGCGAATCTCACGTGATTTCATTATTTTTGCAACCCACCAAGAATCTTTATCGTTCGACACAACTGAGAACTCCCGAAGCTTGAACTCAATTCCAGGAGTTTTCAATCTGTGAAGTTCCTTCATTCTGGTCTTGAGAGAGAAACAACTTGATTCAACTTTGAGCCTGTCTCTTCGCCATACGCATAATTGAAGCCATCTCTCTGGTCAGTTACAATTTGACCTCATTGTAATTGCAAGCTGGTGCTATTTTTAAGAGCACGTTAACGCCAGAAAAAGTTTTTGTGAAAAAAATTCCCGTAATCTATTCATGATTCGATCGAAGAGTGAATTCAAAGTTTCTACCCTCGTTTAATTTTATACGAACCAGTACATGAATTTATTATCGATGATAATGTACGTTTGAATTTTGTCAAACTTTTGCGTATCCGGGAAAATGTTTGATTTATCGTTATATTTCACAATCGAGATAATGTACCGTGAAATTGTAATATAGGTCACGCGTTAAATCTTGGAAATCATTATCGATAACCGGCGCGCTCATGCGATACGATTATTATGCGATTTTCCAAATTTTGACAAGTGTACTGCAATAAAGGAACCTCATTATTTCTGATTTTCGTTAGCGATATATGATAAAACGTATCATTATTCCATCAGCTTTGGATTATTTTCGTTATGAAATTCATCGTTAACGATCTCCCTCATTTGCTGAGAAACGAGCTAGATATTGTTCTACGTGATGTTGCACGGTTAGAAAAACGTTTCTGGCAAAGTGCTGAGAATAAATGAAAAAGTACTATATGGATGTCGCAAATTGCAATTTGGATGCATAGTGTGCACGCGTGCTTTTCACTGTACTATATACTGCAGTGCATATACGGGGAGTTTTTACGTTCTGCACTTGAAAACGTTTGCGAGGGGTCTTTTTTGATATGTGAACGACCGACTGTATATGTGCATGTAACAACACAATTGCCGATATATATGCGTTTGAAGCACGTGAACCATTATGAGGACATAAAAGTTTAGTTGACGATTCTCACTACAATGCACCAGACCACGTTTGATGGACAAAAACGATTCAGTTTCAACTGCACGAGGCTATTATATTGAGTGAACGATATGCTTGAGGATGGAAAAAAAACCGAGCAAACGCTGGAGTAACGAGAGTAATTAGGTGTAATCGCTGAGCACGTGCAATTCAGCATCAAGTGGGATCGATATAATATGATGGAGGGGAGATAAGTCAAAAGTTTGAAGCTCAAACTCTTTATTGGTTGAGTGGCAGCAAGTATGTTTGTCAAAGACAATCAGAGTAATTCAGTGTCACACACGGTTGATCTTGTTCTGGGGTGCAATTGAATCAGAGACTAAGCTATATATTAACCTGCTTACTTGAGATCTCACTTCCCGGGCTCGGAAGAATAACTTTCTGATACGAAAAATATCAATAACTAGTCGATAAATGACAAAAACCGTCAAAATTACAAAATTGGAACATTCTGGTTTTTTCCATTTTTTTCCAAAATAAAGCCTCACAAGAACTTCATTTTTGAAAAATAAGTCCCTATGACTACCACAGATTTTTCAGAATTTTTTCAGATTTATACCATGCGCCGAAGAAAAGTTATCACGAATATCGGTTTTCGGCCATGCCTGCTGTAGTGGACAAAATAAGTGAGAGGGTTAAGGCTTTCATTTTTGACATGTATGGGGTCATACGTCACAGTATTTGATTGGTTCAGTTGAACATCTGTCGAATAGATTAGAAATGATTCCGATGAAACTCCTATAATCATGAAGATTCGAAGTAATCTTTGAGTAAATAGGTTCATTGCTCATTCAACAAAAAGTTTATTATTTTGATCGTATGATCGGTATCACAAAAGTCGCAAAATGGGGAGTTTGGCGACATGATATGGAACCATAAAATGAATTTAATCGCATTTCATCTCTTTGCTGATCGATTACTCACTCGGATAAGGATTTTTTTGCAGAATCGTAGAAATTCATGAAGTAAACTCTTAATGGATATCGAAAACTTGATGAACCTAGTTCAAAACTCTAGTGCGGAGATTGCAATTTATGAAGAAAATTTTTTCTTTTGAATTTGCGACCTTCGACAGACTCTATATATAGAAGATGAAGTTCGGATGAGTAAATTTTTGATGAAAAAAATTTGTTTTCTTCACATGGTACAGGAAACTCTTAGAAGAAAGTCCAAAGCTAAAAGTACGGAAGTCGGGCAAAGTTTTTGTCCCGAGGGACCATTACTAAGATAATTAAGGACGGAGTTATGAGTCTTCTCATCGATCTCTATTGTCATGAGAATTCCACTAAAGAATGAACTAAATGTAGGCTTTCAAAGACAGACTGAACAGGCTCAAAAATTTACAATAATGCTGGTACAGACGAGAATTATAAGCGTCGCCGATTTTCTATATTTAGAACAACTCCTTAACTCGAACGATCTATAAGCTCAAATAAAGCTAGAAGCACTCTACGAAGTTTTTAAGACATTTTCTGGAAACAAACCACCTAAAAGACTTATTGATGAACAAAGAAAAACAATGACCCAAAGAACAAAGAGGGTTACCAGAAAGTAATCTGCAACTATCGTGTTTTCCGAGAACAGCATTCCCGAATTTTCCGCTGGTCTTGCTAAACTAGTCCGCAGCATCTACAAGAGTAAATTCAAAGTCTTCCAGGAAACCGTAATGCTCTCCTTTACGAACGTAAATCGTAAATGTACAGAGAGAAAAGGCGAAAGAAAAACAGAGTATGGTTATGAATGAAGGAAGGAAGAGATAGAGGAAACAGACGAACGAAGAGATAGAGACAGCAGCACAGCAATTCGGAAGTTTGGGCATTACGAGAGCTAGCAAACCGCAATCGGAATGGCTGTCTCTTCCATTCTCCGATTGCAACGAGCAGAGGGACTGAACTCGGTTCTATACTATGATGGCATTGCAGACCGAACATCCGGGATTGGTTGGTGTATATGTGCGTTGGATGCGATGCGGGCGATAGTGGACAGGTAATATGGCTAGATGAGCCAACGTAGCCCTCCGATCCACCAGTTTTGCGGTAACTAATTCTGTTTTCGGTTGGATGCACTCTTGCTGCTGCCGAACCATTGTATTTGCACACGACGAGACGCTATTTATTCGATTATTTGGAGTTTCGCGCGGTTTCTCTGTACCTTTGCTCTCTTCTGACTGGATAAAGTGTTAAAAAATTCAATGGCTGCGAATCTCATTGCTATTGGATTTCAGAAAAACGGATCTGTGGAAGATCTTCTGGAACTACTGATCCATGATTGTTGATTGCTGTGTCATGACAATCAATTTGAAAAATACTATGACTGATATATCAGCTACACCCATACTGCTCTACTATATTTTATGGATCCGTTATTTTCATACTGAAACAATTTTTTCTGATTTGCTAATTGTATAACGCAATGATTCTCTGGTATACGACAGATTCCGACCAACTTATTAATGAAAAATAGTCATTTCAATGATCCATGGATACAACAGGAATCAGTTCTACTAATCTATAAATAAGTGGATTCAAAATCATACCCAAATCATCTATGACAGATGTTATGGACAAATCAATAATTCCATACTAGCGTTATTGCCTACCTCGCTAACGCTCGTCCGGCTTGGAAGTGTCTCTGACATGGTATGAGCCCCCCTGAAATGCTTCTGTAGTTCAACAATGTAACGTTGAGATTTCGCAATACAGTAAATTCGGAAAAAATAATTTTCTTGATGTAACCTAGCAACTGTGATTGAGAACTTTCCATATGTATCCCAGTCATTACTCCTGATAATTGATCAAATGCAACTCTCGATCGAGTAGTTCTACGAGAAAACGATATATGGTCGACAGTTAGGCCTCAGATTTCTATTTAAGTGAACTGTTTCGATCCTATAGCTTGAAATAGGACCATCTGTCACCATAAAAACACCTTGGAAATTTTTTTTCGGACCCTGGCACACAAATCGAAATCATATTTACAACTTTATTTTGCGAAATTTTCGTAACTTTTTCACACTCAAATCATCAGTATTGCTCAAAAATAAGTTGAGATAGAGGGATGCGCTTCGGCGAATCTGAAAGGTGAGAAAAAAACCTATCAAGAATCACTTCGAAATTCTGGTTCTCATTTTACCTCGATTATCCATGGATGATTCATTGGAAATCATCTTTCATTTCTATTCTCAAAGAGCTATTTTCTTGGAATATTTAAAAGTACATTTTTTCATGTAAAAAGTCGTATTCTCCACGAATAAATCATTTTTACTCTGCATTTTCGGGTTTTAAGCTGTTTTTGGGCGTTTTTGAATTTGAATGATTAAAAGCCTCAATTTTCTGCGCAAGCACGAGATTTTCAGATTCCAAAACCAATTCTTTTTAAAAGCTGAAAACATTTCCTTCAAAATAACTTCTTGTTGAGTTCAATTCCATTAACCAGAACCGGAGCTGCTGTGCCCGAAAGATAAAGAACGGTTTGAGCGAAAACATCAAGGCTTCTTCTAGGCAAAGACTAAAGTGAATAAGGGGCCTCACACCAAGCTGCTTTCCGTAGTGGCTGAAAATGCACTGAAACTTTGGTTTAATTCAACGAAATGAAGCTCCACAAGTGATCATTTTGGAGGAAATTCTCTCAGCTTTTCAAAAAATTGGTTATGGAATCTTTAATTATCGCGCATGCGCAGGAAATTAAGGTTTCCTCTCATTAAAATTCAAAAACGCCCATAAAAACAGCTTAACACGTTCGCTGCGGCGCGGCGCGGCGGGACCCACCGGTGGGTTCTGCGAAAACCTCTTTTGTGTGCGGCAGATTTTCGTCTCATGGGATTTAACATTGCGGGGGACCCACCGGTGGGTCCCGCCGCACACAAAGAAGGAACTGCGATTTTCGCCACCGCAGCGAACGTGTTAAAACCCAAAAATGCAGAAATTATTTTATTCGTGGAGAATATGACTTTTTACCTAGAAAAATGTATTTATGAAAATTCCAAAAAAAGTATCTCTTTGAGAGCGAAAATGAGTGATGGTTTCCACGGAATCACCTATATATAATTGAGGTGATATGAGAACCAGCATCTCAAAAGAGTTTTTGATAGGTATTTTGATCACCTTTCAGATGCACCGAACCACGTCCCTCTATCTAAAGTTAATTTTGAGCTATAACGATTTGAGTGAGAAAAAGTTAAGAAAATTTCGCAAAATAAAATTTGAAAACATAATTTTGATTATACGAAGGTCAAAATAAAATTTACAATTTTTTATGGTGACAGATGTTCATTTTTCAACCTATAGAATCGAAAACGTTCAATGAAAGAGAAATCTGAGACCCAACTGTCGACCATATATCTTTTTCTGGTGGAATTACTCGATACTCAACCACTCTTTAAGAGATGATTCACCATTGACTAGTTATCATTCTCGAGGATCAAAATAGTTCTACTGTGAAAGAATGGAGCTCAAGCTCGGTTGGCGGTTAAAATTTAAGCGATGACTCGAGAATGATCAAATAGGAAGTATCAGATTTGCCAAGTGGCAAGCAGAATAATGACTTAATCATCGAGAAATCATGCAAAAGCATTTGTCTTCCGACGACGACCACCATCACGACCATCATCATCATCATCATCAGCGTCACAATGGCAAAGATGAATGATAATTTCCGGCCAATGACTTCCAAGTTGACTCTCAGTCATGCAAAGTTAGAGTAAGCATCGAGATAGACAGAGTGAGAGAGCGAGGCAAGAGGTTGATCGTCCGCATCGTGCATCACTCTGACGGTTTCCTGTTCAGACTACTGTATATAATGTTCCCCGTCAAGGCAATCTAATGGCCCGGATCACCCAAGTTCAATCTGTACTTGTGCTTTCTCCTCTCCTACCCTTCCTCCCTACATATACTATTCGACGATATCATCATTGCGTCTCGTCCGCGCAATTCCCATATCCGTACCCCAAGCCCAATTACTTCTGAGGACCACTCGTAGTGTATGTTATATATATCCACAGCATTAAAATCATCAGCCGATATAAGCTATCAAATTATTATCAGAGTCGATTGGATTGCGTTTGAAGCATTCCATACGTCTATCGCAAGCTTATGACTACTCGACGTACGTACATATACAGGAATGCGCTTAATAATTTTGCGGAAAGGGTTTCTAGGAACGGTGGAGATAAGCCGTTAACCACTTGCCGGTAAATTAAGGCTGATGAAACGCATTACAGCATATAGAGTTTAGATGGACTAATCATAACATCATGTACGAGAAGCTTCAGAGTGAAGTACTCAGGGGACCCTAGATCGCGTCCAATTTTGAGACTCGCTCTTCTGTATATAGCTGCAAGATACGGGTGCATTGTCTAGACAGATTGCAGCACCCAGGTGAACTGCAACAATGCAGCGATGGATGATTTACGCTCGAGATTTCGATGTATGTACTCTATGAAGGCGCCAATGTACACGCAATCTCAACCGTTCAGGCTTGTGCGGGCTCCCATCGTGAAAGAGTTATTTGAAGGAGTTGGATAAGGGTGGTCATGTACGGGAATGTATCGCCGTACAAATTTTCTGATAGCCCTGATTGGAGTGAGTTGTTCTATGAAACTCTGCTATTGACTTTAGAAAAATGAGCCCGCATTCGAATAGACGTTGTGAGAGTTGTCTTGATTACAAGTCAGAGGAGCTTTTATGTTCAAAACTCGGCGTCACCTTCCACAACGAAATAGTACCTCTCAATGTATAAGCATCTAAGTTTATACTTTCAAATGTGAGATAAGACGTCGTGATCCATTTTATTTGGCTCTGTTCTGGTATATGACCCATAACCCATTGAGGTCCTGCGCTCGTCGTGCAAGCTGAATTTCATTTCCGAGTCGTTCAAACGAGGATTATTACCTCTCTCGCCACCACTCGCTTGGCTTAAAAATATTTGTCAAAGGCCCTTGGAATGCTGTTGCAGCTCAAAAATGATATTTGTAAAATGATGGGTGATGATCAATTGATGGTCTTGAAGAGAGGTTTCTCATGAAGTTTTGTTGAACTGATGCCGCTAATAATTATGACTTCTTATAAGTGACTGTGAATACTTCTAGAATGCACATCCTTTGAGAATTGGATTTCAATAATGATTGTGGCAATTTCTATCCATTCAAGATATTGCATTTTGCTTCTTTTCCAGGACATAAAATGAAAACTGAGACTGGATAAACTAGAAAATTCAGAAGTTCCAATTCCAGTCGACGCTGTAGACATCGTGGTTTCTAAAAAGTATCGTTCTATCCTGTGTTATCTGCAACAACTTCGTTGAGTCCTTCGAAAACCACTGATATTTTGTCATCTAATCTTAAGCCGGAGTGGAGGCGAAAGCCGGTCGACCAGGATACAAAAGATAAATTCCTGTTGTCTGATCTTCAATTTTATTTCATACTTTTCATATTTCGTAATCGGAGAAGAAATAATATTCAGATGAAAATTCTTGTAGTGAGATGCAACGAATTGAGAACCCACTCTGGCGCATTCGAGACAACACACGTTACACCTCAAACGACAAACGACACATGACACACGTACATGCCCACCATTCATTCACTTACCCACCTACCTATTCACCCGCGCACACTCTCATGAGTTGATTAAAACGCATACGAAAACGCATTGACCCGTCCACCTGCCCATATCACCACCCACCCCCTACTTATTCATCCACCTGACCGACCACCAACCGACCCACCTACCGAATAATCCACACGATCACGTATGCGATTTCAGCCAGCCCAGCCTAACCCAGACTGAACCAGACCAGATCAGACCGAACTGGGCCGCACCTGACCATTCTAGACCTGACCAGACAAAACTAGATTATAGTTGCCCGTACTAGACCGAACTATATTGTACTCGACCGAACAAGACCGGAGTATAGACCACACCAGACCGAGGAAGACCGGACCAGCCTCAACTAAACCCTACGAGACCCAAAGAGATTGTTTTACACTGTACTAGACCAAGTAGACAGAATGAGACCGTGCCAGATCAAACAAGACTGAACAAGACTGGTCCAGACCCGAATAGACCTGACCAGACCGAACTAGACCGTATTCAACCGTAGTAAGACTAGTTACACTGACGTCGATGAACGAAGTCCGGACCAAACTGAACCAGACCGAACTAGACTGGACCAGATCAAACTAGACTGTACTAGCTCGTACTAGACTAGACTATATCGAACAATACCGCACCGCAGACTGGACCAAACCGGATTAGACAGGACCAGACCGAACAAGGCCAAACTAGACCATACTAAACAAAACTAAACGGTACCAGACCGCATGCGATCTTATTAGAGCGTATCAGACCGTACGAAAACGTACTAAACTGAACTGGATTGAACTAGACCGTACCAGACCAGACCAGACCAGACCTCAAAATCCTGAGAAACGCTCCAGAAAACATATGAGTTCAGATTTCGAAATGGTGTTTGAAAAAAGCTCGCATTGGGTTAAACTCTGTACAACGGTGACGAACAAGGAATAAAAAACTCATCTAAAAAGAGCCGTTACCATCCTGGAAGTCCATTTTCCTCACAATTTTCTCTGATCATCATAATAAGTATATTTAAACCATACATGAGATCGCGCTGCCTTCAGGATGCGTCATGCTTTTTGCGCGACCTGACCGTGTTCTCTTTACTTCACGCTTCTGATTTCCAGCACAGCGCTTCCATGCACTGCGCACCGGTATTATGTAAAGGCCACACAAGAGCGAAATAATAGTACCAGCTCAGGTACATTTTGCCGGAACAAGTGGATTCTTCCTACTACACTAGATGAGAGACATCGTGTCACACGTATTCCGAGACTTTCTCAGAAATTTTGCGTTGTAACGTCCACTTGCACATTCCAGAAAAACCTCGCGGTGAATATCTCCGTGCGCAATAATTTATTTGAATCATTCCAGATACTCATTGAGCGTCTCGCATTCTCAGCACACCATCCATTCAAAATGCTATAAAGAGGGAAAATTCATTAAATTAGGAATGTAGGTCAATGGCCCTAAATTCCCGACTCTGAAGTGTACACAACGCCCTACTATTCCTCTCTGGGGCTAGGTCTTCTGAGCTGGCAATTTTCCCATCACTCTGAAAACTTTGTATAAACTCGACACAGACAAATACTTCAGAAGAAGCTCAGATGCAGTAGGTACATTTTCTCTACTCTTACACTTGAGTATTAGATGCGAACAGTACAGTCGAGAAAATTGTAGTGGTGGGATGTCTAAAGTGGTGCAACGGGTCGAAAAGGGGGGCTTAGAAAATACAAGCCCAAAGGAAGAAGAGGTTATGTAAGGGAATGCTAGAGTATCTCGAGTGTCTGAAAAGACGTACAGATAAGAAAGCGTGAGATGTGATGTGGTATACATAGATACCTACACACGAGGGTCGAAGATAACGGACAGGATGACGCGGATAAGAAAACCAAAGAGACTGCCTGACGCAAGCTCAGATTGAAGAAGGCGAAGAAAGTGTACAGAAAAAGAAGAAGAAAATGTTGCAAGAGAAGATGGAGGAGCACGGGTAAAGAGACTACTGCGGATCTTGCGCTTTAATCGCTTCCGCGAGGCGGAATAATCCAGCCATCCGAGAGAAAAGAAAAAGCTCGCAAGCTCGGACAGGCTGAAGAGGCGGAGGAAAGGCAAAAGCTCTGATGGATAATTTGGTCGCAACCACGGTTAGGTATATACTTCACCACCGCCGACGCTAGTAATACATTAGCCTTTGTCGATGGCTTTTACTATACGAGCTGAACCAGGATGATGGATTCCGCTTCGTGAGATATTTCTCTGAGCCACGAGACTATAGCAGACGATGAGTATATAGTTGGCCTGAAAGGAACATGATTGAGGCGAGAGAAGAGCAAAATGCTTTTGAGGATCATCGTATAAGCTGATATCTGGAGGTTGTTCGTGGGATGGATGATGAAGTGTACATTGTTACATGACTTTGAGGATATTCACGATGATGTACTTGGCTTTGGGTCGTGAATTTTGGAGAGGATTTTATCAAGAACTTCGTTGCTTCAACTTCTTGAGATTATGGGCAGAATTTTGGGCTAAAATTTGTAAGTATGATATTCTGATTTGTTATGAATAGCATGTACATCATTGCCCTGGGTGCGCAGGCTCAGTCCGGACGCTAGAACAGTTTATTTCCCGAGCGAAGCGAGGGGCGAAGGAAATAAGTCCTCCGCTCTCGAAATGGGCCTGCGAGCTCAGGGTAGTTATGATATTCCATCACGAGAACCCTAAAACCGCATTGGAATTAGGTTAGAATGATGAAAATAAAATTTCAACCCTTTCCTTGATCTTCGTTGATTTAGGGTTTCCATTCGAACCCATCTTGGAAAACTATCATAAGCACTTTCTTGTTGATAATTACGAAAATTATGATCATCAAAACTGCTCGCCTCAGGCAGCAAATGGAGCTCAACGGAATTCAATATTCAATATAACACAAAATAGATTTTGTGACAAATCCTGATATCCAGGAAGAATTTTCATTTTGAGATATTGTGGCCAATGATGGTGCAAAGATTGAGAAGAATTTCATTGCTTCGTTGCTGAAAATGAGCAGGAAGTCTTTTTCTTAAAAAGAAAAAAATTAAGAAATGATCTCCATTCAAACTTTTGAAGAAACATGCTGTCCGATTTTATCGAAAGATTCGGAGTTTCAGCAGGTGGTTCGAATATTAGTGGCACGAAATCATGGATACCAGCATGACGAAGATAAGATTATTCACCTAAAATCATTCAAAATCGTAATTATTGGTGAAAAGTTGTATGGACTCTCGCAGAACTCAAAAAAGGTCACCCTAATCTCGAGATTGATTCGAGTAGATGGATTGGAGAGAGTAATTACCGTCAACCGGGGTAATTTTGGAACACGGGGGGTAACTTTGGAACAACCCATGAAAGAGTGGTTATCACGCACAGTTGGCTAGACAGATGATCCTGAGGCTTTAATACCGGTTCCCTCCACTTGGAACAAGCATAAACAATGTTTTGCATTGGCGCGAGGGCCTTCATCAGCTGTTAATCCGTTTATAAGCTCACTTCTTCAGAAGTGCGTTTTCAACCCAACAAACAGTCTCTCGGGAAAAGTGACGTGGTTCCAACTTTAGTAGGTCGAATTCGAGGTAGCTGAGCTAGATTTCATTTGTCTGTACACATATCTGGACGAATCCATTGTTACGTTGGAGTATTTCCACGAAAATTCAATTTTGTAGAGTAAAAACTGACAAGTATGTATTTTTTTTTCAGAAACCGGGGTAACTTTGGAACACTTGTTTATGTACTCCCAATCATTTCCCAAGATTGATATCATCCTCAAATTCTACATGCCTGAGTAGCCGTTGATGAGAGCTTCAAAATGAGCCAAAGAACGTCTCATTTCGACCCATGGAAGCCAAGTTATGGCAGTTTTCGTCAGAAACCGACCGTGAAGGTATTTTCCTCTTCGAGAGTTAGCCGTGGTACAGATAGTGTGGTATGCTGAAGGCGTCTATGCTCAATTATAGAAGTTTGATTCAACCAAATTGACTTTTATAATAGGTCGATGGAAAGCTAAGACACTCAGCTTTTGATTACCGATGGTGAAAATCGATTGCGTGATCTAGTTTATGAATTAATTGACGAATAATAAATGATAACAATTTTTGTTCCAAAGTTACCCCAGTCCGTGTCTAACTTTGGAACACGACTTTCAGCGCTCATTGCTCCAACCAGATATGTCCAAATGGTCCTTATAAGCACCTCAATCGGAAGCTGAAACTGTAAGCTTTCGATTGACCACAGATACAATGCACTTCTGATGTAAGACGTACAAGTTTCGCGAGGTTTAAGGAAAATAATGCAATTTTTGTTCCAAAGTTACCCCGGTTGACGGTAGTACTAGAAGATTCACATCTCGGTCTCAAAATGGTTAACCAAAATAGATTTTGAGCACGTAAGTACCTATATCCGCACTTAAGGAATATTTAGTGCCAGGGCTTCGACCAATCGAGAATAATTATTGTCCTCCATGAGGTAATGCCAATTTAGTACCCTTAGTCGACCGGAATTAGGTGTCTATAATTCTCTCGGCGATTGCGCTTACGATTGCCGATATTGGTTGAGCATACATCACCAATTCATATGTAAATGAGTGCCATAACTGTAGGATTTGATCATTACGCCTTCAATGGCCCGATGTTACGTGGGATAATCATTTTGCATTCGTGACAGTCCAGAGTGTTTCATTGGACAGTTCTCCGCTATAAGGGACTCATTTAGCGAATCAGTGTTGAAGTTACGAATTCACAATCACGAATGCGTTGACAGTATAACAATGGGAAGTTTCTGTGCGTTCGTTGGTGCATCGACATATTATGAGGCGTTTGGACAGCTTCATTATTTGGACTTTTCAATAAAGCTTCCGATGGTTTTTTCATCAAATAAAACAATTACAGTAAGCCGGGGTTCAGAAGGATGGAAATTTTTTCAGACTGCTCAATTTTCGCTTTTTTTCTAAAGTAACAACCATAAGCCCCGATCTATGATGTAACTTCAGATCTGTCTAATTTATCCATCGTACTTATTATCGAGTAATCCCAAAATAACAGCTAACCGAAACCAATATTAGAAAATTGTGGTCGTAGGCTCCTCGATCAACGATCTATTCGTTAGTCCCGAGAAACTCAGAGAAAAAGGTTTATTGGTGATTACAGGAAGTCGAAGTTCAGTCCAATATCGAAAAAACAGGCTTCTAAAATATGTATCTTCAAGATTCTGGGAATGGCACTGACACATGGAGAGGTCAGTCGAGATTCGAATCAGAATATCAATAACTCTTGGCAATGCTTTTGTCTACAAGAATTCCAACGCTTGGCAGCGACGAAGTTATTTACGTTGTCGTATTAAATAAAATGTCCTTATTTTCGGTCATTTGATCAAAGAGATATCTCTCTTGATCGTTTTGCCGTAATTTAACTTAGGGATCAGCCACTTTTCTTGACCCTAAATGATCGGATAATTGAGGACGATACGGAGGTGAAAGAATTCGTACTTTCTTGAGATAGTGTTGATCCTGGCTCTCAGCTGGGACTTATCTGATGAATGCACAGTGAACTTTCTATTTCAGATTCGTTGTTGAAGAGGACTGCTTCATGGATTTCATATTTTGTAATAAGCAACTAGAAAAATATCGTGATGGAATATGATTCTTAGAAAATATCGACCCAATAAGCTCTGCTAGCCAGCCCACTCGATTCAACAATTGGTCAAAGATTGTAACGCGATTCCTCACTCAATCTTATACGATAACATGCTCGAGATATCACTCACCTGAAAGTCTAACTTGGCAAATTCGGCGTGGGCATCGATGTCAGTATCCCTAGGCACCACATTAGGACACGTATCCGTCGAAACCTGCCCATCCGAAGGCTCACTATAATCCGGTGCCGTTGCGAGCCTCTGGTCATAACCCGATGAATCAGGCCCAAGTAAAGCAGCCGCAGGCCCATTCACACCCGATGTCGAATTTGGTCCATTTTGACCCTGACTCACGTAGTAAATACAGATGAGCAGTGAGATCAGGGCAGCCCCAAGAAGAAGCATACGGCCCGAGCCCCGCCTCAGGATTTTGTACATGATGATGACGACTGATGATGTTGAAAAGTTGGATATTATTGGCACTGGGCCTTGGGGACCGTCGACGACGACGACTGGCTAATATCTCATGCAGAGCCGCGTCGACGACGACTAGTCGAGGCCTACTGTCACTGCACCATGGCGCCCCGCGAGAGACCACGGGGCGAGGCTTGTACTTTTGCTGATGCACTGATTGCACACGGCAGTGAGAGATATTACGGCTACATTTGATGCTGAACTGAGACGTGGCTATTGTCCGTGCTCTGGATTCTGTAAATTGAAAGATGGATGTACGAGTTAGTTTGTGGATAGGGCTGATTTGGGCATGATTATTGTTGATGGGCGGATTAAATTTGATTGAGGAGAGAAGACTTCATCATTTTTTTTCTACGGAGTCTCTTAATAATTGGGTGAGTAAATGAATCTGGAAAATAATCTCGTAGCATGATATATTCAAATGGTTCCAACACTCGTTCAACTCATCGGCTGCGATTGGACCCATCGGTGGGTACCCCGACTTTCCATTATTTAATCTTTACCGGCTTGAAAAATATCTTCAATGAGTTTTTCATAGAAATTCACTGCACCAATGGCATAGTTAATTACTCAAAAAAAGTTTGTATTTATACTGACACATTTTCCAAAATACGGAAGTCTAGTTTAAGGCTCAGATACAATTGCGAAAAGTAGGCCTTACAACGAACGTGTTGGAAAGTGAATAAGTTCAAACACATTGCATCTGATTCCTCCTCCAAAGAGAATAACAACGTTTTGCTATAGCAACAATGCTATAGTTGTTTCTACACAAGCTTCCATGAGTAGTTAACGTTTCATATCGTGGAAAAGTTATAACAAGAATGGACAAGATTTTGGCCGTAGAACATGGAAAATGGTTAAATTCTGGCGGGTTGAAAATTATAAATCAGTATCATCTGGTATCAATGAGATAATAGGAACTATTTTCAACATACATTTTTATATTCGGGTCAAAAGATGAATTCTAAACTACCTATTAGTTTGAGATGGCATGCACTGAGGGAGACTTCTAGGAACATCAAACCATAAAATTTGAATTCTTTGTTGGTTCAAAGTGGCCGATAAAATTTTCCTCATTTCATCAAATTAACATGGAAGGGAACAACTTTTTTAATTTACCAGTTGAATATATGTAACAACAAAATTGAGGTGCTTCGAACTCATTCCGGGTACAACGAAAAACTCACATCCCTTTAGTTTTTTTTTCAATTTCAGTCCTCTGGGGACAGCTGCGCGTACAACAATCACCGTGCAAGAGTAACTATGATGGACTGATGAGAATTTTCAACTTTTCCTCTGACATTTTATCTCAAATTCTCCACGTAAATGTCAACGTTCAAAAGAATATTTCACATTGTAGTAAGCACGTCTGGAGTGTTCCATTGAAAAATTAATTCGTCGCACGAGTTTTCAGAATCCTTGCACGCTTTGGCAATGCCACATGCAACCCGACGCAGCGAGTTTATGGAAACAGTGAGCATCAAAACAAAACTCTAACAATATCAAATTTTGTTTTAAACCAGAACAATTTTCACGTGTAATACATTACGTGAGGTAATGTGGTTCTGAGAAGCATCTAGATTTTAATTCACATTTTAAGTGCAGTGTGGAGCATAAAGGATCGATTCTCGTGCGAGATGATAGAGATATGACGGCGTTATCAAACGAATTACGAGTAATTACAATTCTGCAATGTACGCAGCAGGGGGATAATCTCATGCCTCATAATCGCGAGCAAATTCACTCTCTGTGCGCGCTTGGCTCACGTGAAATTTCAATAAAGCTGACTCCTCGCGCTCGTGCCATACATCACACCTTCACACTCACGTGTACATGTTTTGTGTACACATTTTCACTACCCTATATACCGTACTATGTAACCTGATGGCATGCAAAAATGCTGCAAAATGATCGGAGATGGATGCTGTTTATACAGAGCACCAAGCTGAGAGAGAAATACATCTCGACTAATGAGCATTATCCTCGCGCTCATTTAACCGCGTTCGGTCCGTCATAACGACGCGTAGTTTCAGAGATGCAACGAATTTCTCGCTGAATTTTCGTCCTCAATTAGAGCGCTCGCGTCGTGCACAGGTTCACCCTGGATACATTTTCGCGACGCGCAGGTGAAATTTTGCAATCCACAGGGGCTGCATACATGCGTGTAATAATCATCCTTTGCTCCAATGATGGTGCGACAATGTTATAGCCCCATCATGGTATGAGCGAATGTGTTGGCTACTGTGATAATGCGACGACAGCGTATAGTAATTTTGAATTGCGCGGGGTTGCATCTATACTCTGTATTCTGTATAGCTTGATATAATAGGCACCAGTGTACCGAATAGAGCAAGTTCGCACCTCTGTGGATATATTATACGGTATTGGGAGGGTTTTGAACCCATTTTGAAATGGGGTATGAGGGTATAGATGTGCGGGGTGTAGTGGTGCATGGTGCACTCGGGCGTGAGCGTTTTGGGGATCGGTCAGCTGAACCATGGGTGAAATACGGGTGGAATACTGTGTATAGGCGCGTTGAAATGTGTGTGCTTTTGCATGGATGAGGGCGAAAATTACATGTGCGGCCGGTGAGAATTGCAGTACGATGGACACCTCTCTATAACACTGGTGAAATTCTCTACATGTGTGTATTTGTGATGTGTGGAAGTACATTCGAGCGAGAGGAGCTCCTGTGAGCGAGATAGGAAATTTAGCTGGAGTGAAGGGTGATATATTGCTGAGGCAAGAAAATTCGATTAGGTTCTTGGCAAGTTTGAATCGTATGCAGCATTTTTTCATTGTCGTCTCCGACTGTTTTCTACGAGTGTTATTTGCGATGGCGGGTAAAAATTGTTGAGAATTAGCTCTGAACGGTTGGAAAAAAGAATTTAGGATTAATATTCACGATGATAACTAGTATATGCTATTTATGATAATCTTGTGGATTATGTCACTTTCAATCGTGCAACGTACATACATTCTGGGAAATGCATTCTGTGCGAAAAAAATCTACAGGGCAATTGCCGCACCTCCAATCGTGCGACGAAGACAAAGAACCTGAATTGTTGATAATATATCAGGCCGGCAAATATCTGATGAATTACGCTCTACGAGAAATGCGAGCTGATTTTGAAAACGTGACTTGGATGAACTGTAGAGATTATGGAAAATCCCTTGCCATTTCGAATTGTAATAGAAACTACTAACTCGAATTTGAATTATCTGCAACTAGTTTCCGACGTGAATATTTTTGGCCTCTCAATATGAAATCATTTCAAGTCAAAATATCACATCAAACCATGCCGTTGTAAGCACGAGTAGTTTTGATCGTCGAAGGTAAATTAACTCGTGCATTCAAAGTATCCCGATCTTAAATTTGAAAAATCAAAATATAAGTGTTAAGTTGATGAAGTATTTTGCCATAATGTCTTGGAGAATAACTCAAAGAAAATATCGATATCGGAATGGCATTTTTACAGATCAAGAAATTTGAGATGATAAAATTTCTTCGAATCGATATCCAAACGCTGCTTCGAAATAATTGGATTGCCACGAAGTCGGTATAAAAGTTAAGACATATCGCAACTTAGATTTTCAAATTTGAATAGGGGAATGTGGAACTCTTGATTGAGGGATTAAAGAAACGTCATGAATAAATGAAGCAAACATTCCTTTTCGCGGGCTTCAAAGTCATAACCTGAAAGGTACATGCGAAGTGCATATTGCATAGTTAACGACTTGAGGAGTACACGTGCCGGACGTCAAATTGCTGAAGCAGACATTTACCAAACTGCTATTTAAACTCGGACGCGCTGAAGCGCCGAAGTAGTATTCCCCACGCGATCATCGATCCTATCCATGTTCCGTTGCTATTTCTCTGACGTTTCGATCCGCTTCCCACGGTGAAGCTAATCTCACATTGTACAATCCAGCTATCATAATTTGAAAAAATATAAAAAGTAAAGAATATCGATTAATTTTTTCGATTATTGAGTTCACGCGCTTTGATTTTGAACATCCTGCATCAATATAGAAAGGGAATATCGGTCTCCTTGGACTTTGAAAAACTTTGCCATGAGGATTCATCCGATGCGACTGATATTTAATTATTCCCAAAATTGACAATGAAATAGCTGAAACCCTTGAAATAAGCTTCTAAAAACTTCGAACGTAGATCAATTAAGGATCATTAAAATTGATGTATGATCCCTGGTGAAAAATAAACTTGAGGTCGTATTCTGAAGTCGATGATTCAAGGATTTTGTCATAATTATAAGACATACGACTTCGTTTTTGTGGAATTGAATCTGCTGATTTAATCGGTGTCTTTGCAGAGACGGATCTAGGGATCAGGCCTTGAGGGAGAGAGGGTTTGGAGGGGCGTTTCGCGGATTTTTGCAGGCGCACATTTGCCTACATTATCCTCGCTGATTTTTTTTTGGGGGGGGGGGGGGGGGGCTCAACTCTTCCTTTTCCCCTCATTCGCGCTTGGTTCTTCAGGGATTGAATTATTGATGTTTTTTTTCGAATTCCTAGCTCGACGGACGTGTATTAGTATATACAAAGAATTAAAAAAAAATCCAAAGATAGTGTGTGTCGAGATAACTTGAACTACCCTGGGATAATGTGTCTCGAAGATAAATCAGCGATGATATTTGATCAGTTGATTTTGAAGAAGATACTCAGACTTATTTCTAAGACAAGATGCACACATTTTCAAGATGACTTCAGTCAGATGCTGCACGATGGTCAAAAGTCAACGTGAAATTGACTTCAGTCTCAGTCGACCCAAGATCGTTAAACTAATCTAGGCTTACAATAACAAAATAGATGACCGCTGGGTGTCAGCTCGGTCGATCATCGAAATTAAGCAATGTAGGGTGCAGTAAGTACTCGGAAGGGTGACCGCCCGTCTGGGTCTGCTGGCTCGACTTGCTGACTCTTTTGATCGATTAGCTGACATTCACACCTCGACAATGTGGGCTGCCCGCACGAATGTTAGAATTTCGATGTTCGAGCGTGTTCATGCTTACGAAAAGTGGCATGTGCACCGCATAACGGTTACATGACACATGAGCCAAACTCTCTGGAGCGGTTTCTTTGTCTTCAGGAATTTTCCCTCGCTCCACTGGCATGATCCCCAGGCGAGTGCGGGGATAATTTAGGTTAGGGTGAGCCTTCGGATCTCATACACAACGCACGCGAAATCCACAAAACGTTAGAACCTTCGAGATCCGCCCTGGTTGTATAGTCCATTGGCTGAAGACAACCGATAAACACATGAAGAAAAAAAACAAAAGTTAAAAACTAAATCGATAAAAAAGTAATGAAATTTGACGAAGAAACCTAGCATACATTATTAAATGCCTCATCGATTGTGGGAATCTATTCCACATCTTCATCTGACCCCAATCGAATATTCTGAACGCCGACTCCGCATCGCTGATCTAAGATTCGGTGCTTCTAAATTTGGATCGAGTTTACCAAACAATGATTCAATTTGAAGCTGTAATTTGAAGAGAGAGGTAGAGCATCCATTGGGAATCAACACACAAAGGCATTATCTCATCATGATCAATTTAGTGTACAAAAACGTTCGTACCGAATTAGATAATTGGAGCGATAAACAAGTGAGATGAGACCTAATGCATCTAATTTGTATTGTTCTGTGAAGGGAAGAGCTGAGATAATGGTAAAGACTCGAGATAAATTGATTGACTAGATAGCCAGAGTAGACATTGTTACATTTCTCTTCACGTCTCTTGTATATTATTAGTAGAATCGAAAATTACACGAAGTGAATTAATAGTTACTGTGGTAACGATTGAGGTCAATCTATCATTTTTTGGCACAGATCAAACAATCTGAGAAAAATGTTAAAACTACACTTGAGTAAGGATCGACCTAAAAATTATACACCCAAAGCACTGCGCAGCTCCTCATTAATATCGCAATCACTTCATCTACTCTATACAGACTCTAATCATAGCATCGCTCTACTCATCCTCCATTCACAAAGAAAAAATTAGCTCGTTCACAACATATAAGCACTAATGCGTACTCTCGTTCGCTCACTGATTCGTCTCCACTTCTCTATTCGCATCTATTCGCATATGCATTTACTCGCATATCGCACTCTAGAGATGCAACTCAGAGGCCTCTGATTCTGCACTTCTGACCTAAAGCAGGAGCTGCTGTATATCGCTTACATTTTGCGCTTGGCTCTCTCGCACACGCTGCGCGTTCGTATATATAATTTGCTCGCCAGGCTCGACTCTGAGCGCGTGCAACTTTCATGCAGATCTCGCGCTCTCTTGGGATTGGATTTTAATTCAACATTAACGCGCGAGAGAGTGAGAGAGGCCGGTAAAATGGCTTGGACGGAAAGTAAAGCTCGAGGGAACGCGTTTTGGTACTGCGGCAAACTCTCGTGCAACAAAGTAGCCCCCGAAACATGAGAGCCACTCTAATATAGCACTCGTATCACGGCACTAGAGTGGCTCTGATAGCTTTATTGGGTCACCAAGTGCGAGAGTTTTTGCGTATATATAATCCCTATCTAATATTGTTACTTCCTTTAAAGTAGAGCCTGGAGAGTATGGCTATTTTTTCTATCAGAAAATTTCAATACAAGTAAAATACGAGTTTCAACTGTTGAACATGATGAGATGTTGAGAAGTTTGACAAGTGTAATATTGTTGAGTATTTTTGCGTAATAAAATAATGCAGAACTCAATAAAATTTGCCATGTCTTCATTACTTCTGAGACTCAATTTTAGCACGGATTGCCATTAGGCTTCCCCATGATTGTCGGTAAGATGATCAATCTACGCTACCAGAGAGTCTCCGTCATCTTAGACAGGTGAAATCACCACGCCGTCGTTGGAAAAATTATTTCCAAGACCTTTTTTTCGCAGGGTCTGCTCCAAACGACCCTTCTGAATCCGGAAATCCATGTTCCCAGACAGAATTCCAACGCAAAAGTGTTTGAACTGAAATTGTTGAACGAATTGTCAAAATTAACTTTTTTTGTCAGAAAGTAATTAATCAAGGTTATTTGGTTGATTTTGAACAGACAAGCTCACCTGTCATTTTTCTCTACAAGTTTTCGAGCTGGGAACGTTTCAAAGTTGAAAAACGCGAAAATCGCGATTTTCAGCGACCGATTAGAGTATGAAAAACTTGAAAATCTCATTTTCCCGAAGCGAAAAGTTGGGATCTCCTTAACAATATCCAATAGCAAAAATCAATGTTCCCGAGCAGTAACCCATTATTTTTGCAATGTTAACAATGGCTAGTTGTGCACGCTATTTATAGCATAGGACATCGTCAAGAGCAAGCAGACGACGCACGCGCGGGCCGCCACCGTTGCATCTCTATGGCTATAGAACGCGCAACTAGCCATTGTTAACATTGCAAAAATAATGGGTTACTGCTCGGGTACATGAACTTTTCTATTGGAATATTGATGAGCAGGCCTGTTGATGAGAAGATCACAATAAACATTTATGCCACTCGTGCTTCAAACGCCACCGTTTCCAAGGCAGGAGACGAGGGTGGGGGCGGATGGGAACACGCGGGTTACGCAGAGTCTAAAACTATGAGGTGTCGTGGAAACGAAGAGTTTCCACCTCGCTAGAAATGTACCAGATATCCCTAGATATTTGCAGGCGACATAGCAAATGATGGCCGCATAACCTCAAATAAACACGAACGTAAAAACGAGAGGCATCATCCACCTCGCTAAGAATGCGACAAACCATTCCTCGAATAATTCCATTCAAGTATTTACTTGCATGCAACCTTTCAAACGAATGACACTTAACCTTAGATGTACACATATGATCAGGCCTGCATATGATCAGTGATGGATAAAAACAATAAAAACTATGATACATTGCAAGTGGGCACGAATAAGGCCATTCCTTCAAAAATTGCTTGCAAAATTCGTAACCGGTGATGACAGAAGACTTGCGATATGACAATCAGGGTTTGACAAGTAACATAACAAAATTGCGTTATCGATTTCGTTATGTTACGTTATCATGACAAAAAACGAAATTAAGAGGTAATTTCGTTACGTTAGGATAACATAACCAAATACCGTAACGTAATGTCACTAACGTAATACAATAACGTAACGAAACTCCAATCCTTGGATTTCGTTTTGTTATTAAAAACGTTATTCTATAATAACGAAACTCGACTCTCACGTGAATAACGTTATATGTGAATAACGTTATCAATAACGAAACGAAATTCAAGTATTGGAGTTTCGTTACGGTATTCGAGTAACGTTATTCACATTATAATTGATTTCGTTACGTTACTTCCGCGAGTGACGTAACGAAATGGAAGTTGTATTTTGTTTCGTTTTTTTTCTTTCGCCAAGTGATCAGGACGAAGTTTTGCCCCACGAGGGCCTTAAATAGAGAAGATCGGATATGACTGATTCCTAATGCGCCAGAGATAGACTAGGTTGGTGGGTACAACCAAGTACTCGGAGATACTTTTTTCAAAATTCTCCTACGACGCATAGAATTCGAGATACCGTCATTTTCAGAGAGGGTGATATTGCGTTCACTCAGAAAGGAGTCAGAATTCATTACCGGCTGTGAATATAATGGAAAAAATAACGTGACGAAAATCGGAAAAGAATTTCGTTATGTTATCGTAACGGAAAACTTTAACGAAATGTCTTGGAAATTACGTTACTCAATTTCGTTATTAGTTTCGTTAGTTTCGAATAACGTTATCCACATGAATTTCGTTATACGTTTCGTTAAAAATACCGAAACACATAACGGAACGAAATTCAATTCGTTATGATTTTAACGTTATTCTGGTAACGTAACGAAAAACATAATGGAATTCTATCCATTATTTAACGAATTAACGAATATTATAACAGATCTTCGAGGGTTTCGTTAATAAAGCACCATAACGAAACTAGCGTTATTTGTCAAACCCTGATGACAATACAAGATAAATGCAAGGTCACAAAGTCATTTCAAAATAAAATCCAAGTTGCAAGAATCTTCTAATAAGTTGCAAAAACATTGGAAAAGATCAACTTTTTTTATGCGTGTGAAAAAGTATATGAATGTTTGAACACATGTAAAAACTTGTATTAAATGTTTCTCACAACAAAGGTATCTAAATGAATTCACGCTGAGCAGATTCCTTGTCAATCTCGAGGTCAATCTGATTTGAGCTGTATTGGATGTGCTTGTTGTATATAGGGCCTATATTATATGAGATTAACGCAGGACCAACTCCTTATCAAAGTAATTATTAACTTCATTAGATGTGCAGTCCCTAGAAAGAATTTCTCGTCGAACTGGAATTTCCACTGGTTTAGCTCTCGTGTTGAAATCCTCAAATACCAGTTTCACATAAGGCAAATTGCGCAAGTTTCATTTGACTCATTCTGTATTAGAATTGTCATCATAACTCTATTGTTGAGGGACATCAAGAATTACGTACATAAAATCTAAATTGTCTGTCATGTTCATAAACTCATTAATGATGGTCAAGTGAATGATGGATGAAGAATATTGTACTTGATGTTAGACTTTCAAAATGAAACAGAGAACAGCCACGCTTATCATATATTTTGGGAATTTTGAAGGAAATTAGTTGTTGTCGATGCTTGTATGACTATGAGTACAATAGAAACTTATGCATCTGATCAGTTCTAATGACCAGCAGATGACGTATTCGTATGACTATATTAAAATCATAACTCTCAATATTCATGAAGATAAGTACATCGACAAGGAATCTGCTCTGCGTAAACTTATTCTCGGTAGCTCCATAAAGAAAGTACATTCGAAAAAATCTAGTTTCAAATGTATTGACTTGTCTGGAATTAACATGGCATTAAACTCGCTTGATGAAGAATATTTTTGGTAGCAAAGAAGGAACATTTGAAAATACCATGGAATGTCTTGAGAAATCTATGAATTGAATTTTTCGTAACCATTATTTGTGCCACAGAGATACATCATGAAAATCTCTTGCTATTCTTCTTCAATTCCACCAACAGCGTACAATATTTGGTTAGTTTTTCCACAGAATTCATGTGATGAATCATTATATTCTCTCACTCAACTTAGTATTGATGAGAGAGCATCACAATTGAAAATCACATCTGATTTTCATTTACATCTATCCCCGATTCTGAGACAACCAAGACATAAGTGCAGTCACAAAACTGTCAATATATGTGACGAGAATAAATTTCTCAATAAAAGCAAATATCAATCAATAATCAATCGTGCAAATTGGCCACGAAACCGCCAGTAAATAATTCCACAACAAAGCAGCACATGACAACTTGCATTGCATCAATACACGATTAGCTACAATAGCAATACATACGCTGGGGGAATATAGGGAACGTTTCCAAGCGTCGACGCGTCAACTTGAGACGCTACGCGTCAACTCGACGCGTCAAAAAAGTGATGTCGAAAAACTCATAATAGCGACAAACAACAATGCTAGATGGCGAATAATAAACGATTTGGGGGGGGGGGGCAAAAAGATATGTGTAGATAGTGGGGGTCACTCGTGGTACAAAGTAGTATATGCAACTCGTGCTGGGCACTGCGTTTTTTTCCGCGAAACTCGTGCTGGACGTCGGCTTCGCCAACGTCCGAGCACTCGCTGCGGAAAACACGCAGTTTCCAGCACACGCTGCATAATGTACTATTTTTTCCGCTTCTGCAGCTTGAGATTTTCACGTTTTTTGCACTCCAATCGGTCGCTGAGAATCGCGATTTTTGCATTTTTTCAACTTTAAAAGGCTCACAGCTTGAAAACAATGACTTTTAGAGAATAGTGACATGAACAATTTTTTGTTCAAAATCAGACAAATAATTTAGAAGATTGCTTTCGGAGCAAAATGTCGATTTTAACAGTTTGTTTCAACGATTTCAGTTTAAACAATTTCGCATCGAAATTCTGTCTGGGAACATGGATTATCGGATTCAAAAGGGTCTTCTGGAGCAGACCCCGCAAAAAAATTCTTGGAAATAATTTTTCCAACGGTAGCGGTGATTTCGCCTAGTCTATCTTCAAACATTATGGGATTCTCCATTTCCGGCACGAGTGCTCGGTGTGTTCTTGGGAAGAATCGGAAGTCTCCTCAAGCTCTGGAAATGGTCGTGTGATGGACGGAAATTCGAGCTCCAGTATCCAAATCGTTGAAAATTCAAAATGCTTGAAAAAAAATCTGAAAAACATGTTAAGCCACTCATTATGTTACCCGAGACTACTTTCTCAAATAAATTTCTCAGGCTCACACCGATGAGGTTCAACGTACTTTGTTGCAATTTTCGGGCCCGGTCCTTCCATCACGCGCTAACACGATCTTGCACTTCTCGGGCGTGACAAGCAACTCTCACTCTTTCCTCCTCACTCCATTTTTTTCAAGCATCATGACTGAGCTTTACAAGTCGCGTGACCGGCAAAATTCGCGCATCGAACGGCAAACAATACGAATCGAATCATCAAAGCACGCGCCCGTCATGCCAAGTCATTTTCTACGAATTTACATCGTGTAATCATCACTCAAGCCTTCAAAGCCCGCATTTACCCTCTCATGACGAAGCGGACGTATCGCATCTCTCGATGTCGTCGCCGTGGTCGTTGCCGTCGTCGACTCTGATGTAGTAAATGAATTAACAACCTTAGTATAGGAACCCTGGGGTATCGCATTGACTTCGAGGGTGTAGCTCTCTCTCATCGGGATTCGCGGGGAGTGCAAAAAAAAAAGAGGGCGAGGTAGGTATATCGTGGTTCAAGTTTGAGTCCCTGAGCTCGGCGGGCGTGCCTCTTTAATTCGATTTCCGCTGCACGATACCTATACCTTCTCAGTTGCTGCTATGCTACTGCTGCCGCTGTTGGGTTGCACTTGCCCGGCCTTAATTTCAAGAGACATGACTCGCTAAAAATTCTTCCCGAGAAAGGTAGATGCGAGGCGACAACCTCATCACGTAAGTGCCTGATGCACACGTGAGATTGAGTCCGAGTCGATGTTCAAGAAAGAGAATCTGAGAAAATTCTGTACAAATGATTTCTGGTCAAGATAACTCAGGAAAGAAGGATATAAATCAAAGCTATGCTCAAATCAGAGTCCAACATGTAATCAGGAAAATGTATAATCCACAAAAACATAACTTGAGAATTTTTTTTCATTCATTCGGAACTTGATGGTCGAATCAAGTGATGGTCCGGAAAAAGTTTTCGATGCCAAAAAAATCAAAGATAATTGGATTTCTGTTCAGATCTAATGCTATTTACGGATTCTTATATATGTGTTTTCTCATGAACGGTATTGAAAACACACGACGCGTTTCGAACATTTGGGTATGTTCTTTCACGGCTGAATCATTACCTGATCTAGGAATGAAAATTCAGAATATAAAAGCTTCAATACTGGGACTTATCAACGTAAGTGCGGTGTTTTCTGATCCCCTCTGTGTTGGAATCTAAATGGTTTGATAGTTTGGAACCCTGGTGACTTCAGCGTTATTTAGATCTCAGGGCACAACTGATTGGAAATACATTTTAACTTCTCTAGACCATCAAAGTCGATGTATTGAAATGAATGGAAATCTGTAACAACAATTTCTGTATCCGGTCGAGACTGACTACAAATTTCCTGAGAAATCGTCTGGGAAATATCCAATATTGACAAACTGACGTATTTCGCTGAATTCCAGAACAAAGTGAGTAGTCAGACAACTTGTGTAGTTTTTGCCTGCACCTGATTAATTAATTTCGTGTTTTTGTATTACATAAATCGCCGTAAGAAACAAGAAGATTGGCCATATTTCTGATTTTGAACTAATAACTGATGCAGATTTATGAGTCAATTTTAATGTTCTTATCTTGTTTAAATAGTCTACAAGTACCTCATAATTGGATTTTTTTCATCAAATGTTATATGAATACACGATAAAGTGGTGTTCTCTCAACCTCAAATAATTTGCATAACCAAGAAACTTTATAAAGTCAAGAATCCAAATTCCACGTAAAACTTTGACTTGCACCCCTTCGAAATTTTCTCAGGAGATTTCGCGAGGATTTCAGTGCGTGTTAGGTAGAAATTCTACACGGAATTGGGATATACTCTCTCTTGAAGGAACCGTGGCTCTAATCTTTTCGATCATCCAAGCATGTAAAATTTATTCTGGAAAGCCTCCAGAGCAGCTAAGACTTGACAAGTTATCGCACCTGCGGCTCGGAAAGACTAATAACTTTAGCCACTCAAGCTGTAACAAAGATTGTCAATGGACCATCCTCGTTTGGTAGACTATCACTGCCAAAGTTGTAAGAGTCTATAGAGCACGAGAAGGGAGATCGAAGTCTGTTTTGTGTACCCACTTGGGCTATCGTTATACGCAGAACTTTGCAAAAGCCTCTCAAGATGTTTGAACTCATCTACATAGGCCCACTCAGTTGACTTTTTGACCACAAACATGACAGACTTTCTGGGCCAAACACGACCGAGTCAAGATAATTATGGAAAGCATTTGTAAATGAAAATGGGACGTCTTTGTAGATTGACTTTTATCGCAAAATATTTCCAATAGTCGCGACATGATTGTCTTTTGGTAAAGATTGGTCCGGTGAAGACAAACTCAACAATTTTCCAGTCCGCTTTTTGTCGAGATACTGATTTCCAATTAGTTACACAAAAATTTCACAACGCATGCTTTCGAATGAGAAAACTCCCGAAGAAGTGTGAACGCTTCTTGTCAAAAAGCGGGCCAATTGAGGCATGAGACGGTATATTTGAAATTTTTAAACGATACTTTGCCAGGAAGCCAATTCGTGTCATCCTGGCATTGAAGTTCTGGCAAAGCCTTGCGTGACGATCCTTGGCAATTTGAAATCCAAGCAATAGTTATCACAGCTCTGACATTTCGGCATAACTTCCGCCTTTCAGCTAGCGGATCTAAATTCCAAGCGCGAGTTATTTTAGACATGTGTTGAACTTGGCACTACCCCAAGAATTTCATCATAAGCCATGTGTGCACATAAGATGACGATCGGTTTTGAGTAAACCTTTTAACCATACTTTCAAAAGCGTGGCAATCTCAAACTATGTAAGTCATGAAATTTTCACAGTCATCTCCGTAGATTTGAGTATACTAGAATGTACAGTAATTATCTTTCAAATTAGTTCTGGAAAACACGTTTATTAATTATGCAGTTAAATTCAATGCCAGGCTGTTATCGATTATCAACTTTGTAATGCAAATGTGTGAGTTAACTCAATTCGTTCCATACTCAGAGAGTCGTCATAGAATTCGCGAGTGTGTTCAATTTCTAAGATTTTATACGAAACAAGATAATCAATTTAGGTCATGAGGTTAATATTTTTGTAATATTTTTGGAATTGCATTCGAACATGTGATGCTATGCATTCAAGATGAATGAATTCAAGTCAAAAATCATCACAAGAGTCTGAACCTCTGAGACGGAATGACACGAGCTTCAAGTTTGATTTCGTGTAGAATCTTGATGATTCCAAGTTCTCTTTTCTCGCCGTTTTGTTCATGTCGATGGGGATAACAGCAAATCAATGATTGATCATTTGAATCGGAAACAACAACAGCTATGCTTGAAAATGATGAAATTCATCCTTCACAGATGAAAGATTTGATATCCCCAGTCGATTTTCTTCGTCAAAAAAGTGCTAGATGTCCCTGCGATGATACTCTTGCAGCACCGAACACAGACAGTAAAAATGTGAAATCAAATCCCGGTTGCCGAGTGGGCCACCATACCACTTGATCATCTCGGAACTATCATACATTTCGAGTGTTTAGTCTGACAGTACAACACAATCCATTTCAATTTTCCCAGAACTCGCCAAAAAAAGGAAATGAAAAATTATCTACTGAATAAGAGTCGTGGTGGTCTAAATCTCATCATAGCTTCATCACGACCCAGCTCTCGGAACTTGTTTAAAAGACAACGGTACTCGTTTTTTTTTTTTCAATTCCCACGGAGAAAGAGAAAAACTCATTACTATATTGAGGGTAAAAAATAGTCGTGACGTAGTGGTCGAATGCGGCATCATCACTATCATCATCGCAGGCCATCATTTCACGACTCGATAGCAGTTGTCCCCATGGCACCGCTATAAGAAGACTCACAGAAGCCCAGTATACACTTAGCAGCCAAACCAGAAACAGAAAGAGGCTGAGAGGACAAGTGCATCGACGCTTGCGTCAGCCAAAATTTTGAAAGGAGTGTGAGGAGGATCAGCCGGTCTGCTCGTGCAACATAACCTGTTCGTCGGCTCAATCTCATCATGCTCCAAAAGACCGAGAAAGTTTGGATACACGCGTGTCTCTGACTCAATACACAAAGTAAAAAGAGTATATATGTAGTTGAGTGCCCAAGTTCACATTTACCTTTTAATTTCCGGCGTTATACAACTTTTTATTTCCGTACACACACTCGGGGTTGTGCGTGCTGCGTCGTATTCCCCACCCCCCCCCTACCTCTCTCTCTTTTTTTTTTCATTCTGAAAGAACCGAGTTTCAGCCCCTCTGGCTTGTATGGTTTTGAGGCCTGCGAGTTTTTGTAGGATTTCGCACAAACCAAACGGCTAGGAGTAAACTATAACATGGGTTTCATATAGGTGCGTATATATGCGTTGCCACGAGATATTGCATGGAAAAAAAAGGATGTTTCGCGGCTCTCTGCTCCAAGCGAAAGACAGGCATTTCCGCAACGACGAAAATCGACGCGACAACTTTTCTCATAAAATGTTTATACTCTGGTATACGTGGTGCGCTCGCTCGGCTCTGCATAAAACTCGAGGGATTCGGTTATGACTCGAGCGCGCTGTGTTTTTAAGTCATCTGCGAGAGCGAGACAGGTATATTGGTGCGTACATTTCTTTTCACTTTTAGAGTTAGTTGAATGTGAAACCTGTGTAAAAGTTGGCATTCATTGTGTTGCATAGTCGTTCGATATTAGTTTTCTCTTTAATATCGTCGATGGGGAAAACTTGAATTTTCGTTGTTAACCAAGAACTCAACATTTGTACATGTTGGTGATACACTCAGCAGTGAGTTCTTAGAATAAGGGAATTAACTGCGAGCAGTTTAATGAGGTTATCACTCAAGATGAGTCAAAAAATCAAATACAAAGGCTGGCTCGAATCTGTCAGTTTCACATGAAGCAACAGAAATGACGACTCATGTTTGATTCCACTGTAGATAATCCAGATTTTCCTGCTCGAGTGAGTAAAAATTACAGAGAAGATATCTGTATCTAATAAGATGAGACAGTAATAAAATCGTGATCCACGGTAAATCCAGTCACAACCCCTATCAATTTTTGCATCTATTATGAATACGTGGGGCTAAATCTTACTGAATAGACATGAGATGTCAATTTGATTATGAACATCTCAATCTATACGGATGAGCACGTCGTTAATAATGCATGAGCTTTGCATTGCGCATCTGGCTGGAGGGAGCGAGCTTGATGGAATGAGGAGTCAATTAACCCGTTGACGGGTACCGAACCTCTGTTCAATGTTAATAACTGGACGGAAGTATTCCCTTTTGCTCATGACATGTTCACTTGCTTCTTGACATTCGAGTGGAAATGATACAACTTGGATTTGTCTGATGAAACAACTGACACGGAGATTTTGGGGTTAACCCAGTCATCATTTTAAGAGGAAAAAGTTCAAGAGTGAAACCAAAAGGTGACAAAAACAACAGTTCAAATTGGTATCACTAGTTCAATCGGCTAAAAGTCCTGTAGCGAAGTTTGAGGTCAAGTAACCACAAAACTGACCAGGAGAGGTTCAACCATGCAGGACGTGAATTCTGCCAAATCTCTGAAAATCATCTTGTTTTTCTGAAGGTATCTTGGAGGATCGAATCCCATGAACCTTTTACCTTAGGATGCAGCGATCAAAATGAAGATTGCTCATATAATCCTATGATAAAAAAAGTTGTGAATGGAGAGATATAACAACAATGCTGATCTTGACATTTGAATCCCGAAATAGGAGGTCCATATAGGAATCAATCTTTGAAGATACCTTCATTTCTCAATTTCCAGAGTGTTGTCGGGATTTATAAGAATTTATGATAAATATATATTTGTTGAAACCGAGGTCAAAACTGCCTATGCATTCACTCTAGGTTTTTCAAATGATTATATGGAAAGTAGTCCGACTAGGATCATGATCGAGAGTGTGATACTGCTACTGCACAACTTCCAAAAATGTCTTGAATAAATCATCGACCACAGAATGACTTCAGGTCATCTGAAGCTTATTGTCAAAGTTTCAAATCCCCAGGGTCAATAAAATTCGAAAATTATGGTATCATCACTTTGTTAATAAAAAATGTCAATAGAAGGTAGTACAAAACCTCCTCGAGAAATAAAGATTTACCGTCACAAGTACCGTCAACTATTCATGAAAGAACAAACGGAACTACTTACAACTACCTCAATTCACGCGACTCACGACACCGTAACAATGTATGAAGTGTCGAAAGAATTTATACCTGGGATAATATAAGGCATACGGAAGTAGTCATACCGGCCAGGTAAGAGCAACGAGCAAATATACATGTACATAAATTGTATAGGGCAGTGTCGCGCGAGATGTACAATGTATAATACTGTATTGTAGTAGGTAATATAGTAGCGAATCGGGGCTGTGAATAAACAATTCAGAGTCTGTAGTTCGCTGACACTGCAGCTTTAGCGGTTATGTAGTAGCGGGGGCGACGACGACGCGTCGAGAGACCGTGACCCTCCCAAGCTCTCTTTTCTCTCTTTATATCTGTCTCTAACATACATTTATATAGTTAGGTATTAGGTATACTTGCTCTCTACATGGCAAGCTCACTGGCCTCTGAAACGAAGCCAGAAATGGGAAAAAAGTTTGCCAAAGCTGCAGTATTACACTGTACAGGTATAGCGTGTATTTCGACTTGTCTCGTTAATTTATTCATCAAAGGTCTATTCGAGTGTAGTGTAAGCCTGCTTACAGTAGGCGACCAATGAAAAAACTTCTGATGGACCCTTGATGAAAGGGAGTATCACTTCTGATGTGCTAATGTATAATCCAATGGAATACCGAGATCGGTTTGGTGATCAAACATGAGAGACGTTGGTTTAGAGACTTTGGGTAGAGATTATTTAGCGAAATTGTAGGACACAAATTTGACTGAAGATTTCTAGTTTGACCGACTGCAAGGATTATTATCTCAGAAATGTTAAGCCTCGTATTCGAACGTACACTGTAACAAAAAAAATTCTCCAAATTTCTTGACCTTGTAATGTTTCATTTCAAACGATTACTCAATCTATTTTTAAGATTTTCATCTTACAACGTACTAATAATGGAGCCAGGATGAAGTGGTAGCTAACGATAAGTCAAAATGATAGAATTGAGGAACAAATGTTGAAAGTTAGCTCGGCACGAGGCTGAGCATCTATTATTAGTCTACATCTTGACTGATGAAAACCGTTGCGTAGATGGAGTACTTCCGAAAATCAATAACACACAATTATAAGAATTCGTGGATGATTCTCTACAAAAAATTCTCAACACTGATCAGTATTAAGTAAAATTTCAACTTTTTGCTTGATGCATTTTGTGAAACATATAATAATCTGAGCAAAATAAAAATTTTCTTGGACCGAATTTTTTCCACCAATCACGGATTGACAAGTAAATGCCACTATTTGTATCTCGATTTGTGTATATTTTGATAATATGGGATTCAAAAATTCTGGGAATGATCTCCCCAAAAACTCAATGATCGCAAAAATTTTCAAAAATTCATGAATCGCATTTGAGAGTTCTTCATTAGAGGTATTACCGGCTAATCTTCCGTATTTAAAAATGACGATTAGCGATGATTCAGCTTCATGCGTCCATCGTCGCACGTGTTCTTGAATATAATTTTCAAAGATGACGCGAGACTCTCTAGGAAGCCAAGTCATCACGAGTAGCTCGTGAGAGGTAAAGTCAAAATCACTAGATTTTCGCCTCTGAATTCAAGGTGTCGGATTGAGTGAACGCGAGAAAACGCTGTGTAACGCGAGAAACTTGGATACGTTTGTCATGGAATTCGGTTCACCAACTCGAGTGTCGAGTGTCGTTCTCTGTCAAACTTGTGAAATAAAATAACGCTATCCTGAGCGGTGCAACATGTAGGGAATATTCACCTTTCACTCTCTTTCTCACGACGTTTAAATGGGTTTGGGTTGTTGGCCCGAGATGATCAAACTGGTTTGAGAGAGTGCGATATGTAACCAAGGCTTTCCGCCTGGTTACAATCGATAATCATCGTTGTTTGAGATATATTTCAAGTCAAAAATTGGACAATAATTCGAACTATAAACCAAATCTGAAGAATTTATCAGGATCTTAGATATCGGTATTTTCGTGAGGATATTTTAAAAAATTCTCTTATGTTTTCGAGTATATTTTCCATTTTTGCCGATTCTCGCGTGATTTGTTGGTTATAACATCAACGTAACTACTGGTAAAACTTCTCATCTAATGATCAGAAAATCAATAAAAAATTTTCTATGAAGATTGGCTTGAGGAAAGTCACGTATCTGGGATTCGACGGACATTCCAGCAAAATGACATAAAAGATAATTCTTCAAAAATTTGATGAGAAAAACCCGAAATATCCACTTCTGTGGCTGAAGATTAGTGTGATTTACATTTCCAAGGCCAAAGTCTGAATTAAAAACCGATTCTCTGCTCACTCACTATTTACATTGTTGATTTTACGATTGGAATTATATCGTTTTCTCACTAAATTACCGATCGACTCTGAGAAAGTGCTCAATTATATTTTTTTCCGTCAATTATATTTACCTCAAAGGAGTGAACCGAGTACGATGAACGACGAAACCACCTGATAGTTACAAGAAACAGCCTCTATACCGAGGTGCGAAAAATTCCGTATAGGAATCCAGTCATCGATCTTTCGCGCAGATTGCAGCAATTTGCATATCTTTCAAGAAGACGCGTCTTCGACGAGCGAATGAGCAAAATTCTTCGCGCTCGATACTGCAACATATCTGTGATTTTCTTGCATGCAATGCAGCCTCTCTCTCTCTAAAGGATGAATCACAAAACTCGCGTCTTTTAGAGTTCATCACGAGTTTAAATCTCAATCCGTCTCCCAAAGGATGATAACCCTTGGGACATTTATACGTACAATTTCATTCGATGAAAATGTCTCAATACAATCTAAAGAACCCTCCAAATATATAGATTATTGAATCTGTAGCACTCTTGTGAACGGATAAATTTCAAACAGAGCAGAGCATATTGTATCCGAATGAGCTCCCGGCGTATTTAAACGTACATAGTCAGCTGATCGCTACATCGTCGCTCGACGAATTTCATTCAGAGCGCGTCGCGCGTAATACTCTCTCGCGGTTCTATTCAAAATACCCGCATGCGGAATATAAAGCCCGGATTCTCTATAGCACGAATGAAAGCTCGGATATAGAAGTACATGAGTGGTACATAGATGTTTGCAAATCGATCAGTTTCGACGCACGAATTTCGCCTCGTGCACCTGTGCACACCATACCAACGCCGATCGAATTTCGCGCTCTGGCGCTCATGCAGCCCGTGCGATTTCAATTTCTGAACGTTCTATATTGTTTGTAAACACGCAAGCACACCTGGCATCTTGTCCATACATAAAATTTATCAACACCTCTGTGCGGATCACAAATAGAATCTATAATACCTGAATTCACTGCCTGATTCCTATTTCCAGCGAATTAGACAAATAAACACGAGTCAGCCACGTGGATTTCTCAAGACGCTGAAAATTCAGAGGTATACACGCGCACAACGCACTCACCACGACACTAAAGATGAATTAAAATAACTCGCGGTAGTAAATAGTAGAACCGGCCTTGTAGTACTTATATGCAAACCGGACACACTACTAATACAACACGAGGAGAGGACGCAGGGGGTCCAATTCAAAGTACACAAGCCCTATACACGTGGTTTGTACCCAAGCGGCTCGCGAGGCTCGACTGACGGGTAGATGCACTCTGGGCATCTTCTCGGCTTGAAGCTTTGAGCTTGTGCATGTGATCCGCGAGCAGAAGAAGGTAGCGCGCATGTGCCGATATAATCCACGCGCGCCGGCGCTGCTCTCGTGTATATTATGGGGTACCTATACTGTACTTTCTCTCTGTACAGTGTGTATTGGTATAAAGTCTGTACTGACTATGGTTGAGTAAAGCTTCTGTTTGTATGAGTTAGCCGACAGAGAAGTGAGTACTAAAAGTTTGGTGATCCTGGACGAGTATGTGCGGTTCATTCGAATTTGTGACACCCGAACTGTATTGCTCGAGGATGATCCACTTGCGAGAGTATAAAACAAGGCACTGGTGAAAGGAAAGTGCGAATTATATTCATACCTTGAAGTATTCTCAAAATTTTGATGATCAAATTGCGATAAAGACCCAAAAAATGTGGAAAAATTTTTTTCAACTACATTTCAGTAGTACTCACCAGATAAAAAAGGTTTGGTTCATTTTGCAAATCCATTGATTTTCAAGATATTCACCCCATTCCAATACGACCTAAATAAAATAAAGAATGGATTCGATGGTTTATCATCTAAGAACCCATCGACTGATTAAAGTAGAAATTTGGTGATTTGAGAATACACCAGATAGCTTTCCGGCCAAACATTTATAAAATCAATGATTTTTCCAGATTTGATAATCCCATGACCTAATTGTGCAACAAGTCTATCGAATGAGTGACCAACTCTTCAATAACCAGTTAGCCGACGGATCAAGAGATTTCACGGTTCTGCACGTGCTTGAGCGTTACCTATCCAGTCAGTAACCTGCAATTATGATGACACCATGACTTCCATAGTCTGATTCATTGTCAACTGATCATTTATGGACTCAACCAACCACGGATGTTATGATTTGACGATTTCAAGCCCGACAGGCAATTAACTCATGAGCCACTACGGTCAATTACCTGGTACTCTACCTCTATGATCTCTTGAGTTGTTCGACCGATTGACCAATATGCCGATCTCATGATATATATGAGGGTGTCCGTAAAACTTCCAAGTTGTCTGTGACTCCAGTGTTCCACGGATATCGTTAGCTATTGATTCTTTAAAAAAGTGGCATGAAATAGTATCTGACATCATTCAGGACTACTTTATTCACTTTTGCTGAAACGTCTTCTGGTTTGTCAACAGCAGACCGCAAACATCGATTTTTGAGTGTTTTGTGTGCGAACTTTCGGTTTTTTTGAAAATTGATAACTTTGTACCAGAAAACCTGACCCTCAAAAATCCTGATAAAATCAAATGTTCACCTACACGGAAAAAAATAGTTTGTTGGATTCACAAAAGGTTTTGTGAAATTCACAAACCAAATCATTTCCGCACAACAAACTAACTTTTGTTAGATTCACAAATGTGTTTGTGTTATTCACAAATAATCCGGTCTCGCTCTGACGACAACAAACTGACTATTTGTTGGAATTCATTAGCCCAACAAATAGGTGTTTTGAAGTGATTTGAGGAAATTTTGATAAAATGGGAAAATGCCGGAATAGGTGACAATCCACCTATTTTACCTTAATCAAAAATACAAACTTTTAGAGAATAACAAGAATGTAACTGGATTATCGTGCGTACGTTCGTACATTTGCAGAGAATCGATTCATTGAGAAGAGTATTGGTCTGATCGTGAATATATCAGAACTATCCAATGATGATCAATGATAGTTGTAAATCGATCATCCTGGATTATGTGAAATACATTTAGTTAAAAGGCATCTAACAAAATAGCCATTTGTTGGGCCAACAAAGCTCGCGTTTGTTAGCCTAACAAATATGTCATTTGTTCTATTCACAAATTCATTTGTGAATATCACAAACACTGAAGTCAACAAACGGGCATTTGTGAATCCAACAAACTATTTTTTTCCGTGTACTATGATGATATTTTCGGGAAAATTTTGATTCACGGGTGTGCCTGGCTTCGGCTGTGATATTAGACCTCATTTGTTGATGTAACTCAGTTCTGTAAGAAGAATTTTTCTAGCAATAGTTTGCTAAAATAATAAAATACCTTGTCCGGAACGGAAAATGGGGGAATGGGATTTCGAAGTTCAAAACAAGACAAATCGAATCTCGTTCAGCTCATAACCGTGCCATGACCCAAAAAAATTTCGCACAGCTCCAAAGCTTATAAAAATGTTGCGCCACCAGCTTTGAAAATTGTTATTTTTGGAGGGCACGGGCAGACGCAAACCCAAGGTTTTGAATGTTTTTCTCTTTTTTCTTCATCACAAGATGGATTTAATCGCATTGTTTTGACTTGCAACTGTCGATCGACATTCCAGTGAGAAGCTAAGGAAAAATGTTTGAATCTCGGTCGTAACCAAAATAAGCATCTAAATGTGATGGTACCGCGAATTTCTTGGTGTTTATACAGTATACGGCTGGAATATGAACGAAATAACACTACAGTATACTCCAGAAATTAAAATCAGACACATGGGTCGCGATTTGATTTTGGAGATTTTCATCGAATTTTGGAGAATTTAATGATGAACCTTCTCCCAGAGTCGATTGAGGCAAAATATAATCTCTCACAGCCATCTAAACAATGATCAGAGTCGAATCTGTTCGTCTGAAGTTGCTCCAGAAATGTTCCAAGTGTCAAATTCCGCACTTTTGGTTCGGAACCAGATACCTTGGCTTGGAAGAGAGTAGCACCACTCTTTTCACATGTTTTCAAGGTCTAAAAATCATATGAAACTCATTTCAAATGTGTGCGATCAAAACATTTTTTTTTTTTTTTTTCATTTTAGAAGCTCGATAATTAAAAGTTTCACGGACACCCTCATATATGACCTGTTACTGGAAAAGAATAAAAACTTATGCTTCCAAACCTGAACAAATCGCAGGTCACCATTCATTGCCCCGTTAATCAAATGACTTTGAGTTGTTGGTCAAAGTATCATAAAATCTAGATTACCACAAAGAGATTGACAGTTGAACGGTTTATTCAAGAAATATTGTGGAGAGGATAAAAAAGAAAAGTTGTATCGAAGCTCGCCCATCTCAAATACTTGCATTTGCAGAAAATTGTTTCGCTTGGTTAATCTTGTTTCAATTCATTTCTTGATGACTTTAGAAGCACGATGAATGCTTAGCGGACCCAGAATCATTGCCTCCAAAACTCGCTGCAGAGGAGTGCCTATCGATTGTTATCTTTTAGGACTCTATCATTGATGGCCCTTCATCTTTCTGCTTTCAAAGATCAAGATACTGGACATCACCGTACACTCAAGAAACTAGTCCCAAAAGGTCACGAGACTATCTAAGAAAAATCTCTGCCGTTAAATTAGAATAATCTTCATTTTCATAATACTTGAGCGTAAAGTTAGTGCGTAAAGCACCGAAAAAGTGTGTAAAGCAGTGCTTTACGCATAGCGTGTGTAAAGCAATTGCTTTACGCACGCTGGATTTTGCTTTACGCACGAGCTTCAAAATTCATGGGGATTCGTGTAGCTTCGACAAATTCAAAGTTCATCATACTAAAATTGGACACTGACGGGGACAATTAAGGTTCTTTTCGTATCAATAACGAGCCAAGTGCCGTTCGTCCGTATGGAGACGCAGAGGGCGACTTTCCTACCGACCCCGATTCATTTTTTTCCGAATCTCACTACAGAATTATACAATTTGAGGTAGACAATTGTTGATAACCTCACTGTGATTCAATAACCCTGTTCAATACTGTATCTTGTAACCACCAGAAAGTCCTTTTTCAAGAGTAGTCCCTCGTGAATGCATCTCTTCTGCGTCGGTAGAATACAGTTAAAGCCATTTTCTCAACAACCGTGGTTTATTTCACTCCTCTGGCTCATTTTAATATCTCAAATGTACCTATATCTACTCATTCTGAAGCTTGTTTCAAACTCTACAGAGTGAGTTGAGATTCGTTGAAAAATATTGAGATGAGCCAGAGTATTGGTGAGTAAACCAGGTTTGTTGAGAAAATGGCTCGATGAGTGAAAGTTGAGTATACTCGACCTAGTATATTTCGCACCGAATTTATGAGGTTGTAGCTCGCTTCTGAGCAATTGATCAAGATATTTAGAGTTATCAAGATTGCTGATACATCGATCGTCTTGTTGGAGAAATTTATGTCAAACCAAAATTCTCCCCAAAATTCGGTTGAAGCTTTCATCAGATGTAATGCACTTACATCAGAATTTTTTGTTCTAGTGGCGGGCTCCGCCCCCCACACCCCCCGCCGGAGGCTTCACCCCCTGGACCCCCACCACGCGCCCTCAACCAATTACCAGTAACCCTTGAGAACAACACCTTATTCGAGCGAGGCCTTGGTCAACACTGCTCAAGTTTGGACAAACTTGTATCCATGATATGCTCAACACTTTCCTCAACCCTGCCTCACCCTGTACACCGGCTACTCGCAACGTCTAAAATACTCCTCTTCTTGTTTCAATATTGACTGGTCGAGACCTTGTGTATAGTTTTACCATGATTGCTTGATTGGCAATTTTCTGTATCTTGGGCTTGTTAATGGCGTGTTGCTAACTTTCCGCTCATTATTATGAAAAATACTATACGCAACTCTGACGAAAGTCTTTCCGCCCTCGCGCAATGCTTTCCGCACTCATGTGATGCTTTCCGCACGGTTGAAATTGCTTTACACACTCGTCGCTGCGCTCCTCGTGCGTAAGGGTGTGTCCACAAATAGCGCAGCACATGGCGCATAGCGCAGCGCACAGCTCATGGCGCAGCTCACGGCACATGCGCTAGCGCTCACTGAGACGACTTTATTCATCAAAACTGTTTGATGCATGGGATTATGGCGAAATTATAGAAATGTCACCACTTTCAGGAATTTTTGAGGAATGGGAAGCGAATAGGCCGAAGAAGTGAGCACTAATGCGTGTGCCATGAGCTGCGCCGTGCGCCATGCGCTGCGCTGTTTGTGGACACACCCTAAGGCAATCACAACCGTGCATAAAGCATCACGATCGTGCGTAAAGCACGTTTTCCGCCATCGTTGCGTATAATACTATTCTAACAATATAGCTGACTCTAAAATGTGATGAATTATACGTACTCAAAACGTTATAATCAATCAATCAATCTAATTTCCAGGAAACCATCGAACGCTAATTCAATGTGTTTCCAGTAACCACAGAGCCTGTCCCCGTATGCAGTAATTTAATTGCTACGTGATCGGAGTGAAAATTCCTCGCAATCATTGGTAATGAGACGATTCATGAAGAGCATCATCAATTCAGTCTATCCAGCCAAGAGAGTCCAATGTCAAAGCAATTATCGTATCGCATCGAGAACATCATCATTCGTGCAAATCATATAGCGAGTGAAAGCACGTCACTAACCTGTATTATAGCGAAAACTCGAGAATCGACGCATAGCTTGACTCAATTTTACCCATCACCATCGCTCTCGACAGCAACAACAGCAGCAGCAGCAACACCACTCATATAGAGATAGGACAGCGATGCACTTCTGATGTCGATATAACGATGTCAACTCTCGGATCGAATCAAATTTCAACATAGTCCAGCGACCAAATAGGGAACCTATGACACTACACCGATCAAACTCTCGCCCTCACTTTATATATATGACGATACCAACGTTCCAGGCGATACACATCACACAGAGTATAGAACGAAGTCTTCCAAACTTGTTCGGGGTGCAAGTAACGACTCTACCGAGAGAGGAATATCTTCTCTGAAAATGTCATACCGTCTGGTTTGACCAGGCTTCTCTCGACTGCTTTTCCTACACTGAAAATTCGCTAATAAATCCCAAAACTTCTCTCACCTCCAGACTGAATCTTAACGCAAGTCGGCTTGCATACGCTCAGACGAGCATAAGATCTTAACGTTCACGAAGCTCATAGGTCCGTGAGAAAATCGTCACGACATCTCTGTATATACTCTGGTAGCACTTTCGAGATGTTCTGCTGGATCTTCGTGGCAATTTTGAGAAGCCGCGGAAATTCGTTGACGATTTCTTGCTCTTGATGGTAAGACGTTATACGAAGACGTTGACGACAACGAGACGAAATTTTCTTAGAGCTGAGATGGAGTGCGTCGACAGAGCTCTGCATTAACTTCCGAATTGAGATTTCCAACGTCGTCTTCAACTATCGCTCGCAATTTGTTTGATCTCATATCTGCCTGGCTCTGTCTTGGTTATCAAGCTCTGGATTCGCTCTAGTTTCTTGCATTCTCACCTCGGCAAGACCTACCATCGTTAGGAATTTGTGAGAGGATTTTCAGATAATTTGGGGATGGATTGCGAGAAATTTACGAGATGCGATCGTTATCAGAGAATAGTAGGGCTGCATATGAGAGTGAAGTGATCTTGATGCCCGTCGATATTTCTGAAGGGGTATGAGGATTCGATTGAGGATAAAGTATTCTGAAATTCACGCATCGCTAGTCTTATTGATGTGAAATCTCTACTCCGGAAATGAGTACCTTATATATCTCGCTTTGAACGTCCTGATAACAGATAGAACTCCGTGAATTTCTGTTGATCAAAATTCCAGTCCTTTGGCCAGAGTTGAAAAAAATTGTCGAAATAAGTAGTTTTTCCTGGTGTAACGAATAACTTCACAATCTAAGCATGTTACTTGAAGAATGACGATAAGATGATAATCTTGGTATTAGCAAACAATATCTTTAGTATCATTATCCAAAAAATTACGATCATCTAACCCCAAAGGTAAACCATCCTAGCGGAATCAAATTATTGATCATTATCATTGAATTTCAGCTATATGAAGAATACTCAAGACGAACACCGATGTAATATAAATTTCGACTAGCCAATCGAATCACCATAAGTCAACTCATTCACAAACACGAGCTCTGGACATGGAAATACGTAATTCTGATATTCAGAGTACATTAATCTGGTAAAGACGAAGAAAGCAAGGGCTGAGAGTTTGAGTTTTTTTGGTATTTATTTTTTTGTTTCAACTTTGCAACCATGCATATGGCGTTGATCTGTGATTTGATTGATCTTACGTGTCAACCGAGACTTGTGAAAGATTTCTCGATTATTCCGATGAGTCCGAAGAGAATAATTGCCGACTTTTGGCAGTTGGTCGAAAAATTTTGAAAAAACTCAATTGCAAATTCTTCCGCCTGAATTGGACCTAAATAACGTTTTGTGAAGGAAAAAATCTTTCCATGTACCAAAGTTGTTCCGTATAGAAAAGATGAATCAAGTCTTCAAAAGGTTAGCGCACGTTCAAACCTTTGGCGATCTCAATCAGTTTGGGCTGCATAAAAAATGAACCGTGATTTAGAAAACTAATCGAATACCATTCTTACGAGAAGGTATATTCATCAGTGTTCAAGCATTTTCCAACAACTCATCTCACCAGAGATTTGAGGAAGTGACCATTTTTGTTTGATATTTCTCATCTTATACTTCAGCCGAGACTTCAGCTGTTTAAGAAATACTTCAAATGTTGATAATAGTTGGAAAATACTCGTAACCTATCCAAAGGAAATCAGTTTGAACTCCCTACTAAGAAATGGATTAAAAATATTTATTCTGTATCGATATTATTTCGAGAGCTCAACAAGTTCCCACAAGCTCCAAAATCTCTGAATAATACGATGGAAATTGACTGCACAAGTCACGAATATCTGTACCTATCTCTAAGATTAGCTTTAGCCAATCAGAAACCCAATAGCCAAAACAACCATTAATACCAGACTACTCACGAGTCCGATTTTGAGTGCTCTACCAAGACACAACAATGGCTCTCGGGATTCGCGAGCAGCAGCAGCAGCAGCAGCATCAGCAATTCTCTCTCTCTCGACAGCCAGGTTTCCCAATCCACCCATCTCAAGAGAAAGCTCGCAAACCCATTCCCTTCATAATGCTTTATATATAGATATGTTTGACCCCTGTGGGGTACTTGATCTAGCGCCTGCCTGCATGCCTCTGGCTCTTCATTCTCTACGAACGTCGAGAAAGCCCCACTTTCGTCACGATTGAAAATTAACCATCGCAAAGCGATTTCCTAGAGATGATCTCATAGCTTTGTGGCGCATCAAACGGCTCGAGTTCGCTTCTTTTTTCCGATATTCAATTTGACAAGTGATAAAAAGTACTGTGATGCTGGTAGTACTCCGATAGTGGCGCAAGAGAAGAGGCCGCTTTGACGCCGCGAGCACAATGTATATATACCAGAATAAAAATTATACCGAGCGCAGCCTATATGTTCTGCCATTGCAGTTATATCTACTTTTTTACCCGCGGAGTATATATCAATCGAACGAATATCGGAGGATTGAGTGACATGCGATATTGCTGCGGGTCTGATAGCTCTTCGGGTTTTGGTGGTGGTTTTTTACCCTGTTTGAGGTCAATCGAGGTTCAACTTCTGATGGTGCAATACATTGGGAGAGTCTTTGTCAACAAACGGCTTTGCGAAGATGAGTCGCGCTTGTGCTCTACTGCTGCCGCAGGGGTATGCCATATTTTTTTCATTTTTGCACCGATGCTGCTGCTGCTGGACGATTCCGATATCGGATGACTCGTATTTGTGATTTTTGAAAGCAGAATTAGAGAAAGAGAGAGAGATCGATGCAGCACTATTCCTGCGATGAGAAATTGATATCGCACTTGGGGAAATAAATCTATTGCGTGAGATGGTTCGAAAAAGTACGATACCGGAATGACATATCGTGAGTGCAACGTTTTTCCACGACCAATGTAATATACGTTATTGGAAAGCATGACATCATAGAATTCATGGCTCGTTACTGGACTGGAAATATTGAATGTGTTCCACATCATATCAGGTGTTTTCTTACAATCGATTCAGGAATCTATAATTATTATCGTTTCGATGATTTTTGACGTGAGAGAACTTGATCATCGGAGTACATCTGTACATACTGTAAATAACTCTGTAAATATTTCTAGGTTCATTCTATCAGATTCGAACTCCTCCCCTATGTCCTCGTTATTCAGTGCATCTGATATCGATGCAATATCTGAGCATCCCTCGTCCGCTGCGGTATCGACGTCACAGCGAGAAATCGAGGCGAATTCTTGGTATTTAGCATCTATGCTTTTAGATGGCTGCTAGCGATCACAACTTTGTTTTGATTTCTCGCTGAGCGACGTTTGATGAACTGTCTTTTGTAAAAATGATCTCGACTTCTTCTCAGCATAAACCATGGATGATAGCTGATATCAAGTGTCTGATTGAACAGCGCAATCGAATGTTTCGAGCGGCGTGTAGGACCACCTCTCCTACAAAATACGGATTCCTATTCGTATTTTGTATCCTTAATGTACGCTGATGATACTCAAATCTACCGCCACAGCTACCCATCCGATCTAATTGCTCGTTTTGCTCTTCTCAACCGGGATACCAGCTGACAATGGTCTGGAACTGAACTCCAAGAAAACGACTATGCTTTTTTTCGACAGCGAACCCAATATCAGACAGGTCCAAATTGCAAATCTCCCCAGAATTGTAGTGTCAGGGTCGTGAATTCCCTTCTTAGAATCCATCAAAAGTTTTGGAGTACACATCTCCTCCAAATTCAACTGGACTACGAAAGCCAATGGCATCATCCGGCGAGTTCTACGGTACGTCAAGCTTCAAAGCTGTACAGAGGTACGTTACATTCCCTCCGCTTGAAGCGAGTGAGAAGCTTCGACCTGCTCCATCTCGATTACGCCACTCCCATAATTCACCCCGTGCAACAATACTTGAATGGAAAACTCTAGCGCCTGATGGACACCTGCATACGTTACGTTCACGGCAATATTCTATAGCGGGAACATGTTTCCCTATACCGGTTGTTCCGCGGTTGGTTATCAACGAAACGTAGACGCCTGTACCTAAGGGTGATGACAGATAAAGCGCTACGCCACGATTTTGCGCCACGCCGCGACGCGCTGTCGCACGCCATGACCCAAAAATTCATTCCAGCGAACCCGACCATCGATGGACTAGATTTATTGTTACAGTATCAGTCATTGACTACGAGAATGAATCGAATTCATCGATGTACGAGTTGAATATTTGGTCTCGTCGATCTTGAAGGACGGTGGGGAACTAAATAAATTCCCAAAATTCCATGAAGGAAATTTCATTGCTACGTTTCGTCCACTAGGTTTCGTGGACCTCATCAGGCTCCAGGTTTGTTATTCTTTAGATCGTCATGATATTTTTTGAACGATCTTGTAATACAGCACAGACATAACGTCTAGTTCCTGTCAATACAAGTAAATAGAGTGAGTTGGACGAAACGTTGCAATAAAATTTCCATCATGAAATTTTGGGAATTAATTTAGTTCCCCACCGTCCTTCAAGATCGACGAGACCAAATATTCAACTCGTATATTAACCATCAAGGACGAAAAAATCTACCAAAATCACTTATGAATCCATCGATGGTCGGGTTCGCTGGAATAAATTTTTGGGTCGTGGCGTGCGATAGCGCGTCGTGGCGTGGCGCAAATTCGTGGCGTAGCGCTTTATCTGTCATCACCCTGATAGACTGTCTTGCCTTCAGAATCCTTGCGACCGAAGAACCTTCGACTCTACGTTCTCTGTTCAGACTCAAGTATGACGATGCTCCTCCTCCTTACTCTAGGAGGTTCCCAGCTCATATGCTCGACTACAGAACTCTTAAAACCAAAACGTTGAAGCAGTCCTTGATGGTTTAGAACTAAGCAATTCCCTTCCCCCCGATGAAACTCAGTCTTGAACTTTTTCCCCAGTTCAAGAAAATTCTTTTCAACCATCTCCTGAGTCAAGACAGAGCTGAGTGGATCATAAAAGCCCAAGCCCAATGTTCTGTACCTTTACCACCTCTTCTCCTTGATGCTCGATCAACTTGAGTCTCAAGTAATAGCCCTTTCACCTTATTATTTCTGTCTTCCCCTCTATTTTCTTTTTTTCTTCATCCCTCTCAGTAAAAAATTCACGGGCTCGCACTGCCCGTGCCACTAATACTGGCCTCCAAAATACTACTTGTACGCTTTTCTCTCCAATTTACTGTTATTTTTGCATATTCTTACGTTTCATGTAATTCGTTATCGCATTATCTCTGAGAGTTCCATGAGGTTGAAACCCCAGACTCCAATACATGAGTTATTCTCGGGTATTCAGAAGTTGAAATAGATACAGAGATTTAGTCGGACACTACCCTTTGACATTGATAAAATTGAAGAGTAATGAACTTCACGTCGGATTAAAGAAAATGAAATAACCATGAAATATTCAGACTCCTGATGAATGGACTCCCAATCCCGAAGGACACAATATAGTCTGAATCACAAGTCACTTCCGAACTCCCAAATGACCATAAACCGAATCCCCCATCACGGAATTCTCAATTTCATTACGAATATTCCCATAGGCTTTACCTATCGACATATCCATATACCTTTACCAAACAATCCACCACAACCTATCCCTCCCACCCACCCACCCCCCCCATCTCTGATCCAAATTGCATTCTCTGCGCGACGAATTTCCATGCGGCGACGCGACGCAACGCATCGCAGTCGTGCATCCAAATCATCTCTTCAATATGCATGATTATCCGCGAGTTCGATTTCGCGGTCGGTTTTGCGCGCTGATGCTACTGCTGTTGCTGCGACTCACCCCGTATAATACTGTACGCGCATTGTATAAATTCCCCACGAGACCGGTATACGAGATGAATTAACAAACAGCATCATAATGCGTTACCGGAATGAGACTGAAGATCATATCGGCTCTTGCACATCGAGTTGGACTGCAACTATGGCAAACATAAAATTGGAAAATCACGAGAGGCTATATAGCCCTATAGGGTACATATATAGGTGTATGGACTTTCAAATATCCTTGGGGTACTTTGAACAACCCTTTCGTCTCCGCATCTCTAATGGCAATATACTCGTAGACGCATGGAGGGTAGAACGTGGTAATTGCAAATTTTGCATCGATTGGAGGCGTGCATCAATTTCGAAGCAGTCGAGGACGCGCCAAAAATCTCAGTTCGGGCTTTTTGAAAGTTTCAATATTTGCCCTTGTGTAAGTACTTTTCACTCACAAACGAGTATAAGGATTCCAATATAGAATGTACGAGATGTGAAGGGTTGATAACCACACCCTCAGAAATAGAAGCAACAGTAGCATCCCGTCTGGATTAATAGCAAACAAGAGGCCGAGTGCCGGCCAGCGCCTCGTGTTTGTCTTGCCTATACTGGTGGCGAAAGAATCAATTTCGACGCCGAAACTATCGATATGCCAACGTTAGAGATTGGGCTAGCGTATACAAATTCATTTTGCTGCCGCTATATTGCTGGAGGGTGCAGAGTTTTGACCTTCGAAGGGTTGAAAACGATTGCCGGTGGGCGTAAACTTAATACACAGGGAGGCAGACGTGATTTGCGTCGGCCCTTTTTTTAGCGTAGGGTGTGTCAGGTATAACTTTATACACTGTGTTTGACTGAATTTGAGCGTTTGGTTGAGTTGCGCGGAGTGGGCATGCACGTGTGTATGTTTTGGCTTTACAGCATTTTTTGCAAGCTACGAGGTTGCAAAGTTGTTTCATGGCTGCCTTTTTTCGACTCTATACATACGCATTCTGACAGTTCTGTTTTACTATGCACGGTCGTACTTTTGATTGGTTTCCTTTCACTTTGCCAGTATGTGAAAAAATACACGTAAATTTGTGTGGTACGTGCATCAGTTTGGTCGGTCTACCTAGGTATTTTTCGGATTTTTTTGGATGTTGAAATAAAATTAACCTGCTTTTGACAGAGGAAACTGAAGAATTTTGGCGGATCGAAGATTATGACACAAGCGGGAATGATATCAAAAATCCATACATAAATCTGTGGTGGTCAGACTAAAGGGCGTAAGTCCAATTTTCATAAAATTTGAGTTAAGGCATCTACGATGTTCCACTGGATCATCTCCATCACTTAAGACTCCCTCCGGACCAAAATGTTGCATTGCTGGCAAAAAATTCCATTCGTATAAGGGCGTAAGCCCACTCCCCTGCATTATAACGAGAGCATTCAAACGCATTTTTCTCGATTTTCATTCAAATGGACTTACACCCTTTAGTCCGACCGCCACAGAAATATGGGTCATTATTGTTAAAAATCGCAAGGAATAATTTTCTAAAATTGATATGAATATGGGAAAGTAATTGCACTAGAATATTCAATATAACTATATGCTATTTTTTTGATTTCATGATCTACACACGAATTAGGTCGACATAACTTACTAAACAATGCAACTATTTTTGCCAAAATATAAAGGTAATTTCACAACAGCGGCTCCTTGGTCTTGCAGAACAATATTCAACTGAAAGAACTAGTGAGAGAACCTATTCATCTATTCACGATAAAAATGTCAAGGCTAGAATATAAAAATTAAACTTATAATTCTAGCCTCTCTTTAATAATTTTCTTCCGACTCTAAGATACTCCCAAGTACCGAGTGAGTGATCAATAATTCCCTCGCGTCTCTTGTACTTTGTTGAATCATAATAAAATTGAAAGAGACGCAACTCTAAGTTCTTTGAAAAAGTATATCGATGAAAGAATATTCAGCAAAGAAGCTTTCACTTCGAGGAAGTATGACTAATAATTGAGTCCATTCAAAAGAGAGCCAAGAGGATGCAACCGGAGTTTGTAACGACGAGCATAATCGGATTTGAATCGGAGCAGTTTTGCTCCCGTGGGTCTTTGGCCGTGGCACCGTCTCGCTGACGTTTTTTCTCAAAGTTTCATGAACGACACATAATTTCCATTTTTGTGAAAATAAGTAATGACTCATGCTAAATGATGACAGAAGTAGATGAACTAGTCTAGATGAGCGATAAAAGTATGAGAAGCATAACAAATTAAATTCCATCTATTTGACGATGGCAAGTTAAAAAGGACAGCAATGAAACGATGTTTTTTCATCACAGCTCTTTTTGAGCCACGAACTCTTCAAGTTTTGAGGGTTGGTCCGTGATAGAAAATTGGGATAGGAGGAAAGGTCTCAAATCAAGCATCTGTCAACTGGATACATTTCTACGGATTCAATTTTTCATTTATTCTTTACAATGGATTGATGGATTACCGACATGATGAAGAAAGTTATCCTGTTCACTGCTGGAATCATAATACGTCTATATATTGATTCAGATTCCATTGATCAAGTACAGGTATGATCAATCGGCTGTGTCTATGAAAAATAGTGGTTCTTTCTGGTGTGCGAATAGACTCATTTGGGGCTTCCTCATAATGGAATTTCTCATACAATCGATTTTTGCTACGTACAGGGAAGGGCAAGCTACACTCGATGAAGTTTTGAACCGCAGTGAATGTGCTAATCATCATATTGTATAGTGCAACATCCTCGTCTGACAATTACTGAAAATGATCAGTCGAGAATTCTGATCACTCCTTTCAACAACAATGATGCATAGATGAGATATTCAATAAAAAAAGATCTCAACTGCCAAAAACGGCAGTAAGATTTAAATACGTGACGAATTCGCACTCTCAAGGGCCAATAACAATAAGTAAAAAAGGAAAAAAAAAAATTCGGCACGACGCTTTACACTCGATCAGAAAGCGCGATCACGGGTCGAAGAAAAGTGAGCGAACTTACTCAAGAGATAGAGGAAGAATCCCTCGTCCCACTCACCATTACCGACGTGGGGTTTGGAACCGAGAGAAAAAACGTGGATAGTATGGATTGAGGATTGCACGCAAGAGACTTTATGGGGTGCGCTTTTAACTCCTCGAAGCTTTAGGCTATATACCTCGCAAGCTCCGAGCAACGCCACCACAGCACCCCGTAGGCAGCAGCTCTAACCGAGCCAACATAATGCTCCGGAAGCTCGCGGTTTTACTCTTTTCAGGCTGAGAAAGATGCGAGGCTGAATGGGTACCGAAGCAAATGGAGTGCACTTATATTCTACGGGGTCTATACATGGTACTACTGGTGGCGCACCATGGCTTGTGGATCACACTAGAGAAGATCGGCGTTGTAGCGGGTATCGGAGCTTGCAAGCTTGCGACCCTGCTGGTTCAAAGTAAACGTATTTTTATTGAGGTGGAAAATGGTTTATAGCCATGTAAGGTTCTTTTAATGCCGTGCGGGGTGATTCTATTTCTTTGACTCTCTTTGGATGTTTCATATAATGGAGATGGTATTCAATACTCATCAATCGTGTAGCTTAAATGTCGGAGCACATTTTTGAATCGAAAGTAGACATCAAAACTCATCGTTACTATGGTTGCAAGGGGCTGTTAAGCTGAATCAAATGGATGTATGATGATCAAGTTTCATACGAGATTTGGGGCTGTAAAGGAGGTATTCTGTAAAGACTCGCAAATTGAATGGCTTTCACATTATGAGTTATTCATTCTGTTGCAATGGATTTTCTTAGTTTAGTAGTATCAATTTTTGAAAGCGCAATGATTGTTTTCATCGAATCAAGAATAGCGAGTTCCACGATGAGTCTACGAAGATACTAAACCAAGAAAAAAATAATCAATATTCCGTTGATCGCCCTAATTCCACAGTCCCAACTCAAGCATCCTACATGTGGAGCGAATTGATGCGCACACGTGAAAATTTGTTGAAATATTATTCAACGCCCACATATTGCTCAGCGACGAGTGTAGAAAATGAGCGACGAAAAAATGTGTACACTTGAGTACGGATATTCCAATGTGTCAAGTAAAAATTTCAAGCAGGACTCGAGTTCTTGTACAAAATTTTGATTTCCTTTTGACAACTTTGACAAAAACTAGGTAAATTTTCTGGGCTCCCATCATACATATAACCCCCATAACCGCGAGTTCGAAGCTTTCGATAGTGTTGTTATCGTCCTGCTGGGAAATCTGAACTGATTAGATGTGATAAACTTCTAATACGCTTTCAACTTTGCCGGTCCTTTGTGAGATGAATGCACAATGTAATGAAATTTAGGGAGCAGGTGATCTGCTGGGTAAAAAATGAGATAAATAAGTGATTTGCCAAGTGGGAATAAATAACCACCAATAGCAAATGCTCGACGTTATCGTGTCAATTTTGATTTTGACCAAGTTTTTTTCTAAGTGAATTTATCGTCAGAAAAATGATCCAAAATTATCAAAGCTAGCACCTCATTTTGTGCAATATCGCTTAGTGTGTAGCACTTGTACGCGATAAATGGTCAAAAATAGATTTCAAGGAAAATTCGAGCCGGATAATAAAAATTCTTATCAATAGAAATGACCATAAGTATAATAGAGTCGTGACGATCATACTTCTCTAGAATATCATCTGTAACACTGTAGGATTTAAATGTTAGGGAAATAATTTTGCACTCCATTGCTCCATTTCCTCATTTACTATAAAGATAAAGTCCCTCATTAGTCAGCTTGATCCGCGCCCCACAAGTAATCGCCCAAACACGAGAGCTTTGCAATTCCACATCTGCTCCGAGCGTCACGAATTCTCCAAGAAAGCCAACCCCGTATACACCCATATATAACACACGTGATGGCCCAGTTGGCTCGATGCTCACGTTTTGCACAGGTCACGAGAATGCAAAAGCGTGACAAGAGCCTCTATGTATCTCAGGCAGCTGGGTCCTCTCACCTCTAAATATCGCGCCTTCGTGCCCTCACCAAAACGCACCAACAGCATCATACTATAGCTCACTTTGGCGCGAGCGTTGCGGAATAACGAGAACCTCCCAAGCTCAACCTGTCGGGTCATTCATATTGAAACCGGACATACCCGGGCTCGATTCTATGCGATGCCATATGTATATATGTATAAGTCTAGGTAGGTATAGTCTATTGGCGAGATTCAGTGTTTTGCAGTCGACGCGTTATTCGTTACCTCGGCACGACATGGCTCTCGGACTTCGGTCACAGTATAGACCGAGGTACTTGTACTTTATGGTTTCCCAGCTATTTCTGGACTGCCGCGTTCAGTTTTATCCCGACACACCAAATTTATATCGGAATACTATACTAGCCTTATGCATATATAGTTTGGATTCGACTGTGGCTGGGTAAGCTCGGAAGTAGCAGGTAACGATTCTTTGGAGAGTTTGTGGCAGATTCGATTTGTATAAGGCTGTGAATCGTTCGCAGTGCGGGAAAGCTTTATTTAGATTGTCAGCTTTATTAAGCACATGCATGAATCCGATCTCTTCTGGCAATTTGCTGGTATCGGTCGTTCTCTTTTGGGAAGAGAATTGGAGGATTGCGTCTACAAGGAAAATTCATTCTTCGCAACTATTTAGAATTTCAAATGGAAAACTAGATCAAGCTTGATCCTGTAGAGGTGTATTTCGAAGAGTTATTTTTATTCGAGATCCCCTTGCAGCCTCCTGGGTCGAACACGGGGGGCTCCTTTACCACATTGGTGTGAAGGGTTGTGCCCGAACTTTTTCCTCGATACTCATGAATCCCATGGACATTCCTCGTCTCACAAAGGAAGCCATCGGATTCGCTGTACCCTTAGCGTTCCCGGAAAGAGCGTCTTCATGGTTTGCTAGGCCATGACTTGGTGAGACTCAAACTCTAATAAGGCCGACATTCTCCGCATCTCTCCCTGTGCACTAAGAAAGGCACCCGGCTCATTTTCTCCCTACGGTACTCAATCTCCCCCTGCTTCGCATTCGCCCAAGGCCCGCTACACTGAGAACAGAATTCGGTAGGCAGAACCCGAACCTTGTGGAATGGGAAAACTCAGGATTTTTCTGAAGGATAATCCCGGAGAAAACGCCATTTCAAAGCAGGCGGGGCGTGATGGGTCTTATTCCCGTCGGAAAAACCTCAGAAAAATACCGAGTGATTCCGCCGGGAATCGAACCCACGACCCCTCGAACAGTGTTGATACCGAAACTAGCTCGCTACCGAATGAGCCAACACTGCTATTTTAAAGTGGTATTATTAATAACAGTTCTAAGAACAGAAAATGCTTCTCACGGTTTTATACGCCATGGTGGATTAAAATTCGGATGAGGGAAATTTTTTTAACGCTGACGCCAAGTTCAACAAAATATTGAATGATTTCGGTTAGTTGGGTCATCTTCCAGTCATACATGGTCGAACTTGATCCAACAAGACATTCTCCCAAGATCATCTACAATGAGAGCACCTGAGTTCACAACAAGTTCATTCTTCTATACTACAATAATCTGAATCCCAAACTAAGAAAATAGAAGAGTCCTGACATCCCACAACCTATATATTTTCAATCTTCGTTGATTTGAGACATTTTTCCAAAGTGATTATCAGCTTTTTGAACACAGGGGTGGCACAATCTTGCGGTCAAAATGGTTTATTGTAAATATAAAATCAACCAAACAACATGAAACGGAGTCCGATGTGTTCCCACGTGTGGAGAATTTTTCTGAAAATGCAAAAAAAAATCTCATAAAAGAATGTTCAAGATTGAGCTAATAAAATCGCAATAATGTATCGCACTACTCTCAAAAATTTTCCAGCAACATTCATGAGCTCAATTTTGAACCTGATGAAACTTCTTTTAAAATTTACAGAATAATTCTCTGCACGTGGGAACACATCGCCTTCCGTTTCGTGTTGTTCTGTTGGTTTTATATTTACAATAAATCATTTTGACCGCAATATGGCACCGACGCTGTTTATAAAAGGCTGGGGCGAATGTGTAAGCTGACAGTTATTCCCATTTCGCTCAAATTCTCCTTCGATTCGGGGTAAACGACAAATTGTCGCACACGTGTTATCGTCTTACTTGAATGCGTCTTTTCGTCATTTAGCCAAAATCGCACGAGAATCTGAGAAATATGCGAATTACATTGTGCTCATTTTATAGGTTAGAAAGCACCAACCATCCACTAATTCCCATTTTTCTGCAATCTCTCATATCATAATTTGAGCTAAATGACAAGTTGTCGAGTATAGGTTAGACAATAACATCGATTCGACAATCCATTTCAACCTTCGTCTGATGGAAATTTCAATATTAGATGCGAATGGAGCTCTACGGACGTGTTGCACGGGGCTACCGCATGCTCTTAACAAAGTTCTATGGCGTTTATTTTATTGGCATCCTACCGCTACATTCAATGAGATATTGAATTTGAGTGTGAGAATGTTCAAGTGTGTCAATATTTCCAATAATTGGCAGAATTACAAAGTTCAATACTCAAAAGGGTACTATGACAATGAGCGTTCACATAAAGATGCGTCAATCCCGCTCATCAAGCCAAACGGAAATACCATCCCTCGTCAAGCACTCCCCAGTCCATCCAAGCAACACAACCGGACCGTCAACCATGACAAAAGGACTCACATCTCTCGGAATACTATACTTCATACAACCTCATCACCTCTCACGGAGAAGCAAACTCTGCACGATCCAACGGAGTGTCTCTGACAGAGTCCACCGCTTGTCGTTGCTACTGCTGCAACGTTGACGTACGACGCAAAATGCGCACTATGCGTTCAGTCCTTGGGAAAGCCTAAGGCTTCTGCGCTTGTCCTACTCTCAGTAAATTGTTAAAAGCTGACGTGGGCATACCCCCGCATTTAATTTTGATCGCCGCGAATATATAATTTTTTGCACACGAGCCATCAAATCACTCGCCTACGCAACCGACGCACCCAAATCGTACGTTACTCCAGCGTACGATTCAGCGCGTTTAAAGTCACAAATCAATCAACTCATTTTCGTACCCCGATTACGCGTACGTTCGGATATACTTCAAATCATAAATCAGATCAACTCATTTTCGTACGCCGATTAGGCGTACGTTCGGATACACTTCAAATCAGAAAACAGATCAACTCATATTCGTACCCCGCTTAGGCGTACGTTCGGATACCCTTCGAATCATAAATCAGATCAACTCATTTCCGTACGCCACTTAGGCGTACGTTCGGCAGAGCTCAATAATCATAAAATCTTTCAGGATATTTTGTACGCCTCTGGAGCGTACGGTGAATATCACTTCCAGATCCTGTACGTATGCTGTTCCACCGTACGTTCCGTATGGTTAAACAGGCAATCAGAGTTCGTACGCCTCTTAGGCGTACGCTACGGTACTCATAAATCATGTAGATGCAAATATACGTGCACCTTTCAACCGTACGATTTTCGAATCATTGAAATTCGTACGTCTCCGGGACGTACGAATGATCAATCTCTATACAAACGTACGCTTCAGCAGCGTACGTAGTATACGAGGCATATGATCGTACGCTTCCCGAGCGTACGAACATAGGTAGAACGCGGGTATATAAGACCGCGCTCCCGAACGTCGATCATCATCAGTCTTCTCCAGCTCGCCGTCGCGACGCTGTCTCCACGACACTCGGCCCAGCCGTGGCCTCGACGAACCCGACTCAACGTGCCCCGCCGCGACCGTACCAAGTTGCCCCGGTGGCATGAGTGACCAAGTGTGCATAGTGTTTGTGTTTCGCACCTCGAGTACCGAGTCGCAATTGTATCTTGAAACTGTGAGAATTATTCGAGTGCCTAACCCCGTCCCTAATCCAACGACGTCGTGAGGACGCCCACGCACCTTGACCGGACGGATGGACCGTCCCAGTCAACGACAGAGACGTTCCAAAACCTACGTACCCCGCTCCGAAGAGGAGCACCGACGAGACCTCTACGGACTTCAACAGGCCAAACGCTTGGCGCTGCTCGGAGCGTTGGAAGCCGAGGCCTCCACTCAACAAAACAAGACTGCTCAACCCTCAACTATCTCGTCTCCGCCCAGCGAGACGCGGGAGTGAATTTATTTTCATTCTCATTGACGAGGTTTCCCGCAAGCGGAATTCCGAGCCCCGTCAATTTGGCGCCCAACGTGGGGCCAACGAGGGACTTTTTGGACTTCGTCGGCATCAGGAGATGCTAGGACCTGCGACCTGATGAGCAGTCTTCCCCGGACGCCGCCTGCAACCCGGACGACCCGGCAGACAGCGGCGAGCACTTCTGGGAGTGTGGAAACACCCAGTGGCGCCCAACTGGATCAACAACGCACCGTCTCGCTTGAGCGCACCGCTCGCGTGACACGCCACCAACGTCAGCGGTCCCTTGGCTCGGAGCAGGAGCTCGAGTCCCTCCTGGACGGAGCACAGCTGCCTATACGCCGGAGGACATCCCGCAAGGACCTTGCTCCGACCGGACCATCGCCTGCTGTGCCATACGACGACCCTGCAGATCCCCAAGCCGGAGCTCAGCAGCAGCAGCCGGCGGATCCCGCCTCCGTCAACCAGGTACCTACTCATCCGAATTCACTTGTTGCTCCAGAAGCTGCAGCGGACGTTTCGGCGGCCAATCCGGAGCCACCTGCGATCACCATGGACGACCTCCGGCTGATGTTCCGTCAACTCGCTGGCACGCCCCTCAACCCTCCGGACTTCACTGGTGCGGAGCACGAGGACCCAGCGAAGTTCATCACGAAGTGTACGGAGCACTTCCGGCGCCTCGGGACCGAGGAGGCCTTCAAGGTGCAAGTGGCCGAACGCGCACTCATGGGGGACGCCGAGAAGTGGTGGTCCTGCTACAAGAACCTGGCTGTCGACTGGACCCGTTTCACCGAGCTGTTCCTGTCCCGCTTTGACTCATCGCAGCTTCGACTCCGACTCAAGGCCAAACTCTACGGACAGGCCCAAGGCGAAAAGGAGGATGTGAGTACTTTCATTGAAAAACGTAACCTCCTAGCTCGTCGTCTGCTTCCTGAGGCCACCGAGGAGGAGCTAGTGACCTTGATCACGGAGTCACTGAACGCGACTATCCGCTGCCACCTGCGAGGCAACCCGCCGACCACTGTGGGCGAGCTGCTGACCAGAGCCACGGAGGTCGAACACGACGAGCAGGCCAAGCAGGCCGGCGCCCGCAAGTTCAACCCAGCCAACAACAACCAGGGCAAGGGCAATGCTGCCACTCCAGCGCAGCCATCGAAGGCTGTACGAGACTTCAAGCAGGTCAATGGTGAGAGATTGCCTAAATGTGATTATTGCCCTGAATATCATTGGCACAGGGATTGCCCCAAACGACCCCAGTACCCGAAGGCCACGACTCCGGGAAACTGGCGGGAAGCGGGGAATGCTGCGGGCACACCCGCTTCGACACCTGCAGCCCCGCAATAAGCGCTGCAGCCGCAGACGCCACCGGACTCCACGCCGCCAACCTGGACATCTGGATTGGAGGGAAGCTCGTCGCAGCGCTCGTCGACTCGGCAGCATCCGACAACTTCATCTCGCCACGGTGCATCCCGGACGGAGCCATCGTGCAGAGAATCCAGCCACGCGGAGCCAAGCTGGCAAGCAGTGGAACCGAGATGCGCGTCCAAGCAACCTGCACACTCGCCGTGCGGATCCAAAACTTCGAATGTGACGTCAAGTTCTTCGTCGCCGAGGAGCTTCGACCTGCCGCCATCCTCGGACGACGATGGCTTAAGGAGGTGAAGGCCGTCCACGACCACGACCTCGACTGCCTCTACCTAGGAACCGGCAAAAGGATCCGGGTATTCCTGGGACGCGCCCCTGACGGGCCATCGACCCACTTGCAAGAGCAAGTATGGAGCAAGGTAAACCACGGATTCCCTAATGAATATGTTGATCAATTCAAGGAAATCATGATGCGACACGTGAGGATCTTCGATGATTCGGCGCCCCTGGCCAGGACACCCTTCATCATGCACGAGATCAGAGTCACGGACCGTCGCCCCTTCAAGATTCCACCTTATCGCTACTCTGCTGAGAAGAAGCGAGCGATAAGCGACATGGTCAAACAAATGCTGGCAGATGGAGTCGTCGAGGCAGCCTCATCCCCATACAGCTCACCCATCGTACTGGTGGACAAACACGATGGTACCTTCCGCTTCTGCGTCGACTTCCGGAGGATCAACAGCGTCACGGAGGATGCAGCTCAACCGAACCCGGTCATCCATGAGGTCCTCAAGGAAATCGGCGGAGCCACCATCTTCACGACGATTGACCTTCGAAAATGCTATTGGCAGATCCCGCTGACCGAGGACTCCAAGCAATTCACTGCCTTCTGCACACCAGACGGCGGACAATACGTATTCAACGTTGCAGCTTTCGGATTAAAGAACTCCGGGAGGACTGGCAACCAACTCATCGGGATGAAAGTGCTACTCGGACTACTTGGTGAGTTCTGTCTGAATTTCCAGGACGATATTGTCATTTTTTCACACAGCTGGTCAGACCACCTCGTCCACGTCGCCAAAGTCTTGGAACGACTGTCGATGTACGGACTGGCCTGTGCCATTGACAAATGCCACTTCGGAAAGGACCGCCTGGAGTTCCTGGGCCATGTGGTATCCACGGACCACAACGAGGCCAAGATGGAGCACATTCGCGCTGTCTTGGAGTTCGCCCCACCACGCAACAAGAAGGACCTACAGAGGTTCCTGGGCATCGCCAACTGGCTCCGGGAGTATATTCCCAACTTCTCCGAGATTGCAGCACCTATGACGGAACTCCTCAAGGGCAAATCTTGGAAATGGACCCAGGCTGCGCAGGCTTCGATGGACCTCGTCAAAGAAGCCTTCAAGAAGCCGTTGAAGCTCCATCGACCTCGATTGGACCAGCGCTTCTACTTGCAGACCGATGCCAGCGACGCCGGCATGGGAGCCGTGCTTTTTCAACTGGGACCAGAAGGAGAGCGGCACGTCATCTCCTATGCATCGGCTAAATTCACGACGACTGAGAGGGGCTATCACTCTAACGAACGAGAGTGCTTGGCCGTCATTTGGGCACTTCGCAAGTACAAACACTTGCTTGAAGATGCCCCATTCACCCTTCGCACGGACAACCAAGCCCTGAAATGGCTGGACCGTGTGAAAGACGAGCGGGGTAAGTTGACACGATGGGCAATGTTTTTGAGTCGTTTTAGTTTCAGTGTGGAACACGTCCCTGGACGAGAGAACCAGCTGCCAGACGCACTGTCTCGTGCCCCAGGAGATGAGGACTTCGAGGACCAGGAGCACGACTACGACGCCCTGACGCCTCCAGTCAGTTCACCACCCTCAGACGAGCTCATTACTGCCTGCGTGGAATGCAACTGGTTGGATGACTACCTCCGCCAGGCTCAAGACGACACCAGGGAACTACCTCAAGGACCGGAATGGAGCACGCACGACGGTTTGCTGTCATACTGCCGAGATCCGGCCAACCCGAGGATCTACGTTCCTGAGTCCGCACGCGACGTCGTCCTGCACCATTTCCACAACGACCCGCTCGCCGGCCATCCTGGTGCTGCGGAGACACTCCGCCAGATACGCGGAGAGTACTACTGGCCCGGACTTCGCAACGACGTCCGACAACATGTGCGAGCATGCGGACCCTGCAACCTCACCAAGGCTGCACGACCAGCGGATGCCGGAGCCAACATCGCCAGGAAGCCGAAACGACCTTGGGAACAAGTGGCCTTGGATCTGATGGGCCCTTATCCCCGGACGCCCCGGGGGAAGCGGTTCATTCTGGTCGTCACGGACTTGTTCTCCCGATGGACGGAAGCCTTCCCCATCTCATCATCGACGACCGAGGTCATCGCCAACGTCTTGGAGACGGAAGTGTTCCAACGATGGGGATACCCGGGAGCCGTACTCTCCGACAACGCACCACAGTTCAAAGGTGCAAAATGGCTTCGCCTCTGCGACAAGTGGCAAGTCGAAGTATGGACTACGCCTACATACCATCCCCAGGCGAATCCTACGGAACGTCGGAACCAAGAGATCAAGAAGGGACTACGCCTGGCCTTACTTCCGTACCAACACCAAACCAACTGGGACCTGGAGGTCCCAAGAATCCTGTTCGCCATGCGCCGCCGATGCAACGCCGCCACTGGGTTCTCACCTAGTGAGCTGCTCCTGGGACACAACATCGCTCGCCCAGGGGAACGAGTCTCGCCACGATCGGACGATCTCGAGACCCGCATCGCTGCAGCCAACCAGGCACAGGATCACTTCACCAGCAGCTGGAGACCTTCGGATGAAGTCTTCACGGAGGGTGACATGGTGTTCATCAAGACGCACCCCCTTTCCAAAGCTGCCGATAACTTCAACGCTGGCCTCGCCCCGAAATGGGAAGGCCCATACGAGATCGTCCACTGTCATTCAGCGCAGGTGTTCACCGTCGACCGTCCCGGAAACACCGCCCTGAAGGTGCACATCTCGCAGGTCAAGCGAGACCACACAGCTCCAGCCCCTCCTGCGGCTGAACCTGGGTCACCATCCCCCGCAACCGGCGGCGCCAAGGATGCAGACGGACCCCGAATCGAGCGGCCACATCCGCCGACCACACCTGCCGGTGGGGACGCCCACTTGTCCGAGGACCAAGGTCGGAATGGGTCCGCAACCGTCCCCATTGCCACGACCCCTGATCGTGCGCAGGACGACGTCGCAAACCACGTCGAGGAGGACTCCCCGACAAACGTTGCCGAGGTGGACATCTTGGCAGAACCATACCCAGGGGTAGCGGATGCGCCCCGAGTCCTGAGCAACCAGCAATGGAAGCGACGTAGAGGGCGACCTACCTTAGCAGAAGCAGCACGGAGAGAAGCCGAGCGCAAGCTCGCCTACCCACCGCCTAGCCACCGCTACAACTTGAGGAGTAGGAGGAATCCCCCAGCTCCGGAACAATAATTAAGTATGACTATCTGGCCAGAATATATAATCAATTATGTATAACCGAATTATGTACCTTAGAATTAGTTTTGTCGAATAAAAAGTCGACAAGGTACCGAATGCGATGCACACACGGCACTTCTCCGCAAAAAACCAATATTCACGTCGATCCCCCGGACGATTTGACGTGGGCATACCCCCGCATTTAATTTTGATCGCCGCGAATATATAATTTTTTGCACACGAGCCATCAAATCACTCGCCTACGCAACCGACGCACCCAAATCGTACGTTACTCCAGCGTACGATTCAGCGCGTTTAAAGTCACAAATCAATCAACTCATTTTCGTACCCCGATTACGCGTACGTTCGGATATACTTCAAATCATAAATCAGATCAACTCATTTTCGTACGCCGATTAGGCGTACGTTCGGATACACTTCAAATCAGAAAACAGATCAACTCATATTCGTACCCCGCTTAGGCGTACGTTCGGATACCCTTCGAATCATAAATCAGATCAACTCATTTCCGTACGCCACTTAGGCGTACGTTCGGCAGAGCTCAATAATCATAAAATCTTTCAGGATATTTTGTACGCCTCTGGAGCGTACGGTGAATATCACTTCCAGATCCTGTACGTATGCTGTTCCACCGTACGTTCCGTATGGTTAAACAGGCAATCAGAGTTCGTACGCCTCTTAGGCGTACGCTACGGTACTCATAAATCATGTAGATGCAAATATACGTGCACCTTTCAACCGTACGATTTTCGAATCATTGAAATTCGTACGTCTCCGGGACGTACGAATGATCAATCTCTATACAAACGTACGCTTCAGCAGCGTACGTAGTATACGAGGCATATGATCGTACGCTTCCCGAGCGTACGAACATAGGTAGAACGCGGGTATATAAGACCGCGCTCCCGAACGTCGATCATCATCAGTCTTCTCCAGCTCGCCGTCGCGACGCTGTCTCCACGACACTCGGCCCAGCCGTGGCCTCGACGAACCCGACTCAACGTGCCCCGCCGCGACCGTACCAAGTTGCCCCGGTGGCATGAGTGACCAAGTGTGCATAGTGTTTGTGTTTCGCACCTCGAGTACCGAGTCGCAATTGTATCTTGAAACTGTGAGAATTATTCGAGTGCCTAACCCCGTCCCTAATCCAACGACGTCGTGAGGACGCCCACGCACCTTGACCGGACGGATGGACCGTCCCAGTCAACGACAGAGACGTTCCAAAACCTACGTACCCCGCTCCGAAGAGGAGCACCGACGAGACCTCTACGGACTTCAACAGGCCAAACGCTTGGCGCTGCTCGGAGCGTTGGAAGCCGAGGCCTCCACTCAACAAAACAAGACTGCTCAACCCTCAACTATCTCGTCTCCGCCCAGCGAGACGCGGGAGTGAATTTATTTTCATTCTCATTGACGAGGTTTCCCGCAAGCGGAATTCCGAGCCCCGTCAAAGCTTCAAATACCACCACCACTAAAACAAAGTTTATGCAACGCTCTATCATATCTACAGTGAGTGGTCATTTATGCCACAGACGCATTAATTCAACCGGGCTCAGCGCGTTATTTTGGTCGTTAGAACTGTCAGTCGCAAAGCAAGCTTGCGACCACTCCTGTCGACGCGACTATTTGCTAGTCTGGATACAGTTTATCCCTTGATATACCAAACTTGTTTTACTCCCACGAGGTTCATACTCCTCGCGGCAGCAATCGACCTGTAAGCTTCGAAGATTCGTCACCGAAAGTACCACTTTCGAAAATTTACTTACCCCCGCATTCAGAGAGAAAGCTGTACTCCCGAGAATAGGTGGAATGTTCCAGAGAGTATATACTCTCACTGTATATGGAGCTTGCGGACACAAATTACTCTAGAGCCAGGGTGGCCCGGACAATGTCCCCTGACTTCTAATTCTTATGGCGCTACTTGACGTAGTATACACGCCCAGTATACACGCGTTCAGATGCACGAAGTTCTGCATTTGCTCAATTTTGCTTTCGCAGCTCATACGTTTCCTTCCCGATTCACCCGAGTGTACACTTTATCGAGGCTACATCTATCTGATGTTTTTAAAAAGAGAGTTGGTTCGGCGCTTGACAGTGGGGCGTTAGATTTGTTGAACTTCTGATCGAACGAGATGCAGGGGGTCCTCGATATAGTATGATTTTCTGTGTACAAAATAAACGGTTGACGGAGACTCATTCATTCACATGTGTTATGGATGGAGATGTGGTTGGAACAAGCTTTGATGGTATGAAGGGCATTTGATAACAAGACAGGAAAGGAAAATTGAGCTTATGCCAAAAAAAACATCAGAGTAAAATGTCAGGAGCAAATTAAAGCACGATATACTGAGCAGTCGTTCTTTAGTGCCATCAAAGAAGACGATTGGTATAGTCCAAATCATGCGTCCTTGAAGACTTGGTAGTATTTTCATCTTGGTAAACGATCATGAAGAATGCATTCGCGGTACTCATACAAAAATATTTCATGATCAATTTGATCCCAAAGGAGTAGAGAATTTCCGCGTTGATATTGTTACGATCATGCGGTAACAATAAACAAAACACACTGATTATGGAAAAGAACTGGTGCACACGATTTAAACGCAAACATACGAGAGATAACGTTTGACCTCATATTCTATTTGCCAATGAATGAATCGATCAATAAAAGAAAAGTAATCAGAAAATCAGTGTAGCGTTCGAGGAAAAGGTGGCGAGTATAAACTTGTACGAACGCTCGGTTTTGAGTGATAAATAGCACGTTGATCACTAACAGATGATGTGATTAACAATTGTGTCGAAAGAGTCAAGACGCGAAGAGAGGCGTGAGAGGGGAGGGGGAGTAGGAACAGAGAACAACAAATTGCGAGATGAGAACGCTGAAGCTCACGGCGCGAGAGCGGCTGAACTAGCCACCTCAGTGATCCAAGGCCAAGTGCACACCGCAACTGCACAACATGAGCTGATCGAGAATGATCGTCAACGGCATGGTCGCAACACAGGCCGACAAAATAAAGATGTACTCTTTTCCAGAGAACGGACTTATCCATTCCTACATAAAATCGTGCGCTGGATCCGAAAACAACATCATGATGTTGCAACTGCAGTTTTCCCCTGCAATCCTGAATTTTCGAGAGACTAGCAAGAGAAATTTTTCAAAGCCACGAATCGAATTCTTGACCTCGGATTCTGGAAGAGGTGGAAATACTACGACTGAATAAGGACTTTTGAAAATTTTCATTCTCGGTGGTTATCCTGATCCAGTAACTAGGATCATACTCGTGATTGAGAGCTCAATGTGGTATTTTTCATCCAGAGCACTCAATGTGATGTTCTTTATGTGTACGATGATACTCGTGATCGAGAACTTAATGTGGCACTCGATACTGAGATCCCAATATAGTACTCGTGGTCAAGAACTCAATGGAGCACTCGTGATCGAGAGCTCAATGTGGTACTCGTGATCGAGAACTTAATGTGGTACTTGTGATCCAGAACTCAAGATGGTACTCGTGATCGAGAACTAAATATGGTACTCGTGATCCAGAACTCAAGATGGTACTCGTGATCCAGAACTCAATGTGGTACTCGTGATCGAGAACTTAATGTGGTACTTGTGATCGAGAACTCAATGTGGCACTCGTGATCGATAAGTCAATGTGGCACTCGAGATTGAGATCTCAAAATAGTACTCGTGGTCAAGAACTCAATGGGGTACTCGTGATCGAGAGCTCAATGTGGTACTCGTGATCGAGAACTCAATGTGGTATACTTATCCAGAGCTCAATGTGGTACCCGTGATGGAGAGCTAAATGTCATGTATTCGTGATTGAGAACTCGATGTGGTTCTCGAGATCCAGAACTTGGTACTCGTCAGAATTGGTGCTCGTGATCCAGATTCTCAATGTGGCACTCGTGATCGAGAAATGGATGTTGGTACTGTGATCGAGTACCAAATTGAGTTCTCGACCACGAGTACCATCTCTGAGTACCAATCCTGACGAGTACCAAGTTCTGGATCTCGAGAAGTACATCGAGTTCTCAATCACCAATATATGGCATTTAGTTCCCCATCACGGGTATTACATGGAGTTTTCGATCACGAATACCACATTGAGCTCTGGATGAGTATACTACATTGAGTTCTCGATCACGAGTACCACGTTCAGTCCTGGATCACGAGTACCACATTGAGCTCTCGATCACGAGTACCCCATTGGGTTCTTGTCCACGAGTACTATTTTGAGATCTCAATCTCGAGTGCCACATTGACTTATCGATCACCAGTGCCACATTGAGTTCTCAATCACGAGTCCAACATTAAGTTCTCGATCACGAGTACCATCTTGAGTTCTGGATCACGAGTACCACATTGAGCTCTCGATCACAAATACCACATTGAGTTCTCGATCACGAGTGTCATCCTAGTGATCAGGATCACTCGGAGAAATGAATATTTCCAAGAATCCGTATCTAGACGTAGAAATTCCTTCTGTATCAGAATCTGAGGTCAAATATGCGATATTTGGCTTCCAAAATTTGTTTTGCAATTTTCCCGAAAATTTTGGGATAGTTGGGAAAAACTGGTGTCATTTTCGGATTCAGCGCACAATTCTACGCAGGGATAACCAGCCCCGATCCGTGGAAGAGAATACTTTTTTATCCTGACAGCCTCTGTAATTTAAAACCCTCAATAGGAGGAACGCAGACTGATCGAACGCGTTGAGTTGTGCACAGAGGCGGCATCGCTTCTGCAATATCGATCATCCGATCAGTGAGCTTGAAAATACTCTATTATCTCCGAACTTCTCGTGTAAATCAAGAACAGAATAACTCTTCACAAACAATACACACATGTCCGATCGCCATTTACAGGACAAAGTATGATGGTACTTGCTTCGCATAACAATATGAAGAGGTAAAAATTCCAAGAGCAAGATTCCTGAGATTTCAATGTTGCAATCACTTACCCTCTATATTTTAAGGGCAGTTCAACCTTCCAGAATTCTCAGAATATTTTTGCTGAATTTTCGAAGTAATGCGTTCACAATATTTGCACCAATTTGATCACGCACATAACGCCCGCAAACTCTGAAATGCAGGGGATGTCGTCACTCCAAAAAGGGATGCTTGATTGGATATTCAAGGATCAAGTTCCGATGCAATCGGATGAAAAGGTTCATTGGTAATGAATAATGTATAATCCACAAATGAATAATTCAATGAATCGTACAAATCCACCGTTCGGCGAGTCTTGCGCTGGCATCGCTTTTCATGAAGAGCGTGGATAATTTGACTGAATAATGAGTGATGTGGAATGCAATGAGCTTCGAATTGTTCCGGTTGAATTGAAGTGTGTATGTGAAATTTCCAGCACTGTAAGAGCTGATCGACGATGAAAATCTCATCCTAATACCATTCGACGGATTCTTCAAATCATTCAATGACGAAAACGCAAACCAACCGTTTGCTCTTCTTCGACCATTTGATTTTCTGATAAAAACTTAACACCTAATCTTACATGAAACCTGAAATGGTTATTCAGTCATTCAGCAAGTGTTAAATTCACCCTCAAGTACCAACGAGCCCAGTCTATATCCAGATACCCCATTCTGCTCGTGAGAAATACTACAAAAATCTAGTTAAATCATCAACGAACTCCGACAGACAAAGTATCAACCACTCATTCTCTGTCCAAGTAGAATTTCAAAGCCTTCATCCTCAGCTCATTGCGATACGTACTACCAAATTCTCGGAGAACCAATGTCGTCCTTCACCGCCGCGCCGCTTGCATACTCGTACGCTCACATTTTTTCGCGATTCTTTGATGCCCGGAGATTCTGTGAGGAAGTCCAGAACAGCTGCGGTAGTCAGTTCACGAACAGAACTCTCTCGCGCCCTAGTACGAAACGGAGTCCATTCAGCGATGTGAAGCTCGAGCGTCACGCGCGGGTGGTATGTGGTGGTGGCGGGGCTAGCAAAGGGTCGAGGTACGGTTTATGACCACGCGTGCTGAAGTTTCGTCAGCATCGTCGCTTTGTAGACAGATTCGCAGGCCTCAAAGGGAATAGCACAAAGCTCAAATGCCTATGTGATGGCTAAGAGGGCAGAGAGTATATAGGGTTGCGTCTATGAGAGCTTATGATATCGGAGAGTCGGTCCGATTTTGAGATTCTGATGGTGACGTGGGAATGGAATGAGCCTATTGGTTTGGACTGCTGGTAGATTAAGTTGAGATAGCAGAACTGGGTGGTTTTGATTGGTTTTTTTTTCTTCGAGGGGTAGAGAGATAGAAAGAGTATGCCTTTGTGCGACGATGAACCTGCTGATGGAATATGATGAGAATTGTATGAAGTCTCTTCGGTGACTGAATCCTCTATATCACGTGGTATATTATTGGCGGAGGATTCATAATAGGTATGTCTACGAAGAATGGGAGGAGTGACAATTCTTATCTAGTATCAATTCAATCTGTCTTCTTCTTCGGTAGAGTTATACTGTAGAAAGAGGCGAATTAGTTTCGAGATCCTGCTGCTTTGTTGAGTTAGAAAGATATTACTCTAAAAATGAAAGGGAAATTTTCAGTAATGTCTTCAAACTTTAGAGAATTATACTGTTATGTAAATTGAAGTCTCAAAGTACCCCGTGGGTAGAATATTGCCGGCCCACCCAGAGAATGGGTTGCATTACACCAGATTCCGGTCATTGAACTGCTGAGTCCAATTTTAACTCCGGCTTACTTGAAGGTATCAGAAATTTAACCAAGACTATCAACGACTTCAATCAAGTTACCTTCGCCAAACAGGAGTTTACTTAGAGTCTTCTCGATTGAGATGAGCGAAACGCCACATAAACACTCTCGACTGAAGGATAAATTTTCACTCCATGAGTCTGAAATCTGGTATCATTCAAACTCTTCGAAGCTCGATTAAAGTGAATGATCATGATGATTCGCTTTAGAAATCTACTTCCAAGAAATTTGAATGAAATTCAGATGAAATTGCTTCAGGTCATCAATGATGTTAGCCCTGGCAAACTAAATCTCGATTAATCAATTGCAAGGGGCAATTAGCTCGATTTCTATCGTAAAATTTCTGAATGTAAGACCTCATCGACCATCTTTGGAACTATGCTAAAGACTTTGACAATACTCAACTTATAATTGCTCATTCTGAGTCGTGCCCTAATTGCTCATTAAAATAATTATCGGAGGTCGAAACGAAATGACGAGATTCTTGCTTGATGATATTCACTGTTCATCGCTAATGAACTCAATCGCCGTATCTTCATCATAATGTATAGCTCGTCTCGTTAATTTCCCGAATGTGAAAACAAGCCTCAATTATGTGTCAATGCCGAACGACAATTGTACAGATGACACAATGTCAAGAGTCTCGACTCGCTCATCGTCAGAGACCTTTTGATCGATAACTGCACAATTCCGTAATGATGTGCATGACGATGAAATAATCCCGAACGATAATAGCTGCAGTGAAATTCAAAATTCCTTCCCCTGCACAATGTTTCTGATAATAGCGATACATGCAAAATTCAACAATGCAGCAAAATAATCATAGCAGGAATAGCTTTGTCGAGTTCAGTATTCACTCTGAATCTGAATTGAAGTTAATCAAAGCCTATCTCAACATGATAATATTGTCACTGATGGCATTTACATAATTTCAACTCATTTTAATTCCAATATCTTCGAGTATAAAAATTTCATATTTCTCTAGATTCGAACTTTTTATACTCTAAGGCATCGGAGTATCAACATGGTTGTGTGATATTTGCTCAATGACCATTTCTTCGACTGTTCTGACGATAAAATCATCGCTTGTGTGTTCTAAAATCCTTCTCCATGAAACCTAGCATAAACTCCAAGATTGCAGTATAAACATTGTACCGTCCGAATTCGGCTGAATTGTCTTCATCACTCTGGAAACTTAACATGAGTACGATTTTCTAATCATATTTCCTTCCTAGCTCACAAAAATCAACTCGCCGAGTACGACCTCAGTTGCACATCTGAATTCATAACCGAAAAAAGTAGAAGACCCTTGAAGCAGAAGATGAAGCAGCTCTCATTGGGCCACAGCCCCGTGCATCAAGAGTACCTGACCAACTTGCGCGGCTCTCAGAATTCAGCCACCAACATTTCCCGATAATTCACCTCCCACCATCGCCTCATACTTACTTCTCAAGTAACCCCCCTCGCCACCACCTCATATTCATTTTCCGCTGCGCGTTCCAGCACTCGGTCTCTCATCGGCCGTGACATCTATAATTCGGTGCACACGGCGCTCGCCCCGGGAGAATAGTTAGTGGCTGATTCATTCGAGCAATTTGGTGGCAGAATGTGTTCGTCTAGGTAGGCCTTTTGGCTGCATCACATGCCGAGAAGAGCTCGGACGTGTTTTGGTGACCGAAGTCAACCCCGACGACACGAAGCGTTCCCGAGGGTGGAAAAAACTCCTGCCAACTGCAATTCTTCTTTTCCTCTTTGGCGGGTCCTTCGATTTTTTTTCTTTTCTTTTAATCCTGAGCTCAATGACTAGTAGTGCAGGAATTGCAGCTCTATCACAAAGGGAGCAATGATAATTCTGAGAGTGAGTTAGTATGTGTTGATGAATAGTCACGTAGAAGGTAAAAGTTGAGTGTCCGTGACAAAGAGATAGAACTATGCATTATTTGATTCCCACGAAGGAAGCTCAAAAACATGTATTGGAACTACCAACAGCATTCCAGACGGTCACCGACTACTTAAAAAGTAGAACAAAGAAGTGTGACAGTAAGATCAATTCAACTACTCCATGGCCAACGTTGGAAGGACTAAAAACTATACTAATAGAATGGTCTTGCAACTGTACATCTACTTGGATGATTTTGAAATCAATAACTCGCTATCAACCGCTGCAGGTAAACTCAAGATTGATGTTACTATATTTTTTCATCACTAGTCTATCCCCGAGTTCTTCTCTATATTGGAGGATTTATTTCATGGTGGATTCATGTTTCTTGAGCACGAAGAGCCTTTTAAGGCGATGCGGTCACCGTGCACGCTGAACTTTGTTCACAGAACTCTCAAAATTTTTTCCATTATGGGCTAAACGACGAGTTATCCAGGCTTTATTATCATCTAACTTGGCCTGGATAACTCTTCGTTTGGCCCAAATCGGACTAGATTTTGAGAGTTTTGTGAACGAAAATGTACCAATTTGTAGGTTAGAAAGTACCCGCGGGCAAGTTATTCTCGTTTATTAGTGATAGCCTTGTGATTGGTGACAAATAATGAGTTGTCCACCACAATTCAGATGATAATACGTTAGTAATGGACAAATCGTCTCCAACTTCGTTTCGAGAAAATTTTTTGATTTACATCCAAATAAGATATAATTTCCGGGTTGCACGGTGACCGCATCGCCTTAAAAGTCATGTATGTTTCTAAGGAGACATTAGGGAACTCAAATTCTCAGATAGACTGAAAGACTTGATCACAAAGTCGATCGATGCGCCTGAATGAGTCAATGGAATAATAGCAAAATTTTCTCGTTGTCGGTTGCTGATGGCCGCAGAAGTAGAATTGGTTTTATTCTTCAAAGGTGAGGAAAAGGATAAGCACTCTGCGGAGGGTAACTCAGAGCTTGGGCAATTTTGAGGTTATATTTCATATGTAATTATCTGGGTTATGAGTTCAGCCACTTCACCACAATCATCACCAATATAATAAGATTTATATATGGGTACTTCCATTAAATATTACATATAATATGTGCCACAGATGCTCAGAATTTCAAAATGTTAGCGTTTATCTTTCAACAGAAATGCACTGTGTTCACTCTTGGATTTCCTTGTCAACCACAATATGCAGAAAAAAAACAAAAAGGTAGTCATATTAGATCTCAGCTCATATGGCATATTGAGGGCAACCAGTAGTTGACTAATTCTGGAGGAAAGCTTTGTACACTGAATCACTGAGTGTATCTATACAACTTAATCTGGTTCATCAGTGTACAGGAATTTTGTTAATGCCTGGCAGAATATATTCTTGAGCACTTGAATACAATAAAGCACAACTTTTGTGACACTTTGATATGAGTTGCTGGCTACAATGAGCTCCACAACAACAATAAAACATAACCCCACGAGGTTATGTTATACTTTCATCTGGATCATGCAATGTGGCATAGCTGGACTTTCTGCTACTTTTGGGCGAAGAGAATTCATCCATATTTACCAGCAAATTTAACAAAAGGTATTATCACTGGTTGAGACTACACGCAGGAATTAGCAAAAATGTGTAAGTTCGATGCCGGGAGCCAACTCGGTATCGGTATTTGCCTGTACTGGCTAGTACTGACAGTACGAGCTACGAGCTCAAGTCGAGGCATAGTAACAAACAATCCGGGGCCGTGACTTTGCGTTACAGGCCAGGCGTGCGCCACACGGGGCAGGCGTTACATTTCGGTTCTTGCCACGCTGGGCCACTGCGGGGTGACCCAGTTTGCCACGCGTGGCTCACGCAGGGGGCCTGGGCGCGGACTGGGCGATTGTGTCATGAAAAAAAAAAAAAAAAAAAAAAAAAAGAAACCTGTAACGGAGGTTTTTTTCAAAATTATATGTATGAGGATTTTTGTCAAATGACGAATAAACGCTACCCTTTTCTATTCTATTCTATTCACGAGAAGACCAATAATTTGACTTCTCAAGCAAATTTGTAGATTTTACACAATAGATTTGATGAGGATTCCTGTCTGACATTCGAATTACGAACACTTGACAGGAATAACGAACAGTACGGAAGTCTGTTATACGATCGGGATTCTAAATTCTCCCCAGGGCAAATTCATACTACAAGCTAGGCGATGTTTGCAAAGTTTTTGCTGCACTTTCATCGGCTGCATTAATAAAAATATGGCTGGATTAAGGGGGCTTTGGCTGACGTAAATCGCGACTGTTCTCTCCGCAGATACAAATATATGACGATGGCTCGAGGGATTTACTTACCCCAGCTATACGGTTTTCGAGAGCAAATTTCTTTTGAATTTTCATGCAAATTTATTCATGCTCTCGCAAGCCTGAGTATATACCTCCCAACAAAATATGTCCGTGTTGCAAAATTATTGGAGCGGAAGATATTGTTCACTGCTCCACAAAAAATGAATAAATAATGTAATCTCATTTTTCTGTATGGTAGCTAGTGGTAAGTTTCCGTGAAAATTATGACCATAAAAACTCTCCAAGGCTTGCGGAGATCTTTTATACCATATAGATCAAAAGAGTTGAAAATGAAAACAAACCAGCCCGCACGCTGGGAGGTATCGGAGTGCCACTATTTTGACGGTTCCACACAATAACTGTACGAATTATCATCTTCTGATTTTCAAAGAATTGATTCGATATTTTGAGAACTGTTTCTATCCACGATGATTATCTGGTAAAACTATTATCACCTCTCTTGAATGGACTTCAATATCAAATGACCTCATAGGTACTTTTCGCACAGTGATGACCGATAAAATCCCCTTTCAAAATGCCAAAGAATTCTTTTTAAATCTGAAATGGACTCATGGCGCACGAGTCCAAAAACTGCCCACTTCTTCCTCGTTGGGTGATCAAATTCGATCCAAATGAAAGGAAAACAATTTATGTGGCGAAATACACAGCCCTCCCCACGGACATGAGAAGTAACTCACCGTCACTCGCGAGTGTCAAGTCTAGCACGGCTCAGTGCAACATGGTTCAAATAAACGTAACCCGGAAAGGACTATCCTCCTACCCGGTCAACGGACCATCGTGGTACCCATTAATCTTGCGTCAACGCCAAAATCCGGCAACCCAATCGGGAGGCACTATACATACATTCTACGGCTACATTACGCTACGGCAACGCTCGCATCGGAGCGCGAGCTCCGCACACATCCAGTCAAAGTCCAACAAAAGCCATATACACACACAACATATACTGTGTACAACTCTCAATCTCTATACGTAGTATCCCTACATACCAAACCAGAACTTGTGATTCGAAAGCATAGCAAAGACGGAGTAGTATACAAGGCTAGCAAAGAGTACTGGGAACAAATAAGGAAACAATTTTCGCTCAAGCCTCGTTGACTCTGCGAGTAAAGGGACGTTAGAGAATTTTCAAGAGCTTGTGTACGTCGTATAGAGGATAGAGTTTTGAAATGCCTTGGGCAATGGAGCAAAATTCGATTCAGCCAAGTTTTGGGGTCTCTGGCTTTGCTCACTTGAATAAATAATGACATTCTAGTATTTTATTATAGAATATGGGTGAACGTGGTCCCATCGCCACCGCAGTAGAGAATGTCCGATGAAGCGTGAGAGATGCGCTGGCGGGTGGTTGTACAAAATAAGGAAGAGGAAAGTGGGACGTAGAGAGAGGGTGCCACGAGTAAAAATGCGCCGCTTAAATAAATTTGCAACTCTGTCGGTGGCGCGAGCCCTCGAGCAAGACCGTCGTCGTCGGTGGTGGTGGTGGTGGTGGTGGATGCGCGCAATGCCAAGTACCCTCGCTTGCTTGCTTGCTCGCAAAGCGCGCATTTGAGAAAGCGAGGGTAATAGTGCACTCGACTCATCTGTGATGCTGCTTGCTCGCTTCCTTGCTTGCTTCTTTGCCACCCTGTATAAATTGGATATTCGAGAAAAGCCCTTGGAGCATCTTGCCTATGAAGTTGCGTCCACTGAGAGCTTTGACTCTTGCTCTGCGATTTCCTGAAGTAATAACCGGTAGGGTTTTCCGGATGATAGTAACGAGATGGTTGTTTAAAATTGAGCAAATTTTTTGTACTTTGAAGATATAGCCACTGGATTTGAAATCATACTTGTCGCTCTTATATTTTGATTTGCGTGATTGTGCATTTGCGAATAGCATAATCAGGCATAAGCGCAGTGAGATCAAATTTGATTCTCTTTTTGGATCTTAGTCTTAAAGCTCTCATCTCTTAGTTTCGTTTGTTTGGAATGTTTGATCTGCAAACCTAGTTATAATTTTCTATTTTTTCCTGCCGTTCTATGGTCTGGATATGATGCCAATCTGATTTTCTCTAATGGTTTTCATAACTAGTCTATGAATTTAGTTTGGTTTATGAAATCTTGTGTTGAATCCTCCCAGCAAATTTCATTTTGACTCGGTAAACCAATTACGTACGGTTTTCTCAGATCATTTTCATATCTCACATCAATGGTCCATAATGTATCATTCGATTATCACGAAACACAACTAATACCATCCCCATGATTGACACTCTAATCGAATTCCTTCTACCGGTATTCTTGTCCTTATCCAATTTTGTATCGCTTGATGGGATTTTGAATCTCATTACGTTCTTACTCATTTTAACTTTGAATTTTGAATTAAATTGTCCAATTCATCCTTCATTCGATTTTATTCGATTCATTCTGGCGAATGCTATGGTACCGTGGTAGCATTATCATTCCATGTTAATGTTTGGATGACTACTCAAATCTATTTTTGATTTTCCGGGAATGGGTAAGTTTCTTTGAAAGCTACTGTATTGAAAAGCTCTTTATCGGGATAATTTTGTAATCATCGTTCAGGCGTGTGACTTCCCTACTTCAATTCTCGAGATACTTTTGTAAGATAGTCCTTCCCTGAATTCATAACCCTCTAGAAAGCTAAAGTGATCTTCCAGGAATTCCATTCTATCGTGGTTTTCAGTCATTTACATTGTTTAAATGCCCTATCTGGGCTACTTGACTCATTTTCATTCTATCCATTACGTACTATGCACGGTTCGGATACTTAAGATTCTTCGAACCCTAAAAGAATTTCCATTGCAGCAGAATGCTCTGTCGAATCGGATAATGATCATATTCCAAAGTTTTTAAACTCGTGCAATCTTATTTTGTCGAGTCCATGGAAATTCATCTATTGATGAATATGCAAAATTCATTGCCATATAAGTTAATAAGGAATATATTTCCTGGGAACGCGCTTGAATGTCATTAATTTTTCATGACGAAAAACTGACTGCGCAGCAAGAGTACGTTATGCAGCTATACCTCGTGTGTCTGACCACACTCGCCTTTTTCTACTGAAACGCTCCACTACTCTATCTCCTCCGCGTCTCTTTCGGATTATCTTGGATCGGATCTCTACAACGACGACTGAAACAGCACTTCAGTAAGCACCCAACAAGAAGATCTCCCGTCTCACAGTCCAATCTTGCAAAAAGGAACAGCTAAACTCGTCATCTCGATCCTCCTCAGTAATCCTCAGCGATTCCATCATACTTCAACAAAATCCTTTCTTTCTTCCTTAGAATTCGTTGACAAACGTCTCGACTATCCCCTCTTGCAAAAGATACGAGCCACTTCTCTATTTCAACACTCGAAACTCGATCGTATTTTCGAATCTCCGTGAAGAATGACCTACCTCGTTGATTCTCAGCAGTTTTATATAGCATATAGCAGATAAGTCCGTTGCATCGTCGATCGGACACTGAATGCTGACTCCGCGGCTTTTCCAAAGGAAGATCCGACTTTACCTTTGAAAGGCACACCTGTACTCGCGAAAACGCTTCGATTTCAAGGAGAAACAACTGAGAACTGAGACAGAAAGAGGGAAAATAGGAAAAAAGAAGAGGCCGCGTGGTGTAGGGTTATATATCTTATAAAGGAAGAAAATATATCGAGCAGCGTTGAAAATGCGAACTGCGGATGCAGTAGCAGCTTTCAATATGGCTCTAGATCTAGTTTCGACGGGATATTGGATATCGACCGAGACGGACAGAATCGCTTTCTACCGTCATACGTCGGATTCCTTGCACCCTGGCTCTTCTTTCTTCCTTTCTTTCTCAGCGTATTCCATCTCCGAATGAGCTTCGAGTAAGACGAGTACTGCAAGAGAATACGGCGGGATGAGGGAAAGAATAAGCGCACAGGAGAAGGGATGAACGCGCCAAGCGTACGTATGACGACGTAGCTCAAGAGAAATACGGGCTATTGTTCGGCTGGTTGCGCAAGCTCGCAAGCGCAGAAATAGCATTTTTCGCGCGCGATATCATTTTTTCATGTATAGCCTCACCCTTAGCTCTTAGGAAGCCCTATCCATTCCATGATACGTATATTTTTTTTCCATCCTACCACTTGTCTTGGCTCTCACGTGTTGTTTCGCCTCACTGAATTTACTCCGCCTCTTTCGCTAACCTATCAAAATACTTCCAGGGAAGAATTTCATTTCAGAAGGAGAAAGATGAGCATCTGGTATCGGATAGTCTTGGATTGAATGGATAATGCACATGGTCGTGGCTTCAGAGAGGAAATTCTTTGAGCGTGGTAAATATTAAAGCTGATCAAATCGTTGCAATGGCATGATGTATGTATGGGCGATACCCCCGAAAGTGGGACTATTTTTTTGGTCAAAAATCGTCACGAGGAGTTAGTTGAGTCGCAGAATTATTCTAGCCCCGAACGAGTTCCCCCCGGAGAGTGCTCCAGATCCGGGTCACGGATTTGGCTTAAACTCTGAAAAAACCTTCTTTTAGCACGAAAGGAAGATTTCCAAAGTTACAAACCCTAACGCTCAAGTGTTTCCGGGCTACGACGTAGAAACTATGCATTACCGTATGTCTGTATACCTCATTCTTTAACATGGGCTCATATGGACAATGCTAGAGTTTTTTGCTGCAGTTCGGAAACGCTTTATAATTTTGGGTATCTTCTTTGGGTGCTGAAAGAAGGCTATCGATAGAGTTTTATCGGAATCTGTGACGTGGATCTGGAACATTCTCCTGGCCAGTTTCTCATTGCACTTGATCCCAACTTGTTTCGGCACAAAAGAATCTCGAGCTGCGTATCAGTAGATTGAAGCCAGATAAGGATATGGCAAGTTTAAAGGAGTCGCAGAGGGGGCGGAATTGTCACTCCGCCTGAAAATATTGCCACAGCTCGGCAACTAATCGTAGACTCTTTTCCACATAAATTTGATCCCATGCAACCCAATACTATAAAAAAAATTGTTTTATAGAGCGGCATAACGCACCAGGGATGAGTACTACATGGGGACGGAATTGGCCGAAAACTTCGTGCGCCATTCTGAGAACGCTTTCATATGGTGCGCTTGTCTGCGGATTCGAGTTTCCGGATATTATCGCGCCTAGATTAGGTGTATTTGGGTATCTGAATAATAAGTCCATCGATTAGGAAGGCCTCATAGATGCTCGAGAACTTTGCCGCACTGATTCATAATGTGCGAGCAGTTTTGGTAAGAACCAGTCTTACAATTGTCGGATAACTATGCAAGAGCTGAGCATTTGATTTTGCTTTGACATTTTTCTATGATTTCGAGGAGAATATATCTTTTCCCATTAACAAACTGTAGGCTTGGATTGTACTGAGATGCTGGAGAATAAATAGTATACTACTGTACTAGTCAGGGAAGTTGGATTTCCGTGACTGCGTGATGATAATGCCGAGGCGAAGCCGAAGCATTGATATCACACTGTCATGGGCATCCCACTTCTCTGCCAAGTGCTGTATATTATTTTTTCTCCTCTCGGCCCGAAAGTACGTCCAAATTTCATTAATCAGTACAAAAATACGCGTTTAACCTCACTTCTGGATTTGTTTACAATTTTGACTGGGCAGCAAGTAGACGACCACGTAGCTTTTACTTACTGCTGCTGCATCATATAGTATACTTACTTGTGATGTGATGTACTTCGTCCGCCCGACTTTTGCGAAAGCGAGGCGTCAGCCGAGCTTTTGCTGGTCGGGGCGGACGTAAGCAAAAAAATAAAAATTCGCATGATTCAATTTGGGTGTTGATACACGAACCCGTTTCAAGTCATTATGGTCCTAAGCTCTTGTCACTGACAATGAGTTTTTTGTTTACCTTATCGATTTATGTCATGGGGCATCGGAAATCCTGTTCTACAATCAGCTGCTGAAAGTTCTCTATTTGAGCAACGGTATTCGTATAAAGATATACCGCCTGTCAAGTATAAGCATACATAATAAATGAATACATTGATGAACATAACCTCGATAGGTCATGTTCCGTATGCATTTCACGCGCTCTCTGCACCGCAAAACAGCGCAGGCAGCGAAAGATACAGCAAAAATCGACAGCCAATCAGAGCCCCAGTTGACTCGTGGAGTGCAGCAAAAGTCGAGCTGTCGTGACCAAAACGAGGCGCGGAAGGACGTACTTTCGTGCCGGGAGGAGAAAAAAATGAATCATTGAATTTCATCTTGATGTAATCGTCCTCTTCACAGGTCTTGCATTTCAAATGTGAAGGTTGAGAAAATTTTTGCCCCAAGAAGTGTTCCACGATAAATTTTCCGAACTCTTCCTTTTCGATTTCCGAAAGTCATACAGCACTGCTGAGAGCATTTTTTGAAGCACCGCTGAAAGTGTCATGCACCTCGTTCAATAATTCAAAATCATTCATATTTTCAATCACAATCTCTGCCCTCCATCAAAAATTCAATACCAACATATCCGAAAGCGTATCGACGAGCTCCGCTGAGCCCGTTGTCACCTCTTTGGCGAATAAGCCCGTGGCGTTTGGCTTTATCCTTTCGTTCACACCATCACGTACCGAAATCCTACTAACCCAACGATATACACACACCCACATCCTAATACCCAGAAACTGCTCACTGCAAGTTCTGCTAGCAGTCTTCACCTCTATTCGTGATTGCCAACAGATTTTAAAGCTCAGGGTAGCTTCCGTATCCTCGAGTCCTCGCACGAATCGTCGATATCATTTCGATTCATGGGGCGCTACTCTTTGCCCGCCGCATCCGGGCTTGCCTGACTCTCGAAGAAAGATTTTCTCGCAGTCCCGAATCGAGTGTAGCCTTTTTCAACCGGAGAAAAATCAACAATGCAGAGCCAGATTCTGTGTATCTAAAGCTTTGGCGGATGATGCAAGCGGAATTTCGCACATTGTATTGTTGAGATTTTTTGGGATTCGCGAATTTTGCTGCTACGCGTTGCGGATTGTGTGCACATGTCTTTCGCACGTACTTTTCTATATATATCTATATAAGTACACAGTGGCGGTTGGAGCGGTTTTGAAATATTCCACTTCCGTGACTCGTGATTGGTCTTTGTGAGGTGCATCTGCAATCGTGTATTAGCGGAATCCTGGAATCAAGAATTTGGAGCATTTTCTAGCCATTTGTAATCCTGGTACAAATTGGGCAAGTTTTCTTCGTGGTCCAGATTTCATCTGAGGGAAAAATTGTTCCTGCGTGAGATGTAGTGTTGACGAGGAAAGTATTTCTTATTTTTGCGAAATTTATGAAAAATATTGTAAGGAGAAGGTTTCAGAAGTCCATGACAACTAAAACTTTTCCTGAGACTGTTAAATTCCATTCTGGAATATCCATGGATGAGGAATATGAAGATGATTCTGTGCAAGATCAGTGACAGGCTTTTTATTTGGATGTGAAGAGAAAGTACCCAAAATAAACCTTGCCACGGAAAAGCTCATTTTAGAATATTTTGAATCATTTCACTCACTAATAACGGTATCGATCCAGAAGCACAGCCAACTGTACTTGATAGCAGCATTTCGACATCTAGGGTTCACTGTCCTCTCCAAGCTATGAAATTTATTCACACTAAAAGTAAACATATTATCACATTTGGTGATTTATCACGGATCATTGGATTGAACATTAACCTATAAACTAATAATTCGTACAATGTAGTGGTACATTGAATCTAACCGATGGTTAAACGATCCCAAGTCATGATGTTTATCGGCTCATATCCCGATAAGATGCCCATAGCTTGTTGAAAAAGGAAAATTCATGTACAAAATTTTACAAAACATCAGCTACGTTTCTGCAAAATATTGAAATACGGTCTCAGAGCGCCCGAAGTGGTTAAATGTTACAAGTCCTTAGAGATTCAAAGGGCAAAAGACGAAATGGCTCACGCTCGAGTGACAGGATCCTGTCTGAAACGACAACATTCAAGAGCGACAAGTTCAAAATTAGCAGCGTACAATGAAGATAAAAATCAGGAGAAAAGTCAACACTCGGAAACAAAACGCAAGACTAATTACGAGACAAGAAGGTTACAACTTGCTCTTTGCTTTAGAGAACGCGAGCCTGGCAAAGTTTGAGCCGAGGAACGATGAACGACAAGCCAACTGCTTCCCGACAATCTGACCGACGTCAAATAACATTAGCCAAGCAGCTGGCGGACTGTCATTAGCAGGTACATCACCAAGTCGAGTAGTTGTTCTCTGCGGTTGTCTTGCTTTGGTTAGTAGAACTTGTTATAACTATATACATTAGTTGAGCTGTGAGAGTCTAGCAAAAGCCCACTAGCACTGGCAATGCTCAAGCCGAGGCTATGAGACACAGTTTCGTATTATGCCAAAACATCAGGTCGTGAATGAGACGTTCACGAGAAATGGTGTTGGGAGACCCGAGTGTGAGATACCGTGCAAAACGCGCCTGCAGTACTTCACACTCGCTTGCTTTCCAGTATTGCACTGAGAGAAGTAACTTTCTGCCTCTCTCTCTGCTACTATGAAATTGTGTATTTTGAGCAAAAAGTTTTTGGAAACAATTTCGTATGTATGTTGGGAGTTTGTTTGTGCGCATTTTTGCATAAAAGTTTGTAGAGTTTGAGGGAATGCGTAGCGTTGAATAAGATAACCTCGAAGGTAGGTAACTAGTTTTTTTTTTTGGAACGAAAACATGGAGCAAAGAATGCGAGGCACCACGTCCAGAATATTCGTTCATACTTTGTTCCAATCAATTCTTTTGGTATCTCCAATAGAAGTCGGTTGGGTATAGAGATAGTGCGACTTGTAAATTGTTGTTACAATTGTAGCCACGAGGGTTGTGAAGATGTAAGCATTTGGTTACAGTAACCTGCACTTTGATGATGACCGAAGAATGTGCATAGAGATTTACTTTGCGCACAATCTATCAGTTTATCGAACTTTCCTCACAGTTCATCAAAAAGTATATGGTTCAATAAATAAGACCTTTTCATATCCTACTGATGATTTCGACCCTTACCTACGGCTTGAACCAGGAAGACAACCCGTCACTCCAATGCAAAAGGAAATTTGTTTGGCATCGTGTGACTGAACGGACAATTTTCTCCCGTCTCGAACCAGAAAATTGGTATTTAATCGCAATGATACCAGGAAATAAAGGGTGCACTTTCCTCGACCGGACGTTTCAAGAAAGAGGACTATCTTCACCTCGTTACACTCGTAAAAATGTATTTTATTGGGAAAGTGTTTTAGATCCGGATCACGGACTTGATTGAAACTCTGGGAATAGTCTTCTTTCAGCGCCAAAAGAAGATTTCCAGAATTATAGCCCCTGACGCTCAAGCGTTTCTGAGCTGCAGCAAACAACTTTATTATTGCCAATGGGGGTCCATGGTTGAAAATGATATATTTAGGTATATTTTAATGCATATATGTATGTTCTAGGCTGTCACTCGAAAATGCTTGAGGGGGATCTATACTTTTGGAAATTATCTTCTTTTGGTGCTATAAGTAGACCATTACTAAAGTTTCACAATCAGTCAAATCCGTTATCCGGATGTGAAACATTCTCCTGATTAGTGCTAGCGTGAACTTGCATCGGTGCATAATGTGCTATCATAAAATATACTAGTCCAAATTACTGGAAACTATAATGGCTGGATTCTGGTAATCTGACTGATCATTCTGACGCAAAAGGGGTATCATTCTAGGTGATTTAGAATACACTCACACATTCATGACTTTTCATATCTCAAGAAACGGAGTCCAGCAATCTTGGTAATGCTAAATCCAGGAGTTGGATATAAAATACCCAAATATGAGAGCAGATACATGATTGGGAATTCAGTCATTCATGAATCCGTTATTTTCCAATGCCCACCTGACAAAATTCAGACATGTGTACCAATACATCCCTAAACTTGCAGTGCCAGACAATACTGCGAGCTCAATACACCCAATATCCGTGTTTTTCGCGTGAAACATTTCAAAATTCAAAACTTGAATGTACACATGAAGCCATAACCGCATCTTCAGGAAAAATGCATAACCTGAAGATGTTCCCTTACCCAGCCTGATTATTGTGAAACAATCACGACACAATAAAATAGAAATCTTGCGATTATAAAAATGAAAATAGCATTGAATAAAATGACGAAAGTCACGATGAGTCTTTTATCGACATGATACTTCCAATCACTACCCATCGTCCAGTCACGCATCTTATCGTACGCTGAGCAATCGTGAGCTCATCGCTTTTGCAGTTGACAAGCTTTTCAATCATTGCTTATCATTACATAAGTTTATTACAGCCCAATCAAGCGTATTTCAGAAGCAAACTGCTTGAATAAATGTCGTATCTCCATTGTGCAGATGCAGACATCGTGTACATTCACGACTTCTGCTCGATTCTGGTACACCTGCTGACTCACTATCGTACACACATGGAAGACCAAATACAACATCGAGCAGAGCTTTGAGAGCTTCACGCCGTTGTGCAAACACAAATTTGCAGTGAAGGCGGCAGTGGCGGCCAACAACAATGCCCCCAATCAGACACCCATCAGCGGCAATCAGACGAGTCGAAGGCTACGATGTCTGTATACATATATGAATGAGTATGTGTTGTCACTGCGACGCGCCACTCTGTCATCGATAGAATCACTGCTCTTCTCCCTGTCCGCCACTCGCGCTTCCCATCCCCACACATTACACATTATACCCATATAGCATATTTCCCTTTTTCGGACCCCCCTATTCCATTGTCATCGGATAATTTCCGGCTTCCTGGAGGTTATACCCTACCATAGAAAATCATTTGAGAGAAGGGGTCTATCATAGAATTTCAAAGGATGCGCTCGCACGACGGAAAGCTCCAAGTTCATCTGATGAAGCGTCGGAGGTGAAATAAATATATCCCTACCTAACCTCACAGAGTAAGAATCGAGTCGTGATCAGAATGTAGGCTATACGGATGCCCCAATACTGCCTCGATGCACGAGATCGATTGAGTGTACATAAACGATGGATGCGGTGATCCAGCAGAGTGAGAGTCGGAACCAATGTGGTACTCTAAAGGTGTACACAGTCGATGTATATGGAGCTTTAGCGTTTGTTGAACTCTTCGGCCAGAGGTGAATCGATGGCCTGTCACTGCGTTGCTTCGTTGCAGAACACCGACGATTCTCGATGCTTACGTTCTGATGCTTGTTTGTCCGTGTATTGATTGCCCGGTCTTATCTTGTAATCGAGAGACTTCTATCTGGGTTATTGACGTTTACCCACTAGAGAACGTTTGAAGGATATTTACATCCGTCGTCTGCGAGAGTCAAACTTTAAGCTTTGGTTTTGGTTTTTTTTTCTTCCATAAAAACAAATCTATTTTTGTACACAAGGATTCTCTACCACGTCATACTTGATGAAAAGATAGTGTAATTCGAAGATAGAAGATAAGCTTCTAAAAAAATTACCTTCAAAATTGTAACTCTTTTCTTAGTACCACCCTTTCCTGTGCAATCCAAAGTTGAAAAGTAAATGTACCGTCAAAGGTACGATTTCGGTGCTTTTTATTTTGTTCAGCTTGATATTCAAACACGCATTGACATATTAGTCTCTCAGCACAAGGTTGATAATATTTCTCTTGTTCATTGTATAATGAGATGATTGTTAGCTTGGGGCAATTCCTAGGTAAGATGGAATTGAATTCTTTTTTGCCTCTAGAACCGTGTTTCGTGCTGTACATACTGTACGGCTTATCATATTTGGATATTTCTTATAGGGTAAACGTCCCAATTATTGCGAACTTTTCGGGCACCTCCGGCTAAAAAACCTCGGATTTCGTGTTTATCATATGATATCGGGCCCGGGCTTTTTCAAGGTTGTTGGGCCACGTTTTAGCAAGATATCAACCAATTTTCAGACCGATCCGAGTTTATGGAAAATCATAATTAATTAAATGCCAAGTAGAGATCGGTACTCCTGTTACTGCGTCCGATTCCCTATTACTGCGCGGGTATTACTGCGTTTCATCTATTACTGCGCTCAAATACTGCAGTGCTATGATCGCGCAATTGAGTTGCCTTTTTCGTCATCTATGGTAGGTAATTTATTTTAGGCTTTCATCATGAATCACATTCAAAGTGTGGCAAAGAGGGCCAACGCTTTACATTATTGATTCTATTGATCCCAAACGATACGTTGTTTGGAAAAATTAGAGGCCAAACATTTTTCGCAAAAAACATTCACCACTCCAGCCATCTGACTCACTTAATATTTTTCTTCATTTTTCTCTGGCAGAATATTCCACTCGTGACTTTGCATGACATTATATATATTTGCACCGAACTGTGAACTAGAACAGATGAGATGTGATATTTTTGGACATCAATATTGCTACTGAAGATGATCAACTTAAGCCTTGGCACGGGAATGAGCGCAAAATTTCATATGTACACTCATTTCAATCTCAGTAAACCTAATTTCTACTATCAATTTCAATGCATGATGGGCTTGAGATTCCCAAACAGCATTTATTACTCTCGATCTTTGAAACCGAGATCTGCACTTCGCGAAAAAATTGGCGTTACAAACCAAATAAATTCACCCCAACAGCTCAGCAAAGAAAGAAAAGAAAAATCGCGTCTGACCGCCGAAGTGAACAACACCTCGAGCACATAATTCATTTCTCTCTTAGCTATTTCTCCATCACTAAGATGAACGACTACCAGCCTTACCATCCTCGTAATCGATTTCAGGTCCACCGACGCGCAAGATATTAATTGCTTCGATCCACTTCGGCGATATCCATCGAGCATCACCCTCTCTTCATCATATAATGCTTTCAAAGCTCAAGAAAAAAAAGCTTGAACGCGCTCCAACTTCATTTCGGCGCATCGACCGAAAGCAACCCCAATATTTCTCTCTCCTTTCCTTTATTATTCTCTCTGTACACTTTAGCTCAAGAAGATCCGAAAGAAAGCAAGCACTGCGCACACTCAACGTGGCAAATAAAAAACAAGCCAAAGAAGAGAGCGATGAAGAGTATACGGTGGAAGGCGAAAAATCACGCAAGCAGTGAAAAGGGCTCGGCAGAGCTTGCGGAAAAGCCAGAAACTCAAGGTAAGGAATATAAGCCAAGACTGTTGGCTAGCGCACTATTGCAATGATTGCGGCGGCGCGGGGCGCTGGGTCGACGATGAGTGCAGAAGGAAGACACGGTTCATGTATGTGTGTGTGGGTGAGTGTTTGTGTGTGAGCAAGATTTTCTGCAAGACCAAGACGACGAAGAGGACGGACCTTCAGGGGTTGACTTTACGAGCGGGAGGGGTGTAACTTTTCATTTAGCTTCCATTTCATTTCATAAAGTATAACGAGTTCCTGCAGCACCTTCTACGTTATTACACGCACTAACCTCATACGAGAGTTGCTGAAGCAGAGTTGAGATGGGTGCAGTAAGGACCTTGCACTTTTCTTTAGACCACCAGAGTCGTAATTTTTCGTGGGCTATTTCGCACCGCTAGTGGGAAACGAGTTGTGTGCCAGAGAGAGAAGGAAAAAAGAGAGGATGAGAAGATAAGAATCGCTGCTCTGAGGGGAATTCTGAAAAGTGGGTCTTTCAAGCTTTCTCGTGAAAGGTTGTACTGTTGTAAGTATATATATGTATATATACATACAACACTACAACCATATATGTGGACCGGTGACGAGGATGCTATTTTGGAGCTCATTCATTCGGGGCGGTGTAGTTACTTTTCTCCTCGTACGACGAGTTTCTTGACCTCTACAATGCTTTCAACTGTGTAAAAGGGGATTGAAAATTTTGTCCAACAACAATTACATAGGTACGTTGGAAACGTTCTAAATCGTGTCAACAAGGTTGGATTGGGGCTTTTTCGTTATAAGGGAATTGAATGAACGGTCTTATTGTTCTTGTGAAAAATTGAACATATGGTGAAAGCTATGTATGAGGCATCATTATGTGATAAAGATGAGTTACTGCGAAATTCGAGGATAGAGATAAATATACAATAAGTTTGGGAATTCGGATCATCGTTAGGAGCTTGCAAGCTCTGGTTTATGTATTACCGTCTATCTCAGCTGAAAAAAATGTTTCTGACGAGACTTTGATTGAACTCATTCCCGTCATTTCTGGTTCAAAGCACATGAATCATGATCTTGACTTTTGAACCGTCCCAATCAATATTGCAATACCATTAGATCGTCGAAGATTAGCTATGAGTAAGCAAAATTACGTTTCACTAACTTTGACTGTATTCTTCTCCAGCTGAGCACAGTACTTTTATTCTATTCTTATTATTTTTCCCTCTATTTGAAGATGTTTTGGTAGCTTGAATAGCAAATTCTCGAAAAATGGTCCACTACGAAATTAGAAAGTAGCTACATTTGCACTTACGACATTCACGACACAGCAATTCATTAGAGGCACCTACCTGAAACACAAAAAATATTCACATAAGAGTATTTCATGGAAATTGATGATCACTCGCAATGAGGTTCACCATTCACGGCTAGTTATGTAATAATAAAATTGGCACGAGATGCCACACGAATCCACATTGTGCGTACTGACTGACTTTTGGACAAGATTGTTACCGAATCCCACAATTGGAATGACCACGCGTTTACCAGAATTATTCAAGGGTACAATAATAATCGCTCTGGCCACCCAAGTGAAGAAAGTCCAATTCGTACACCTTTGATAATTCCAATCCTCCAAATTATTATGAATCATGTACCAATTGTTGCGGCAAACAAATTTCCTCCACGAAACGAGAGCTTCGCTGACGCACAAACACGAGTTATGTGAAGAAAATCGTTTTCCGCACCAGGCGCATAAGACGTTTCATCGCCTGACCACAAAAACAGCGTTTATTCGTTCGCGTGGAAGGATGGAAATACGATGTTTTCGTGCGGAAGGCGATAAAATATTCAAACGCCCAGCCTAAATCTGCCCGGCCGGGCCCCGCGTATCAGGTTGCCTACGTAAATAGGGCAAAGTATAATGAGGGAATGAGTGGCCGTATGTAAATTCTTACTCCGAATCAAACACTTTCTTTGCTGATTTTGCAGAGCATACTAAAATCAAAATGAATGTAAGGTAAGTGTACCCAACTTGCTCCGATATGCCGATTTCAGAAATGGGCACTCCCTGGCCTCCCGGTAATTTTTTTTACGTTTGTTATGTTGGAATATAAGAAAGTAAGTAGTTTTCATCGACCCCCGATCATTTCTGCGTTATCCAAAGAATTTAAAGTGATTTTTCCATTTTTCGTGTTTGTACGGCTAAGAAATCACCGAGGAAATCGCGTTCACTAAAACCGGTGCCAATTTATTTTTATTCGACCAATCTTGATGTACCTTAGCGCATTCGATTTCTTGTCTCAAGACCTTCAAAATCCGCTCTTTAGAGTTGCAAAACTCTGATTTGGGGCGATTTTATGTACAAAACACGGGGAAGAAGTCCGACATCGGAGTGTACCCAACATGCCCCCATATGGTTATCTCGAAAGTGCGTGCAGTATGGCTTTTTTTACCAATCAGATCGTGTTTATCACGTCAAAATAGGTCGGGAACGATGTCTTGGGCCAGCTCAAAACTACAAATGTCGCTGCACGGTGATCAAAACGGATCAAAGCGATTTTATTCACTTCATCGCCGATTTACATTGTTTTAAATGATGGGGGCAAGTTGGGTACACACTTTTGTAAACTCTCAAAAATCACCTTTTGGGAAAATTCAAACAGTTTGACTCCAGTTGGCCCAAACTGAATGTACTTCAACTGATTTTAAAGGTCTTGAGACAAGCTTTAGAATGAGCTAAGATACGTGGGAAAATATTGAGATGGGCCAGAGTTATTGAGAAAATGGCTTAATGGGGGCAAGTTGGGTACACTGAGCTTAGTTTGTTGTGACTGTGATATCGAACTTGATTTGTCTTATCCAATCAAATCAAACTAAATACTCATGGGACCAGAATCTTATTCCGACCTTGAACTTCCAATCAGATTTCATATGCTTGGGTGATGATGACGGGAGTCGTAAACGAAGGGCATCGGAGAGACGGATAATTGGCCACCGACTCGTTAACGAAGTGCCGCTGCAGACTTACTCACTCCGGAGACGCATCAGTGCGTGAGCAATTGGAGGCGTGGAGCAAATCTCCAATCCCAGTTATATGATGTTGGGGATTCAATTTACCCTAACTGATCGAACAGTTCTTCTCATGCGAAAATTATGTTACCGCGTTGATTGGGAGGCCAAAAAGGCTCGATCGAAGGGATACATTTTGTTGTCGCCAAGGTATCAATACTTTTTACTACATAGACTATGATGCTATAATAAATATGATAATTCGAGTAGCTTGAAAAATTTGAAATGTCACAATCGAGAAATTCAGATTCAAGAACAAATAATTGAACAGTTGATCATTACGAATATTGAAATCCCGGTGAGATTATGTGCCTGGAAGCCAAAATTCGCAACAAATATCGCAGCGATTGTTCATTTCATTCGACTACTGGCTATATTCCATTCACTGTATTTCTGGCAACATGATTAATTCTGCTCTGATACAAGTGGATTGATCAAGTAATCTTTCAATATCGAACTCGTGTTGAATGCAGTGTATTTATGCATCAATAGAATCCGATATTCTGTGTAAACTCGTCAATGGATCGAAATGGAACAATATTAGCCAGCAAACAGGACTGAACATTGAATAATACATGTATCAAGTGCACGATGACAATAATTCCATGCCTGAAAATTGTTAACGAGATCGAGTATAAATCTGTACTCAGAATTCAAATATCGGAATATGCGATAACATTACAAAATTGATGGTACCGATTTCCAAATGATTATGAAAAATCATTTGTACATGTATGAAAAAATTCGCATGGCGTATACAGATGTACAGAACCTATCTGAAAGAAACTTTGTAAAATTTCCATATTTTAACCCCTTTCTCAGTTACATCCTCGGAATTGTATGCATCGAGTCAATCGTTGGAAAGTTCCCCAATTTATTAGCAGCTATATTACAGGTTCATCAGCAATGCAGAATCAATTACTGCGCAACAGCCCGAGGCGTTCTCGCTTCTGTGACACGATTGAATTTATGTCATTTAGCATCAAGCAAGGGAGGCATATGCAAAGGAGGATGAGGATCGGAATTCCAGGAAATTACCTAAAATTTCGTGGACTTATCACTATTTTGAGGCTCAAGATTGAAGGTGTGTAAAGAGCTCATGCCGCTAATTTCTCGTATGATGTATGGCGCATGTACATCATTGTGAATTTGCTTATTATGCAGACCAATAGAAAAAAGGTTCATTTATATCATGTATGGCTCAAAATTTCTTGTCAAAATGTTGAATATTCTATCAATATTTTGAGTATTTTTGACTCGTGTAGCGTTTGATAATTTGCCATTGTACTTTTATGAAATGCGTGATGAACTTTGGAATATTTTTGATCAAATTTGTTCTCATCGAAGTAAGGGGTATTTTTAAACTGCGTTGGAATAATTTCCTTACAAAATCACCTATTTTCATGCCGTCCTCATTAGATTCCCTATACGGTAGTCTGTAGCATGGATATTCAAAATTGATTGAAGTAAGAAACTGCGGTTTCCATAGATTAGAGAGATGTGAAGATGTGACTCTACAAGGAAGGTACAAGAATTTTGAGCATATATCATACAGAGAAAGTTGCCACCCACCCGAGTATCTTTTTAATAATCATTCTGAATGAAAATCATGATGAATCAATTTCACAAGTTTCCACATCAATGAAACGACATAATTTACATAAGTAAACCTCGCAAAATTCGATTTCATTCCTGGAAATCCTGTGCTATCCACAAAAAAAATTTCACCAAGATATCCAATTTAACATCCTCATTAGTTCCAATCTACAACGCCATCGTAAGAAAGCCCTCAGCAGACCGATGTAAGATTCAACCCTCTTTGCATCGACAAAAGACAGCACTATCGGCGTGACCCAAACCATCATCAGACTTGCTTGGCTTTCTTCTCACGATCGGATCACTATTATCGAAGAGTCGGAGCACTTATTCCCGAGTTGCAACAGCTCTATCCAACGCTATACACATATATATATTATGTCATGTTACTACCACCACCCTTATACCAAGCGGCACGGCGGGTAAAAAGCCAAAGCGGCCATAACCATTAGGCGACGCGCTCGGATCTCGCGAAAGATCGTTTACTCGCGCGAGCCATATCGGAGCAAAACCCTACACCACACCAAGCGTGCGTGTGAAACGACTCTATATAGAAAGATAGGTAAAAGGGCTACCAATATATAGGTACATGTATAAGAACCCGAGTTTTGCTATATAGAGTTTGATGGCGTAACAGAGCGCGCGGATAAGAGGAAAAGTGGTTAGCGCAGTGTATGGGCCTTTGCCTTCCTTGGGCTGTTCTATAACATCTCTGAGACGACCATCACTATTATCGAACTTGCCTTTTCTCACGACAAGGTATCAACGATCGCGCCTGGTCGAACTCGTAAAACAGTCATTGCGAGCAAAGCCGATGGCTTTATCGTATACTTGGATTATCTCCTGTAGGGGGAGCTTTTTTTTTAGAGGAAAATTTTATGAACACGACTGATAAGGTGTAAGCTTTGAGGATATGAGCACCTTTGAGAGGTAGGGTGTAATGATGATTGACGTTACTGCATTGTTTGAACCACGATTTATTTGTAAGTTATGGGTTTGAGGCAATCGGAGAGATACCTTCAAGCAAGAAGATTGAAGGAGGTGATGAGGATTAATGAAGAGTTTGATTATGTATTATCTATGTCTAGAGGGCGACACATTCTTCTTGCTTTGCGAGTTGACCCATGATTCAGGCATAAGCCTAAAAGAGCCTGAGTTGATTCAATGAAAGCCAACTCCACCATTGGATCGTCACATCGTTGGGATACTTCTGCCTATCGTTCTTATAAATTATACGCTACTCTTCTACTCTCCCATTCCTAGTAATAATTTTTTCCAAGGACATATATTCTTGGAGGTATTAATATTGTTTCTCGAAATGGATGGATTCTGGTGAAAGAATTGATTCAATTTAATCGACGGTGAGATCCTTCTAATTCGATGTCGATTCATACGATTTTCCACCCCAAATTACTCGACAATTTTGTTATGTGTTGCCAAAGTACAGAAATGGATGGGAGGTTATGGAACATCAGGCTGTGTTTCATGTACATAAGACGGGAAGTGAACAAGTAAAGATCGCTCTCCTCCCTGGCTGCATATATTGAGAGGGCCAAGGAATTGGTGACCAAAACTACGCTCAATTTAGGAAAAAAATTCATATCGACTGTTTCGTACGAGAGATTTTCATTCATCTTTCTATCATTGATTCGAAGGCCAACCCAAAATTCACCGCAAATGTCTATGTGAGATCGATCAATCTCTATGAAACATAAAAGTTGCGAATCTCAGAATAACCAATATCCATGAAAAAGACCTTCCCAAATCATGTTATACGCAGTGACATCAAAGTGTTCAAACTAATTCGACAGGCCGAGTATCATTAGCCAACTTGAGGTCGTCTCGGAAATCATTCATTTCATCCAATGAATGAGCAATAACGAGAAGAAATGAATTCTTGAGAGGGGCTGCAGATGGCATACAGATAGCATCGATGAACTCTCTCGAATGATCCGTTTATTCGAAGTCATAAATCTAAATTAAAGTCTGGACCAACCGATCGAAGCCACAATCACGTTCACCGCACTGATTACGAAAGTTTCGAAGTAAATTAATCGCAGTCAAGATATTGTGCTCGTTGAGTGGAAGCGAGAGGAGATCCGGTAGAGGTTCCTTCCGCTTAATACCCGCACCTGATGCGCAAATTAAACGCGAAGATTCGTCGTCTCCTACTTCATCGTGGACACACCACCCCACACATATTCCTTTCAAAGATTCTGTTTATTCCACTCTATTTAATCTCTGCTATAGTTGGACACTCCTTAGGTGAGCTGCTCTATAGAATAGTACATTTCGATACAAGGGCGTGAAACGTCTTATTCGCGTCCGAGTGATGGGTTTCCGGCCCGAGCCGCAGGCGAGGTAGTACGCGAATAGTAGGTTTTACGCCCGTGTATCTAACTATACTTTTCGATAAACTGTGATTAAACTTCGACAAACTGTGCTCAAAGTGCACTTTTACGCACAGTGTATCGAAAAGTCTATTGTCTCAGACAGTGAGTGAGATAGATTGTTTGCTGGATTTTCAGCATCATCGCAGTTCTTCGGATATTGTTAAAATTGTAGGAGTATTGATCATATGGTAATTCACAGCCGGAGAATATTTTTACATGTACACCATCCGCTCGATGTTCAATCTTGACTGGAAACGTGATGAAAATTGATAGGACTTTCTTACATCGAGATTTTATATGTTGTGGAAAATAGTTTTCGATACACTGTGCGTAAAAGTGCACTTTGCGCACAGTTTGTCGACTTTTACTCACAGTTTATCGAAAAATATAGTTAGATACACGGCCGTAAGACCTATTATTCGCATCCTCGTGATGATTCCGACCCTCGCCTGCGGCTCGGGCCGGAAACCCATGACTCGGACGCGAATAAAACGTTTTACGCCCTTGTATCGAAATGTACTATTTAGGGTTGATCATGATATTGTTAATCTGCACTCAGTACATCGTGAGAATCGAGAAAAAGGAATGTAACTGTTTTGGTTTTCCAGAAACATCACAACGAGTTTGATTTGATATAGAGGGGATGAAATTGATTCGTTTCTCAAACTCTTGTGAGAGCGCTCAGTATCCTAATCTTCTCGTGGACGGAAAGGATTTTTGGCGCATTGTTATTCCAAGATTATCTGCTCTGAGCAAGTGAACAATCGGCGTGACAATTGAGGTGTCAAGTTTATAGGAGTCCACGAATCAAGATTGGCCGTCCTCAAAACGGACGCTCTGGCAAGGCGTATCCCTGCTCCGCGCCCATGGAGGCAACCGGGGTTAAGCCGAAAGGCAGGAACCCGGTATGAGAAAGACAATATTCCAATATTCCTCCCAAAACGCAAATGAAGCTGTACTACACAAATTTGGAGTCAGAAAGTCACATTGACTAGACCATAATTTACTTACCGTCAAATTGTGTAACTTTGGTACAGTGGGTGCAACTTTGGTACACCCCTGAAAAATGACTTTCAGAGCTGCGTTCGGCAAGGTAAATGATTCTACATATCGCTCTGACACCTTTCCTCCCTTCTTGGCACACACATAAACAATGTGTTGAGCCACCGTAGATCCCGCGTGAATGATTGTACTCGTTTATTGAAGGTTTTTCCAAAAAGAGAGATTTAGCAGCGATACGCGAATGGTCCAGTTAGTTTCCCTGGTAAGAAGTGTTCCGGAACCATCTAGGATGAATAATGCTACATTTCGACCACATATATCACCATATTGAAGAAACCATCATTAATTGGGATATTTGAAGCATTCGGAATTTTAATGAATGAACACCCGGAAAAACCATGAAAAAGTGTACCAAAGTTACCCCACTCTCCGTAGGAAGCATTACGGCAAAGTAACTTTGGTTCAATTTTGTATGGCAGCTTCTTAAAACTCATCTTGAGTCGAGTGATAGTCTTTGTGGTTTTTAAAATATTTCAAACAGTTCATAACAAGACTTCTAAATGGTTAAAATTAATTCACTCGCATGGTGGTGGGTAGAATTGAGATATTCTGTAAGTGTACCAAAGTTGCCCTTTGTTACACTTCTACAACTGCTAATAGCTCCACTCCAGGCACATCAAATTGAACTTTGTAGCCCATCAATCGAAATCTGAGACTGTAAGCTTTTGATTAACTCCTAATAGGAATGGGTTTTGTCAATGTATGTTGGAATGCCGAGTCAAACAAAATGAAAAACACCGAAAACGTACCAAAATTATCCGATTTGACGGTACGTATTTTCTGACGCTGAACCGGAATTCGAGCCTTAAATTGCTCCAGAACGTCAGGATTTCTTTGAAGTCGCAGAAAATCGTTTTTTCAGCAGTTTGTTTGACGCAGACGAAAATTTTGACGTAGTAACTCAAAAAAGAGCACAAGATCGTGTTCAGACAACCAATTTGCGTTGGAAAACTATACTTGGATACCCGGTGCAAGCATGAATTTTTTCAGTTATCACAAAGTACAGATGCATTCCCGTGTTTTGGGGGTGAGAATAACCTTTTTTTTTGCGGTAACCCTTACTGTTTCAGATTTACGAGGAAAAAAATTCTCGCTTGCACTGGGAACCTACTAAAAAAGTGAGTAAGAAAGTGAGAGTAGATATGGTTTTCCACCGCAAAATGGTTGTCTAAACACGTGACCGTGCCTCGCTTTGAGCTACTACGTCAGGGTTTTCGTCTGCGCTAAGAAAGCTGCTGAAGAAACGATTTTCTGCGGCTTAAAAATGATCCTCACGTTTCGTCGTGTCACAGTGTCACAATTTATCAGATAACCGTTTTCGCTGCTCTGGTAATAAGCGATTCGTGTGAAAATGAGATCTAGAAGCAAGATGATTAGCTATCTCATTCAAGGGAATGTAATGCAAAGTATTCAACCACAATGAGAAGTTAGGTGGGCTGTCTTCATGACACATTCTGTCAGGTCATCACGTCCTGAATATTTCCAAACGTGATAACACTTCCATCGAGTCATAACTACAAAGCAGAGCTCTCACAACCGAAAGATTTTCCCCGTGCACGCGTGGAATCCGAATTACCACAAAAGATATGTAAATTTAATTAAAGCTTGGAAAGTATGTAGTGTGAGAGGTAACCCGGCATTTATACGTTTATTCTGAGAATGCCACCACCGCAGAGCAGTGGCATTAAACACAGTTGCTTTCATCACGAATTTTTTAATTACGAAACTAAACGTGTCGCTAGCAGGCGGTGAGCAAGTATATAGGCTGGCTCATCTCGCTCGCACGATATTCTCATATTCCCATGTTGCCATAGAAAATCTTGCTCGTAATCTCGCCTGTGCTGTGTGTTCACTCTCGCTTTGCTATGTGCAGCTAGTGTCCTTTGTCCTATGCCTGTGCGTTTTAATTTTCCAGGGTCTACAGCATAGTTGCATAGGATTTTTCCCGAGCTTGGGAAAAATCATCATCTCTCTCTCGGCTGATTCGCCACTCTGAAAATGTATATAAGGTATATAGGGTTGTAGAGGCACCGAGTAGTAGTGAGTGTTATGTTAGACGCCCCCGGAGAACGGAAATTAAAACCACCGCGAGGAAATGAAGATGTGCACGAATTAACGTCTACTAGCCCTGTAAACATTTCTGCGGTACGCTATTCTAGGTTTTCTGTCTGTATTTGCGCGTAATCCGAAATGTATACGGGATTCTTTCCGTATGCTGAAGACCTGGTGGAAGGAAAAAGGAGGGATAAGGTGAGGGTGTGTTTCGTTGTGGATCTAGCAAGCTCGTCGGATGGTTTACTTTTTGATTATTTTCTTCTTGCGGTCGATGCAATTACAGCGTGTTTAATCTCTGCTCTTCCTGACGAGTTACGCCGACGAGCGATCCGCAGTGGAATGGAATTTGTTGAGAGTAGACGTGACCCACCGCAATGAGATTCTTTGCTGTTTTTTTTTCAAGGGATATTTTTTCATCAGTGTGCTGATGATTATTGCGGTCCAAGTGCGGTGAGAAATTGTTGTGCTGAATCTGTTTGTTGAGCTGGTAATGGACACCGACTGCAGGCTTGTCAAAGTATTTATTCTGGTAGTTATTTCTGGGATTTGAACTCATGGAATTCACTGTAAAATATTTCTTGACTTTTCAATCACAGCATGTATCTGAAATTTTCAAGAAACGATACTTGAACGAAATTTTCAAGTATTTTAAACTGAATATTCAAGTTCTTGTTTTGAATTTTTGAAACTAGTAGTGCTCAGCCACCACCACCGTGTACATGTGCTCAGCAAGTATGTGTGTGTGTGCGCGCACAAGCCGATCGCGCTGATTTTGCGAAACGCGACTTGATCGAGCCTCAGCTTCGTTAGTTTCTTGCCTCCTTATGGTGGATGAGTGTACTGTAGTTTGGAGCAAAAGGCAAGACACGTGCAGTTAAGGGGTTATGATTCTTCTTCCGACGAAAATTTTAATAAGTGCTCGATTCAGATGAAGCTCAGAATATTCAGATACTCGGTTCAGTTATTCACTGGGGACTGATAGAAACTTGAGTGTCGTAAATTGAATCTGATTTGAGTGATTAAGTGATCAAATGTTTGTACAAAAATGGCGACCAGTCACCGCTATTGATCTGCGCAGGAAATGTCCCGTGTATATGATTTGATAGTTTTTTCGGAAAAACAATAATAAAGACTATCGCTAATAAATGGTACCCCTTGATTGAGTTCTTGATTCAATAGTAATAAAACTCCCGAAAGACAAGTTCCTATTCCAGTCCTAGATAATGAGCTGAATGCCCAAGGAGTCTTGTGCATTCAAACACATTCTTGATTTTCAAGAATATTTGCCTTGAAATTCGAAAATGTTTTCTTGAAAATTCAATGGTGCCATCGAAACTATATTCAAGAACATTTGATTGAAAATTCAAGAAACAACTTGAATTTTCAACCAAATGTACATGAAAAAAATTCAAGCACCAACTTGGAAATAGCTTCCAGAACACTTTCTTGAACATTCAAGGTCCGTGATTCATCGCTCGAATGAATCTTGTCTTCGTCAAGTAGATATTCAAATAGTTCACTTTTGAAAAGGTTGAACAAACTAGGACTGTGATCTGCCAAAGAGAGCTTATTCAAGAACTTGGAGGCTCTGATCGTGGATGATTTGGTTCAAGATTTAGTTTGAGGCGTTAGTAAGTACCTATAGCACGTGGGCCTGATTATCGGGATGAACTGAAACACGGAAAACAGGTGACTGGGTTTGCCTGTACAAAAGACCTTGAATGTCAAACGAATCGCGCCACCGAACACGAATTCAGTCGAGTTTTCTATGCATCCATTGGAATGAAGAAATTTAGATGAATCTGTACAAGCTCTCTCACAAAAATCGACCGAGGGAGAAATCCTCGTTTTTGCGGTGCCCTTTGTATGAACGAATTCAATGGGTCCATAACATACAAAAATAATGCCAAGCAAATGTTTCCATTGACAAAAGCAATAGAGCGAGGAGATGTTGGATTGAGCAGAACATCTTGTACATTTGGATCATCAGAAAAATGTAGCAGAGTGGAGATCGTGTAAGTTCACCGACCCAAGATTACACGGATAGAATTCGAAAAGAAACTCCATCTACGTGAAGCTAAGGCAGCGAATATGACGGATCGTGCCTGCATCTCGCTGGCCTCGTGTTGCTCTCGGTTTGTGAGCGAAAGAAGCTCGGGTCAGGACCCGGATCATAAGTCATCTCGGTTCTCACGTGCTTGCGCTATCATCTATGAGCCCAACGGCTATGCAGGTCTAAAATTTTTCTTGAAGGAGATGTAGTTTTTTGTGGAGAAAAGGAAAGATACGCAGAACTCGAGTATTCTCAAGAGCTTATCAGCGTCAGCAGTGTAGTTCAAATAAGCGAGTCAGAAAATATACATAAAAACAATAATAAAGATGATTATGAACGAGTGCAAAAATATGTGGATTATGTATCAAGTTTGTCGTGAATGAAAAAGTACGTTGTCCTCGTGAGGCAGCAAAATGATGTACGCACCTAGAATGTGTGAATGATTTTGGCCAAAAAATGCAGCCCGATTCTTGGGGATGCCTCAATATAGCGATAAAGAAGTTCCAAACAAATTCATCCAATGTGATCGTGTAAACTTTGCAATTTCGTGATATCGTTGGATTTCAACCCACTTTTCCACCAGAAACAGACTCCTGGGGTGGAGTTATCAAAAAAGTATGACGACTGTTTTGAGAAATTTTTTCCACAAAATTTTCTTCTGCGGTCAACATTGATATCAATCACATCAAATCATCTAAATTAACCAAACTCATCTAGGGCATATTCTGAAAATGAAAGCCATACATGGTGATTGTCTGTTTTAGCCCACTCTCTTTGGGCCATACTTTCCGGTAACGGAAAATTTTTCTGAAACTGAAGAAGTCGATAACTAGTTGCAAAGTACAAACAACGGCGGAATCACTTGATTGAAAATTGTTAGTTGTTCCACATCAAGAGAGTAACCTCGATAGAAGATCTACCGATCAGATTTCGATCAAACTTGGCAGAGCGGTGTATTTTCATGGCAAAGAGATACAGTAAAAATTTCACGACCCTCGGCTACCTCTGAGTCAAACCATCAGCATGGACATTTTTAGAGGTTAAACACGGTATCTTATGGGGCATCGCGTTGATCGTTAAATTATAAAAAACTGATCGATCAGTTTTTGTCCTTATCACGCTCACTTGTAAACCTAACATAAAGAGGGTGCTCGAACTTTTTTTTCAGCTCTAGTTATCTTGGATAGAAGTTCTGGTCAATTTTCAGCGTGAAGTCACGAATAAGTCACAAATAAAACGGATTTGCTGATAATTAGGGATCGATATCTCATAACTCATGCGTCCGATGCTTATGCAAATTTGAGTGGGAGTCCATTGGGATCTGATCAACACATAAGACGAACATGTAGGCAGATTCGCGATGTTCAGAAAAAATCGATGGATTTGATTAGCGCGGTACCGAGGTTACTCCCTTAAGACTTTTTTGGCCTGGGAATATATTTCGGACGTCGATTTCCCAAGAACTAACCATTTGTTAATCAAAAGTTAAGAAACCACAAATATCGATTTTTGTGCATGTCTACATATTATGTACACTACCGGTCAAAAGTTTGTGCACACCTAAAAAAAAAGTTTCGATTTTGCTTACTCGACTGCTCGGATCTCCTGAGTCTAAAATAACTCTACTTTAAGCTTATTTTGTAGCTTTTTTTCAAGTACTTTAAAAGCTATCTGGTATTTTTTCCGCGCAGCTCAATGGATTCTTGCAAAATCAATCTGGAGGCTTGTAGAATTTCATAAACACCAGGTCATTATGCAAAGCTTCGCAAGTCTGGCGGAAGTTGATGGATTTAGATGATTCAAAAAGCACCCAAAAGTGGAAGTCAAATAGCTCTGAAAATACCAACTAGCTCTTGAAATGCTTTAAAAAAGCTACAAAATGAGCCCAAGTAGAGTCAATTTGGACCAAGGAGATCCGAGCAATCGAGTGAGCAAAATCGAAATTTGTTTTTTCAGGTGTGCACCAACTTTCGACCGGTAGTGTAATCATCTTTAGTCAACAACGGGTTCATGCTGAGATCCCCAAAGGATAAGTTGATCGGACCAAAAAATAAAGCAGATTCCGCACGTCATTTCTATGAATCTCAGTCATTACGAACTAAACTTGATTACAGTGAAACCTGTTAGATTGGCTACTTCTATACATTAGCCGCCTGCTTACTTGGAACTTTTTTTTCTTGCACCGGAGGCGTCCAATGTATATAGGTTTCACTGTGCCTTTCTGAACATGCATGAATTTTTCTCAATAATTTTAAAAACCTGATGAGAATAAACTCGACCCAATTACGGTGGAACTTTGGTGGTAAATTATCCCGCTGATGTCAATTTCTACAAATCAATAGAGACAAAGAAGATTTTACTCCTGTGCGTTGTGAAAGTCCAGACAGACTACAGACGCCACAGCTCCTCAGTTGGCTCCTGATATATCAGAGTTGCTCGCTCTCTAATCCTGGATGCAGAGAATCATCTCTATGGGGATCGGACTATAGTGGGCGATTGCGGGGGCGAGAGGAACAATGAGATGAATTCAAAACCTAGAGTCTGTATGACGCGTGGGCTGACTGCGAGCCCTTATCACTACTCGACAGCTACTCGCTGCGTGCGCGAATTATGAGGGTTTCTCTATGACCAATACTGGCGCCTCTGTATTAGATCTGTGAGCTTCTCAGTACTGTGCGCGTATATATGAGCCGTATTCATACATAATAATACGGGTATGAAGCAGTAGGTATTTTCTCGATGTGTCAGTGGTGGTGGGTAGTACGTGATATTCGAGAGCACGCAGATATGGGTAAAGTACAATGGTCTAACTGGTGGCTGCAGCTGATCGGACGATTGTTTTCCAGGATGAAAGCCGAGCGCTAGCTTTCCAGATAGGATCTCTCTCTGAGGTCACGCGCGAATGACCACTTGCCCCATTCATCTTTCTGGCTCTATACATATATCCAACTTTGTACGTATATATTGGATGCCCTGTATACCGTACCTCTTTCTTTCTTTTTTTCTTCGACACAAAATCTTTTTTTTTTTCTTGACAATCCATGTGCTCTTTATCACTGTAACTATGGGTAAAATCGTGGTTCGAACCATGTGGGATGTTGTTGCCTTCTCGTCGTAGATATTAAACGTGCTCGCATCACGGGTCCGAGCAAGATTACCCGAGCAAATCGTGTTTTAATGCTTTTGCCTCTTGAGACCACCGACATGAAATGAAAACTATATATATTAATTTGACAAGGCAGGTTCGGGCAAGGGGTCACTGGTAACATTCCCTTGGATTCCTCGTCACTGGTCACTTTTGGCACAACGTGGACATCGAGGAAGTTGAGGTCAAGGATGTGGTTGATGAGGTTGAGATTGAGTAAACTGTCACACAGTATGTTCACACGAATATGACACAGGAACCAAAGTGCGTAACACAGTTTTGAAAAGGTCACTAGGTCGCGGTGATGACGACCCTGATGGCACCAGGATACGTCGGAGTAACGGAGCAGCGTGGCCACGAAAGGGCCGAGTGTCGTGGAGTATGCGTCGCGACGGCAATTCGGAAGTGGACTGTGTTTTTGAGCTTGGTTTGCGGGGGCTTATAGACGGGCTAAGCCGCAAGGAGTGTGTAACGCTAATCAACGTTACGGCGTATGAAAGACGCTAAGTGTAACGCGCGGATGCCTTGCGTGTGTATCCGAGGGTGTAACGGTAAGATGCGTTTCCTTATGGAAAACGCGCCATGGTAGACGTGTGGTTGCGTTACATGTTTTTAGTGAGAGGTAACGGTAAGCGGCGTTTCCTTAGGGAAGATTCCCATGGTTAACGCTGCGTTGCGTTACATGTTTCTGTGAGTGGTAACGGTAAGCGGCGTTTCTAGGTGTGAAATTGGCGTAAGTAACGTCCCTTCGCGTTATGCGCAAAAAATGCATGTAACTGCAAGTTGCGTTTCAGATATATGAAAAAGTGTGGGGTAACGCGCGGATGCGTTACAAAAAGCGGGTGATCGTTTATCCATGTCATAAAAGTAACGGGGTGCCACGTTACTTTTATGTGAATGATGCGAATGGATGGTAACGGGGTGCTTCGTTACCAAAGAGAGTACTATGTGTATTGCGTTACAAATTAGGGTAACGGTGTGCCTCGTTACGTGTTCAATAAGCGTCGTGTAACTGTGTGGTGCGTTACTGCGATGTGTGGCATGTGAGTGATGTGTGAATGAGTGAAGCATAATGTGCTTCCGATTGGGCACACGGGAACCAATGTGCTTGACAGAAAAATTAGATGTGTGTGTGCACGCGTCAAATTACGGTGGTGAGTTCGTCTCGTCGTCCGTGATGCAATCAAAATTCAACTCACCAGAACGTGATTCAGAGAAATTTATACCATAACTAAATCGACCGGTAAAGGTGTGTCCACAAATAATGCATATGCATGCTGCAGCTCATCAAATTTTAGCCATGAGCAGGTGGAAATCGTCGAGTTCTGCTTTAGATCAGTTAGTATTGGAGGACACACACAAACCGGTTCAAATCAGAGATTCTCTGATCTGAGCTCTTGAACCTCTGCATTGTAAGGTAAGTGTACCCAACTCGCCTCTGTACCCGACTTGGCCCCATATGCCGATCTCGGGGTTGGGCACTCCCTGGCCTCCCAGCAATTTTTTTTACGTTTGTTATGTTGAAATATAAGAAAGTAAGTAGTGTGCGTCGACCCCGAATCATTCCTGGGTTCTCCAGAAAATCTAAAGTGATTTTTCTATTTTTCGTGATTGCTTAGCTAAGCAAGCGCCGAAGGAATCGCCTTCGGTTAAATCGGTGCCAAATTCTTCGAAATCAACCGATCTCCTTGTACCTTAGCGCATTCGATTTCTTGTTTCAAGACCTTCAAAACCCATTTTTCAGAATTGCAAAACTTGAATATGGAGCTGTTTTATGTGCAAAACACGGAGTTGATTTGAGAATCGAGAAGGCCGACATCGGAGTGTACCTAACATGCCCCCACAGTTGTTTTCTCGAAAGGGCGTGCAGTACGACTTTTTTTACCACTCAGAACGTGTTTATCACGTCAAAAAGAGTCAGAAATAGTGTTTCGAACCACCGAAAAGCTCCAACTGTGCGTGTACGGCGATAAAATCACTTTATCGCCGATCTACATCATTTATTTCGGAAGAATTGAGATAGTTCGGCTCCAATTAATCCAAATTGGACGTAACTTAATGCATTTTGAAGGTCTTTAAACAATCTTCAAAATGAGTTAAAGCACGTTGGAAATCGTTGAAGTAAACCAGAGTTATTAAGAAAAAGGCTTAATAGGGGCAAGTAGGGCACACACTTTTGTAAACTCTCAAATATCACCTTTTGGGAAAATTCAAACAGTTTGACTCCAGTTGGTTCAATTGAATGTACCTCAACTTATATTGAAGGTCTTGAGACAAGCTTTAAAATGAGTCAAGGTACGCTGGAAAATATGGAGATGGGCCAAAGTTATTAAGAAAATGGCTTAATGGGGTCAAGTTGGGTATACTTACCTTATATGCATGCATATGATGCAATTTCCAATCTTGATGCTCCTAGGGTAATGTTACAACTCACTCTTGGAAACATCTGACGAATTTCCAGAACTTTTTCGGAGATTGAACAATTATTGCGGGACGCGAGTTTTGCGAGTTTTCCCCCAAAAGACTGTTTTTGAGAGAAATAATTGAAAATGTTTCGACTTATTAATTTCGACCTTTGCACTCGTGATCAATTTTCCAAACACCATACTGTCATTTTCGAGATCATTTCGGAGCCCGCAAGTTGTTTATGCAGTACGCATCCTAAGGGTCGAAGAGTTTGATACACACCAGTCTGCAGTGTAATATTCAAAAGGATGCTGATTTTTTAATATTGTGCGAAAAATAGATAGCTTCACAACCGAATATATTCATGTAGGTTTCTAAAAAGGACTAGCGAGATTGTTGATTAAACTTTCTGGAGTCAGTATGCAGTGAAGTTGTGGTTAGATAAAGTTACCTTTGAAACTTCACTCAAACACCACAACTAACAATGAGACATTCAAAGAACTCTGATTGATTATTCTAAGGAGTGATGAAGAATATGCTTGGCGTGTTCCGTTATCTTTGAGGTTAACTCTATGATTGAAGAATGACCTACGCGCCAGTTACACCCTAATAGTTTCATGAAACTGCTTTGATGTCTGTATTACTCCCAGGTTATCATTGTCTCAAAAACATCTCACATCTTCCATTATTTCTAACAATGATTGGATAAACACTGCACAGAATACCGTATCAGTTTGAATGGATATATTGTACAGAATATACTCTGTGAATGAGAGTACAATGCCTCATTGCGATGAACAACTATCGTCAGAGATCTTGTTATGACAGTCTACAACACTCTCTCTTGTTCTCAACAAACTTGACAAACTTAATCAAAGCTGAACAAGGGCAGTGTTCTTGTAAACGTCTATAACACTGAACATTAATGTAAAAGATAATTACTCAGACATGCCTTGAGGAAACTCCAAGCTACTGTATGAACGACTGAAGCAGGAAAAAACACAGCGAAGGGCGCACAAAGGGAGTCTCTTACATGGGGGAAAGGCTTCTACATAATCGATGAATATAAAGAGGCGCTCATTTCCAACGCAATTAAATATTGAATATACCAACAAGTGAAGGGATCTGAGCTTCAGCTTCGTCCCTATATATCTAACCATCAAACCAAACCAACCAACCAAGCGACTCACGAAGAGCAAGCAAATACTGCGAAGCTTCTCATGCGGTGTTGTCGTCTGCTACTTTCTCAGTGTATCTCATCCCAACCTTACGAATTCTCTTTCCTCGTGATCTCACCACCTTTCCCGGTCTTGTTTCTCTGCTCTGATCTCAAGCTCTTGCGATAATATGTAGCTCAAGAAGTACACCCCAGACATGATGAAAAACTCGAAGCAGAAGAGAATCTCTGAGATCGAGGCATCTACAAATCCTAAAGCAAAAAAGCCCTATATCAGTATTTCAACCTTGTTGACTTCTCCAACGACAAGGCGGTGGAGTTGTAACGTAGAATATATACTATGATAGTAAAGGGCTGCTACTGTTTGAAGGTTCTGCAAGAAAGAGAGAGAATGAGTAAGGTAGAAGAGCCCAATGAGAATCGAACGAGGTAACGCGGAGAGCCAGATAACGAGCAGATCCAGCTTTCTTCATCCTCGAGGGACTGAAAAAGCCATGATACCTCTTACATTGAGCTTACGAGGACCGAATGTGTAGACTATACATATATACAAAGTGCATGGTTGTATGTCTAGGGTAGCTTGAGAGGAAGAGTTGGTTTGTTGGAAAAAAGAGAGTCAGAGGTAGACATGGAGCCTGGAGCATCAAATGCTCCGAAATTGGTTCGATTTTCTATGTTGAGAGAGCGAGCTATGCATTCGCCCAAGTGTATCGCATTGAGCATCGCTATTGGTACATAGGTGCAGTGAGAAGTGGGAGTTTGAAAAGAGTGAATGCTCCACTTTCTGGAGTACACTTTAGGGAGATTCTAGAACATTCTTGGACATCTTTTCATTTATGCCCAAAAGCCTATGTGCACATTCAAAATTGAGTTGCAAGAGGTTATACCACCTGCAGTGCAGAGAAAATTCGCTCTCTATTCATCCGAAGACAATCTGGTAAGGTTCCCATGAGATAGAATATTCAGATCTTCTAGTATTTTTCGAGTATATATAGTATCTGGTAAGTTATCGTTATAGACAATAGCATTGTCAAAGTCCAAAATAACAATAAATTGGTGAATGAAAAAAATTTTGGCAAGGACTGCAGCAAGCAATTGAGCTTTTGCACTGATCAATAAATACTTGTGATCATTATCATGGAATCTCAAGCGGGTCCAAGACGAGGTCCAAGAATGTCGATCAATGAACACAATTAATATTGTCCATCTTCTTTACAAAGGAGGCTTTAGAAGTCAATTCCCCAGCACAAAACTTGAAAATGGTTGAGAATCGTGAAAAGTTCCAAAACACGTTTCCCCTCATCCTGAAGGATCGTTCAATGCTGTGGTGGTCAGACGAAAGGGCGTAAGTCCATTTGGAGAAAAATCGAGAAAAATGCGTTTGAATGCAATCTTCAGAATACTTGAGTGACATTTGATTATACCAGCGGGATCATGAGGATCTGCCATCACTGATTGAAGATCATATCTGTTATTTCGTGAGCGGCGTGTCGTGTTGGCAAAAACGCAAATTATTGGCAAGAGGTCTGGCGAAAGGGCACAAGCCCACTGGACTTGCGCCCTTTTACCAGACCAACATTCAAAATCCATTATCTCTTCCAGCTAATGAGCAATCCAAGGTCTGAATGGTATTTCAGACTACTAGCATAAGCTTGTGTGATCAATTTTGAGCCACGAGGCGTGCTCGCAATTCCAACAGAACACATGGCTTCCTTTATATGGTAATTCGGACTGTTATAAGCACACGGATATTTATATCTCTCTTTCCACCACACAAACACACAAGAACACACACACACACAAACGCACGTGGAAATAAATACGCAAATGATCAAGTCTGTATGTATCCAATGATAAGGTGCGATTGATTAGTATGATATGGTCAATTGAACAATATGGATCTCATACAAATATACGCAAGTTCAGACGAAGAAAAGAGTGATGATTCAAGAGCAATCGAGCATACTGTCCATAAGTTGGTTATCGAATCTGGCTGAATGTTTTGTAGAGTGGCCAGTCCATGATATCAAACGAAATTGTTCCAATTTCAATAGAATCAGAGCTGAATCTCGACAAAATGACACGTGGAGAGCGTAACAAACAAAGGAATTTGGGTCAATCATACTTGTCATCTGCAAATCAGCTTGTACCTGCGCGCGAATGGGTTCCACTTGAGGACTGTGAGAAGGAGTGCTGTTCTCGAGTTACCCCGTAGGTTAAGAAATGCATCTTCATCTCACATTGACGTCAAGGAACGTACCAAAAGAGAGTAAGTTCTGCTCAGAAATTGATTGAAATAGTGCCGAAAAAAAAGACCTTCTGCAAAGAAAAACGCGTGTAGAAAATTCAATATCAAGTACTTTTTCACTCATAATCATATTTTTTGTTCGCAGTTGTGTTCATACTCTTCATTGTTATCATTTCTCACGTATTATTGTTTGTATATTTCAAATTCTATGATTGTAGGTTAGTGGAAATGAATTTGCTCTTTGATTTGTACTCTGGATTGAATAACTGTGGACTTACGCCCTTTTTCCTGACCAATGAATTTCGAGGTCTGTAGAGTGGACTTACGCCCTTTAGCAATTTCAATTTTCCCGCTAGTAATGCGATATTTGGGTCCGGGAAGTGTTGTAAGTGATCGAAAAGATTGAGTAGAACATCGTAAATACCTTAACCGAATTTCTCAAAAATTGGACTTACGCCCTTTAGTCTGACCGCCACAGAATGGTGATCTCGATTTTGACTTTTGGGGTCATTTTCAACGGCATTGGGGGGTAAACTTGAATTTACCCCAAAAAATTCCTAATTCTGACTCAGGATTCTGAAGAAGGTGGAAAATCATGGACATCTTCGTTGGAAAATTGTTTCATTCGACCCAAGTCTGGTTAGATATACATGGAGATTGATATCGGTAGACGGTAACCTACATCCGGAACCAAAAGTAGTATTGTCGATATGTCTTATCACGGTTTCTATATTCAGTCTCACCAGGAAAGGTCATCACATCCGGATCACGGATTTGGCTGAAACTTTGGGAATAGTTTTCTTTTAGTGCCAAGAGATAAAACCCACAATTCTAGACCCTAACGCTCAAGCGTTCCCGAGCTACAGCCAAGAACATTAGCATTGCCCATATAGGACCATGTTAAAAATTATCCATATAGGTATACCTGCAATGCTAATGTCCGTGGCTGAAGCTCGGAAACGCTTGAGCGTTAGGGTCTATAATTTTGGGTTTCATCTTTTGGCACTAAAAGAAGACTATTTCCAGAGTTTCAGCCAAATCCGTGATCCGGATGTGATGACCTCTCCTGGTCAGCCATTCGTATTGGAAATAAAACGCTTCATTGTCGACTCCGAAAGTTTCTCCCACCGTGTAAGACCATGGTTGAACAGTGAACATAATCTTTCATGATCATGAGAAATTTACTTTTATTAGGACAGTAAGTCGCGTCAGTGAGTATTCGCAAGTTTCAGAAAATATGGTTTTCTTCATTCAAAAAAAACTTATATGATCTCACACCAAAATCACCCAGTAGAAACAAACTAAAATTCTCAGGTACCACCAGATTCGAGGGGATATTTTGCGACTTTACGAGAAGCACAAAAATCAAAAGGAAAATGTATCCGTGGTGCTAGTCTTTCTCGAGTGAAAACCGCCGGCTCACGCGTCGGTCAAAGATCCGCGAATTCAAGAAATTGCGAGGATCGCTATCAAGTTAGGATATCATGCAATTTTGCACAAATTCGTGCACAAGAGTAACGATTATCAATTTGATGGCTGAGTTTACATAAGAAGCGCACGCGCGCTCTCTTATACATGGTCGTCATAGGCAAAACGCGCGCGCGCACATCCCATGTAGACTCGGCCAAAGCATTAACTCACATTTGAACTTCGGTTAAACTTTTCTCACGCAAAATCCATGCCTATCGCGCGCACAGACGAAGAATCAAACATTGATCATTTTTTCCAAGGTTGTTTGAGGAATGACTGGCTCCCAGATGGGAACAATCAATTTATCACTGACACAATGAAGATCTCATTTGATTTATAATCGGGATAAATCGAGATAAATCGGGAGATTTCTGGTAAAATAAAAACAGTCGAATCAGCATTTGCTGTAATTGGGCAAAACTCCCACAGCTCTGCATTACGACAAACTTGTCTCCAGAGAATTTAGACATCCCTCAGACAGTATGAAAAGTAGAGACAAAACACTTTTTCACGTCGGATCACGTAGAGAGGGGTACCTCTGACGATTGTAACGCTATAAAGTCTGGAGAAAAATGCACTGTTAGGATTTGCATGTATAACTGAGGGGAAGGCTAGACGACAGTTCATATACATTCACCCAGAAGAAAATGTCAAAAAATGAAAACCAGAGAGACTAGAAGGTGAATATTTACAGTATATAGGGGACGCAGGGATTGTTGCTGGGTGCATGACTCTCTCCCAACGTAAACCATGATGGCGAAGCGAATCTCAAAAGCTGCAAGCACTGTAGAGCAGGGAAAAGTGCTGCAAGAGCATAATAATATACATGTACGAGAATACGATGAAAATAAAAGTGAGAAAGAGAGCGAAGAGCGTATTAAAATTCAAAGTCATGAGGATGAAGGAACCGAGAACGACGCGAGAACAGGAAAACCAATATGAATACATTATACATTCTGGATATATATGACATGCAAAAGTATACAAACAGAGAAATTTGCTCGCGGTAATACCTTCTATTAGAATCATGCCAACGCATTCTAATACAAGACTTCATTGCAGCAGAGCAGAGGGCTTTCTGTCACGGTCGAAAAAGCTCGTAGTAGAAGTTATAGAGGAAGAGGCATGCAGTGTACGCGAAGGCAAGATGCCTCATGATATAATACGTGCTCGTGGTGCAATGAGATGGTTGAAAGCAAACTCGCGCAATGTGACAGTTCTACTACTGGTATGGTACTATATATTATTGCTGCTGATGCTGACACAGAAGTGTTCCAAATTAAAGACGAGAATCCCAACGCGAATTGAGTGTGAACCAACTATACTCCCTCTGATGCTAAGCGAGAATTAGGTGAGGGAATGCAGAAAGTCCCCAAGCGACAGAGAGAGTCCTTTTCCGATGAGATGTTGCTGACGCGTGATGAGGAAATTTTCATGAATGGCTAGAGAATTTCTGAGCAATCAAGAATCTTGTTGCCGTTACAATTCAGTCATTTTATGGATTAACTATTCACAGTGCTGAGGGACATTTTACCCTATATGAAGAATTTTATGGCAATTTTAGACTTTTAGGTTCAATTCGTACATTGTTAAGGGGGATTGTCTCGAAAGAAATTTGTGAAAAATTATGTAGAGACTGGCACTTTGGGTTACGAATAAAAAATTTAAGACATTATTATCAACTGATTAATGCAACAACGTCAGACTCTGGCTATTATCTCAGGCACGGGGAATGGGCAAACCATTTCATTCAAAACTAAGAGGAGGTAGAATATACCCCTTGATACAATTGAAATGGTATGAAACATCACGTTAGATAAATCCAAAATTAGTTCAACGTTCATTTGCAATGTAAACCTAATTAAGAGATTCCTACACAGCCTGGTTTAGTTATCCTGATAAGATAAAACAGCTTGTCTTTTTAATTTAATTTGAGATTTCGAAAAGATGAGCAGCTCGAGTTTTAATTCCAACGAGATTTTTTTATCTTGAAATGTAGAAAAACACTACATTTCCACCTATTTTCGTAACATCATTATCGAATGATCTGATACACTTCTTGCCCATTTTGCTCTGATTTACAGAGCTTCTATTGATATAATTCTTGAGACTGCAGTATCTCCAAGAATTTTGTTCGAATTCCCTGAAAATTCAGATACTCCCGAGATTCCAGGATTTTTGAACACCATGTAAAATATCACACCCGATTATGTATTGTAATAGATAATATTGTTTCGTAATATCATACCATCTCGTGAGTTAAGTAATTTCTACTATAGCAAATAATTTTAAGCAGGTATTTCCACTCATAATATACAATTGCATCTGAATTATATTAACCGGATGCTTTGAATGCCCTGGGGTGGTTCATTTCCATGCTTTGCTGCCCTTCGCTATTTCCAAGCAACGCTTAGTTCTGCCTCGTTGTATTTAACTTCCTCAAATCAAGAGTGTTTCCTGTGAGCTAGATGATGATGCTATTTGCATAACAGCCACTTTCGGCGCATGGATTTAGAATCTCATAATATTTGAGGGCAACATGCCCATAGTTGTTTAAAAACTTCTGATTTTGCTAAGAGATCGAAACAAGTGAAGTTTGTTCACTCTATAGACCACATGACTCTCAGGATTGGATTCAAAAGAGTTTGATTGTTTGAAATATTTAGTTTCTTTTATAAGACGCTCTACTAAAAAAGTTAACATTTGAGCTATTCATTTGAACTGCAACAGAATGATCCAAGTATGAAAGTAGATTCATGACAACTTGCTCCATGATAACTTGGCAAATTCGAGTACAAGTTGCCAATCATCAGAACAAAATGTACTTTTCTAAGCCTCATATCGAGTTAAAATTCGAACAAAGAAGCCAAATCTCATACCGGAAATCACAAGATCCTCAAGTAATCTCGATACCCCCCAAAAACGAGCGGAAATGCGACATCTCGTCGCTCTGAAGATTTACGCTCGCAATCAGACCAGTCTTCCGCACTCTTGCGGCGGCAAAAGCACTTATGTGCACAACATACATACATACATACAAACATAGAAGGTAACACGAAAGCAAGACAGCCAAAGCATGGGCATCGAGATAAAACCTTGAGAGTAGTAGAGGGTCTGTCTCTCTCTCTCTCCCTCTCTACACTCTTAGAAGGATTCGAATAACTACGTGCATTTAGGGATAGGTGTGTATCCAGAGGCTCAACTCAGATAAAAGCGCCTCTCTGTACCCCTATCTCTGCTACAAAATCGCTGGATGTGTAATCTCTTTGCTCTCTCGTCTCACACCTTGCCATCCCTTGAACCTCTATATCTCTGTCAAGCAAGCTTCCTCGATTTGCTCACTGGTTTGCTGCAAGTAAATGTACGGCTGCGTCTCTGAGCAGACAACTGTATAGTAGAATCAGCACGTACAATGTGTGCCCATCTTTTCAGTCCAAAACGACCGATGAGGGCCAAAGGGGTTGTATGTGACAATCTCTTGCTTGCCGAGATATAGCTTTATTTCACTGATGGTTGGCTGCGGGCAATGTGCTTTTGGCTCTTTTCCCGATTGTAATTTGCAAATTCGTGCGGTAAGAAACACTGACGGCGATGCTTGCTTGTACTTATAGATCTTGAATATATAATGGTATAGGTGAACGGTCTAGATTGTCGAGAGGAAATGAGCAGCTATGTAGGGAGACACTCTTGTTGAAAGGGAACTCAGAAATGAGTACTTGCGATATATGCAGTCAAGCTCAATTCCTTCAAAGGAGATTATCAGTCATGCGCTGATTTTTTTTTTTTTTCATTGGAGCATCGCGAGTTGGAATTTTTGGGAGAAATAATGATCAAAGAAGGCAACAGTCGTTGAGGTAGAATCTCAGTGCCAGATTTTTTATTCATTTTCTCACGTTAAAACTAGAATGATATACTTTGAGGCTCCCATTTTTATATTCCAGACATTCCATATAATTTTTATGACATCTCAATGAAAATACAAGACAATAAAAACTAATTGTGAAGTCTAAAATCAAATATATCTTCCCTCATACACGCCAGATGAATCCTGGTGTGTTGGGGGGGGGGGGGGGGGGGGGAGACAGACCTCGGGTTCGGTCTCCACGCCAAAAATTAAGGTAAGTGTACCCAACTTGCTCCTATTAAACCATTTTCTCAATAACTCTGGCCCATCTCAATATTTTCCCACGTATCTTAGCTCATTTTGAAGCTTGTCTTAAGACCTTCAAAATCAGTTGAAGTACATTTAGTTTGGGCCAGCTGGAGCCGAACTGTTTGAATTCTCCCAAAAGGTGATTTTTGAAAGTTTACAAAAGTGTGTACCCAACTTGCCCCCATCATTTAAAACAGTGTAAATCGGCGATGAAGTGAATGGAATCGCTTTGATCCGTTTTGATCACCGTGCAGCGACATTTGTAGCTTTTAGCTGGACCAAGACATCGTTTCCGACCTATTTTGACGTGATAAACACGTTCTGAGTGGTAAAAAAAGCCATACTGCACGCCTTTCCGAGATAACCATATGGGGGCATGTTGGGTACACTCCGATGTCGGCCTTCTTGATTCTCAAACCATCTTCGTGTTTTGTACATAAAATCGCTCCAAATCAGAGTTCTGCAACCCTGAAGAGCGGATTTTGAAGGTCTTGAGACAAGGAATTGAATGCGCTAAAGTACGCCAAGACTGGTCGAATAAAAATGAATTGGCACCGGTTCTAGTGAACGCGATTTCCTCGGTGATTTCTTAGCCGTGCAAACACGAACAATGGGAGAAATCACTTTAAATTTTCTGGAGAACGTAGAAATGATCCGGGGCCGATGCAAACTACGTACTTTCTCACATTTCGACATAACAAACGTAAAAAAAAATTGCCGGGAGGCCAAGGAGTGCCCATCCCCGAGATCGGCATATGGGGGCAAGTTGGGTACAGAGGCAGGTTGGGTACACTTACCTTACATGCATAAATAAGATAATCATCGTATCATAAATGGATTATTTCGTGAAGCAGATTTCGTTTGCTAAAGGCAAAAAATGATGAAAATACGCTGTAATTCAATGCTTCACTATCAAAACCGAGTTATTTTCATTCTTCAATTTGTTCTGACAGCGGATACATGAGAAATTCTCGTTTCAGGCACCAGTAGAGACGGCCTCTGCTTCTTCCTTTCACCCAAAAGTATGGGAAACAAAAGGTAGAGTGGAATGTTTCGGTCAACTGTGGGACAATTTTGATGACATGTGAAGCATGCATGGAGATGTGGAACAGAATGGCAAACTGACACTTTTGAGGCTGTGATACTACCGAATAATCCGCTTTCGGGATCGAACCAGATTGTGTTGATTCGATCAATAAATCATATTACCGCAATTTATTGAAGCGGCCACACTCACTTTCGCTTGTCATAATGTTTATTTATAGACACCAGAAATAACCGCTCGAGTGCAATTTTTCATCAAGATATCTAGATAGAGAGTCGCGATACCTGGAAAGGTTGTTTATTTTTAACCAATTATCAATCGCCTTATCGATTTTTATTTACCAAGAATACTCAAAACTTCATCGGTCATACTAAGTAATATCTTGTAAGGTGACTCATCGTGTTTCGTGTCGGGGAAGATGAAAAATAGCTCGAAGAATAGTCTCCATCTTTTTTAGAATAATGAAAAAAATTATATCATGACCATAATCTGCGATTGACCCCAAGTCGGAATTTGCGGTCAAATTTGTAACGCAAGTATAAGAAGTCACAAGACTTATGCTGGGAAAACGCATGGGTTGTGCCAATCTCTCCGTATAAACATGGCTCACCAGCTCCTAGATGTCTCAAGTTCGAATATAGAAAACCAAGAGAGAGATGAATCACGATACGGAATTTTTTAAACAAATAGAAAAGATAGAAATTAAGGCGATGCGGTCGTCGTGAACGCTGGACTTTGTTCACAAAAGTCTCAAAATGTTGCCAATTGGGGCCAAACGACGAGTTATCCAAGCTTTATTATCATCTTACTTGGCCTGGATAACTCTTCGTTTAGACCAAATTGGAAAAGATTTTGAGATTTTTGTGAACGATAATGTGCCTGTTTTATGGGTTAGGAAGTACCCGCGGCCAAGTTATTCTCGTTCATCCCCGATACTCTTGTAACTGGTAACAAATAACGAGTTGTTCACCACAATTCAGATGATAGTGAGGAATGGACAAGTCGAGTCAAACTTTGTATCGTCAAAATTAAGTGGAAAATACTTTCCGGGTTGCACGGCGACCACATCGCCTCAAGTCGCAAAAATTTTGCTGTATTCGAGGCACTATTACAAAAGCAGTCAATATGAAAGCTCCTCAGTGAACTTCAATTTTAAGAGTACGCCGAGTTTCAAGCTTCAAAGGGAGTCACCACCGAAAATGGTGCTGCCCATCGACAGGTTTGAGCTGGAGATGAGCTCAAAGAATGTCAAGCTCTTTTGTGAAAGAAAGTAGGGCAGGTAATTTTCATGTCTATGCTCTGCAACTGAAGGATTAATGGTCCGGGTACCCACAGAATATTCGGGCTCTACTGGAAATTATGAATCAAGTACAAAATCTATGTGAATATCGATCTTGAAATTCACGTCCCATTCCAGAATTCAAAAAGTTCGAATAGCAGCCAGCATAATTCCATGTTTCACCGTCAGTAAAGAGGCCAAATTTTCATTTTACAATGGGTTGGATATCAGCCCAATCTTTTTTTCAGCCCTGAAGTGTGTTCTCGTAATCTATGAGCCATTGGCGTTTTGGATTATTTCGAGTTGAAGTCATTTCAAATTGCAGTTATTCCGAAAATCGTTTCATAGAATTTCAGCGGTGATTGGATTTTCAATTCTAAGACAAACTTGCAGCGGGATATCGTCTCTATATTTTCAACTGGAATTCAATATCAAAATCAGTTCTGTTATTGTATTCAAATATTTGAGATTGATCACCCCTAGGCAGCAGATAGCATATATTTTCCGTAATGAGATCTCATCAACAACCTTCTGAATCCTTCAAGCATTTGCGGTCTGACCACTTCAACCAGGCACGATGATGCAAAACTGGCTAGTGGTCACAGGAAACTACGTACTAATAGCCCTCTCAAAGCCCTTCAGGGTGTTTCGTGTGCCTCCGGCCTCAAGCTCTTGCATGGCTAGCAATCATTACGGGAATTTCAAAGCTTCAGGCCCCCGCATCTCTATGCACATTCATGATGAGTCAACAATGATGAGCTCTGCTCCACTATAGATATATTTACATATATGTAATGTCCAAGTAGTACATGACGGACCACACGCGGTCCGGAACGTTTCTAGTACAAGTCGACTTGCTCTAGGGTTCAAATGTGGTTCGTCGGATATGCGGTGGTAGCTATGTAGGAGCCATCCAGAGGCGCAAATCGTCGATGACACTGGCCATTAATGACCCTGCGGCGCGTTGAAATTTTGGATAGCAATTGAAGCGCTGCAAATTTGCGGTCCCTGGCCCACACGGGTGCGGCAATCAAATTAATTGCTACGTAAAATAGTGAACACGTCTGGAATATGTCTATATATAACATATACATAGATGTGCTAGAACCACACGAGAGTGTAGATATAGGTATATTAGAGATTGAGGACGATGCAAGATCGCACTTGTGGTGCAGTTGGCTGATGCAGGCCCTAAATTTGTGCACCACCGCAGCTGGCTCGAGGATCGATTGATAAATTCCTGTTCTGTGGTAGAGGTTCTCTCTCTGCTTTGTAAAATTTATCTTTCTCAGCGGCCGATGCATCTGACGGGACTATGGATTTATGTTCGGTCATATAGGATATTGAGACAGATTTTTTGATGCTGCGGTTAATTGAGAATTGATCAGTTTGAATTTTTCAACGTAGATGTGCAATTTGTAGTGTTCGTAATTAGCGAGGTAATTAGAATTTTGCAGAAATTCGGATGACATCAATTGGCAGGAGAGATTATAATAAAATGTACATGCCAAAAATATCTTTGGGCTGATGTAAATGATTGGTAGTAGCACTGGACTGTCGTTCGTCCGCCCAAATTGTCACGAACTATTCATATCAACCCAAATTTTAAAATTCAGATGGTATACCAAAAAGTTTTCTATTATGATAAAGATCAAAATTGTCATGTGTTCATTGCTCGCAGCTAGGATTGTTCTTGGGTGAGTGGAGAATTTATGCGAAATTCGAACACAAACGAGGAATAACGTGCTTGATTATGATAAAGTATAGCCCGTGATCAATGTTGACACTGTATTCTATATTTCAGTCCATTATTTGCATGCATGCTGAATTGATGATTGTAACAACCGAGAAGCTTCGAATTTTATTACTCCTATCGATCAGGCCTAGATTTATGCATGAAAATACAATCATGGAAATGATTTCTTTCAACGATCTTCATCATATAGAGTCTCTTCTTGTTATATGAATATTGACCCTCTTCGGAGTATTGAATTTGCTATGTATGGTATCCATCACCTGAAATGTTTGCAAAATTGTCAACATTTTACAGAAAACTCTCGGATTATGAATTAAATTTTGATTATCTCAGTCGAGCCAAAGTTATAAAAGGTATTCGAAGAATTCTTACATTTGGATATCCACAGAGATGAGAATTCCTCGTATTCTAGCATCAATTTGATCTAAAAATATCCCGATATTAATGGGATCAGAAGCACATTCGCTCATGTACTATTCTTGAACTGAATTTTTAATCACAATATTCCGCAATCATGCAATGACATCGAGCTACTTTTACGTGGAACTGATATATCTTTCAAATCTAATCATCTTATCGAGATTTTTGCAGACTTGGCGTACCTGTCGCAACTGAAGCACAGATTGCGCAACGATCTCAATTGAATAGATCAACAGAACAAGTCTTCCAAGCATTATTTCATCTATTATTTCACTTATATGCTCCTTTTTTGGAGCCGAAAAGCTTCAACGGCCTCAAACGAATTAACACATGCAACCTTCGCAAATTTTTTCAACTTTTAAAGGATGGGAATGGCCACTGTATTGTCCACACTATTTCAGTACTCCAAGGGACTGCAAAGTTATTACTCCGAGGTATCCAGAATCAGTTAGACACGATCTATTTAGGGGCCGTACACATATTACGTAACCGAAATTTTGCCTGTCCCCCCTTTTCCCTCGGAGTAAACCGTGACACGTGAATGACCCCCCCCCCCCAAGTAGTCCTAAATTTACGACCGATTCCTCGCCCCTTTCAAGCTTTCATCGGTTCTGAAGATGAAGATTTGGAGATTTTGTGTCCAAGACTTCAAAGGTTGCTAGACGTATGACGAGGGAGTATTTCAAGCGATAACAATTTTACTAGGAAATGAGTATCCGCATTATGGGTTTAAACTATCAAAATATGATCTACTAATTCCATGTGGTGGCTATGAATCAATCATTTAAATTTTTGTTTTGATTATCTCTGGGAAAGATGCCATCATTAATCTAAGCCGCGATGAAAGTGGCATCGGTTCATCTAATTAGACTTCCACACCATGCACGTCACAGAAATCTTCAATGGTTTGTACATCTACCCACTCAACTGTGTGTTTCCAGAAGTTGTGTACAGAACTTCACCTGGACGTCTACCGTACTCTTTCAAGGGCCTCACTCGTAGTGAGAGAGGTCAAATATTATGAACGTTTCTCCCAGTCGATGAGTGAATGAAATAAGAGATCTGCGATGATTTCTCCTACATATACTGACGCTACTGCACCGGACTGGTTACCCCCATTTGCATTACAATCAAAATCTCGACTTTTCATTTAACTTCTTAGTTGTGCTTTCCATCAAGACCGGAGAATTTTGAACGAGTCCAGTTGCGGGTACGTAGTATCCAAACCGAACCTCCCGTCCCGTATCGTTACAATCGTGATGATTTCCTTGGATCAACCACTTCCCCGCAAAATTGATTACGTACTATGTGTATGGCTCCTCGTGGAGGATTTTACGACAAACCCTTGCACGAACCAACGTGAATGTACAAGAACGAAAGCTAAACAGCAAAATATGAGAATGTTAACCTTAAAAATGTGATTTTTCACTCAAAACCGCCTACATGATTTTTTCACCAGTACTAAGAGCTGGCCACTATAGTAACCAGGGTGTCTAGCGGAATCCTATCGAGAATTTCCAGGTTTTTCCAGGTTTTCCAGGTCCCAAAACATGATTTTCCCAGGTGCATTTTTGGAAAGAAAAAACTGCCTGTACTCGATTACAGTTCTTGAGATCAAAATGTATTGTGTCAAAATAATATATGACTGTACATAGCTGTACATAGGAAGTATACATTTATAATGCAATTTAAAATTTTCCTCGTTCACTCGCGCATGACTGATCTTATCCAGACGCAAGAACCTTGTTTTTTGTACGTTATTCGTCTCATCATTGGAATCTCATCATTTATCAGGGATAAATTAATTCAACAAAATGGGAGATATTGAATGAATCCTTATGGCATATTTCGACCCAATGTTCGGAACAAATTTTTGAATCATATTGGAGTGATCAAATATTTCAACACCATATTATATTTATATATTTGCGTCTGAACTAAAAAGTTATACACTGGTAAAAATCGATTCTGTTTCACGAGATCAATTTCATTCTTCATCACCTTCGTCATCAACATGCAAAACCCGCATCATTTTCGAGTAACACGCCGTGATATACGTCCGAAACTATACCGTTTCCATATGCTACATGGCCAGTATCTTAGAAATGACGCATTCCTGAGAAAAAACATCGAGATACAAATCGGAACTTTCTCAAAAGGAGTAACAAAAAAGTATTCTTGTAAAATTTAGATTGAGCGCGACATTCTCGAGTTACACGCCAAGGTAGGTTCGAAACTACCGTTCCACATCTTGCAAGGCCAGTATCTCAGAAATGACGCATTCATGAGAAAAAACACTCGAATACGATTTGAAAGATCTTAAGAAGATGAACGAAAAATTATTCCTATAAAATTTCGATTAAGCGCATTGTTTTTGAGTTTTTGGCGAAAAATCGTCATTTTACCCCCTTTTCAACAGAAATCGACATTTTACCCCCAAATTTTCCAATTTTGAACAGACCTAGAATGCCCACCTCAACGCTATTTCAATCTACGCTGAAAAAGCTTTCAAATAAACATATGGTGGGCACTGAAGCACGACGGACATATACGAACTCAAAATTAATTATTTAAAAAATTCATAGCTCCGGTTTGAACAAACGCACAATGGCCACCTAGGGCGGGAAATTTTTAGGAAAATACCCTCTACACATTGGTGTAGTCACCTCGCTGGAGCCCAACGAACCAGCAAAAGGTCCACCGGAGACCGGACTATTCGGCCGTTCAGGCGCCGAACGGCCGTGGCTAAGTTGTTGCTGTCTTTCGATGCGTTTGGACGATCGATCAAAATCACGCGGGGTATCAGATTTTTGATGCTTTTATTCTCAATTGCAGAGCAGACCGTTCGCCGTTAATTCAAAAATCCAGGTTTTGCGTCCGAAACTTAGAAATTCTAGGTTTTTGTGCTCAGAATGAGCGTATTTCCAGGTTTTCCGGGTACTAAATTTTTCCAGGTTTTTCCAGGTTTTCCAGGTTTTCCAGGTTCACTAGACACCCTGGTAATCGATCATAACTTCGGATATCAGGAAGATAAAATGATTTCCAACAGAGACATGTCTCAATTTCCTCAGTCAGAGTCACACCGCAGAGTTCCATCAGAAAATCCAACACTGCACAAATCAGACGTCGCATAAAGAGCAGTCAGTGATTTCATGCCTCTGTAGCTCCCAAAAGAGCGATGTGGAAATGGATACGTGAGCGAAAAGTGGGAAACAAAGGAAGGAAGGATTCTGCACCGTTATACGGCCCGCTTGCAAAAGGTCTACATTACCCGCGACGTTTGCAGAGTAGCAAAGTAAAGAGAGACATTCAGAGTACACGACGAGTAAGAAAGATGAGCAAAAACGGAGTATAGAATATGAGGAACAGAGAGAAAAGGAGATATCAGTATACGCGCTATGCAGCTCGTCATCGTCGCCTCGAGCGAGATAATAACTACGTTTACATAATGAGCGGTATCCGAGCTCCCCCGCAACGTTTCCTTGACGGCAACGACGACAACGACGACGAGGAAAATGATGGTGCGATGGAACAGATTATCGAAAACGTCGAAAAAGAGACTAGACGACTGTGCACTTCTCGAAAGCAGACTTTGAATGCCTATATCTATATTATATACTCTGTATGCGCAATTTCAGCATGAGAATTTTCCGGTATAGACGCGTCAACGACACGTGGCAGAATACAGCTAAACCATTTCCGCGAACGTTTTAAGCGCTTGTCGTGCTGCACACCTGCCACGCGTTGTTTGCTCATTTTCCAGCCTCGCTCGGCTGAACGGAATAATCACTTTGCATCATTTGAAACTGGGCCAGTTTAGTTGATCGTATGATTCAGAAATCATGTTTTTCCGGGCACTGAGTTTTGCTTGATTACCGACTTTTTTTCACAGTATCGAGATACAAAATTATTGATCATTCAATTTCCTCCATGATGCATAGACGATTGGAAGAATTGTTAGCTTTTGTATAAAGACTGAGTCAAATTCTGACTGTTTTCAGTATTTTGAGGATTTTTTCGAGTCTCGTTCATCCAATGTAATCAATTCTGATGCTGCACACGCACAAGAAAAAAATAGGTTGCACGCGTATTTTGATCACATCAATGATTTTTATTGTAGGTCCTCTAAATATGAAAATCATTTAGTGCTCTCATGCCAAGATTAGTCACGCACTGATAAGCGTAATAATGAGTTACTCCCTACCAAGAAATCAATCGACGATATCTTCCAATAATTGAGGAGGGAATCCCAATTATCATCAGAAGCCAGAGGAGTCCGCGAAATTCGGAAAAGCCCGCGAGTGTATTGCTGGAAGAGATAATCTTAATTCATCGCAGTACTTATCCAATCAATCTATTTTGATTTAGATAAGAATAAATGAAGATAGTCGATTTATACATATCTAAACCATGCCGATGAATTACGATAAAATCAAACATTGACTCGCATTGATCCGTAGAGTCAAGGATGTTTGATTCAAGGAAAAAGTAGGTTGGCCTCATTGGTCTAGTCTTTAAAAATCAGGGCAAATTCGAAATTTACCACAACAAGGAATTATGGATCATCACACCACACCCTTTGGCGTGGGAAAAATTTCAACATCGTGTTCCTAAAATTAGCTTTCCAACATTGAATCCAGAATTCTTCATAATTAATTCATATAACATTGATAGAATAACAAAAAATCATGGCTTGGATGGATTGCAAAAAAAAACCTCGGAGCTTTTTCGGTTGTTTTACAAGCTATACCAACTATGCGAGTACACAAAAGAAGCACTTGATTTGACAATTTTCAAAAATTCATATGACAAATGAGTTTTTCAAACATAAAGAGTTGTTCGTATGAATCTGTGAGAGCCATGCAATGACAGGGAAATGTCAGTCTAAGCCTCGGTCTAAGCACACGATAGCGTGTTGTCATTGAAGTATCAAAGATAACAATTTTCCTAAGTACCGTCACAGTCATAGATTGATTGTGGAGTTTTTTTCCCAAGGTTAAAGTGGTGGCTATCAGAATCAGATACTCCGATATCTTTTATATATAACTCCTGCGTGATGGAAAAAAAGCTAGAACTCTTCGTGAAAAATTGCCTCTTGTATAGGAATGATAACCAAGTTTCGTTGTTAGGTCGCTCACTGGTCGCAAAAATATAAAGTGATTAGTTCACGCAGTGAAAATCACACGTGGAATCTATCAATAAAGTATCGATTCACGCAATCAAAACTTGTTGCCAGGAAAATACTTTGAAGCCCTTGAAATTTCTACCATGAACAAGTCAAATTCACTAAAAATACTTCGTAATCACTCTTCAAAGAGTCTACTCAACTCAATAAAGTAATCTTCTCTTCACCAAAGTCTCCAACTCCGAACATTCTTCCCAAAGACGCTCCGTCGCAAAAACGCGTTAGAAATAATGTAAGTAAAAAAACACCCCCGGCAAAACTTGGCGACATAACGGATCGATTCCGTTTCTTATTCTACATCTACAAGTATACATCCCTCCATGCTCATCGTCTGGGGCGACAACGACATATCCTCCAATATAGAGCCATATAAAGAGCCAATGCAAGGGTAGAAAGGGGCGATAAAAAAGCGATATGGTTATGCGGTTATCGAACTCTCTCTGTCTCTCGAGTTAGCGTAAGTACACCTCCATACACGTACTTACTTATGAACGTATATGAGCTCATATACTCTGCGCTGCTCGCACCCGCGTGGTCATTACGTCAGACACGAGTATTAGTTATATAGTCACCATACACACGTATCTGTTCCTGTAATTGTATGTATGTAAGTGCATCGCAGCGTCCAATTAGGGCAAGGAGAGCCACATTAAGGCATAGCGATAAGAGCTCACTATATGGGCAATACATGACTCCACCTTAATATTACAGCAGAGCTTTAAAGATATAGGGAACGGTCGATTGCAACTCCTTTCGGATGAAGTTGATTTCGATAGAATAGTGTCCACTTAAACTGTTTGATGACTTGGGGTCAGGGTAATTGACATCAGAAGAGAGCAGAGCATATAGCAAGTCGATTGATTGTAAAATGTTTGATGTCCTCGTTTGGGTAATGGCGCGAAACATAGACTCATCGAGTATACGATATCGAGCTCGTATAGTGAAAAGTATCATGGCTTCAGATAAAAGCAAAACTGTCGAGATAAATTGTAATTCAACGAAGGACGCTGAATTGGATTGAACGATCAACTTTTATGGCGTAATTCTGTAGCATCATTTATGGTTCAATGAGGAGATAGGGCTTGGTATTTTTATTGAGCAAAGAATAATGCCTTGCACATTCTGTAATGGGATTTTTTCATAGGGAATATGATCTATTTTACTCTGTATGAATTATAAATCGAAAGGAGATGGGTGCTGGAAATCATTGTTGATGTTTGACAAGAGAAAATCTTGAGGGACGTCAAGCGCTTTTCCCAGAGGTGATCGAGTTTTGCACTACTACTGCAGCTGCTGCTGCTGCTACTTCTACAACGACGTCTATCCGCTTGTATTACGTTCGCGACAGAATCTCAGTGTGTGCACTTGCACAAGAGTAGATACACCTATTCCCTTTGAGCATCATTCTTCCTTACTCCCACAGAGATTTTGTCAATCTCAGGAGTAATCCATCTGAATTTCTAAAGCAGAGCTCTTTTGATGGATTATTGCTTGGGAAAGGTTGAATAGCTTGTTCTTGTTCTTCTTCAGGTATAATATTAACAGTGGATTTTGTGGATGAGATGAAGAGTAAGTCAATCTCTTGAAGAGATTGAATTCTGAATGAAAACATGTCTCATCTTGGATTTGAAAAAAAAGTATGACTGTAGCTTGGAATCGGTTTCAAAGAGAGGACTGACATTCTTAAACTACTGGGTCTGAATGATACAGAACTCATCATAGATTTTTCAAGCTCCGTCAAAGTGCATTAGCTCTTCTGTTGGTTTGAACACGAATAAAAGATACAATGTTTTCTCTCCACCTAAGCTATTTTTTTTAATGAATTTCAATTGCATAAAGGGTATCACAACCCCCAAATCGATTAGCCCTAAACGCACACTTTTCTCCATCCGCTCTTCTGCGTTTGCGTTTCCCAAACCTGCTCCACCTACGTCAGACAATAAGTATTTTCTTCATTCTTATGTGGCACAATACCACACCAAAAACGTGAACAGAAGCATCTGTATTCATGGCAAATTTTAAATCTACATCTGAGAACGTTACAACTTAAAAACATGTCAGTCCAAGGTACTTTTTTAGGTTGATGTGAGGTTGCAGTATCTGCTAAAAGTGAAGATGCATCATCTCCAGTAGACCACTGACCAAGAGGCTTGAGACCTATCTCATCAGCCGTTTGAGACATGCTCGTATCAAAATATTGAACGAAATGGAAGCCGACAATGACGCTCTGTCATATTCCGCTCCACACTAGTAACCTGTAGACGCAGTCGTCTTGCTATTACTGGGTAGTGCTTGCGGAAGTTTCTGGCCAAAATATTTCATCAAGACTCAATACGAAAGACCTAATAGAAATCCTTCCAACATTCTTTGAAACAGGTACATCCACAATAGTACGTTGAAGAATACTCCCTGCGCCAATAGGTCTCTCCAGCAGTTCAATGAAGACTTCTGAGGCCTTGCGTAATCAGCACAAAAAAATCTTCCAGTAACTCCGAATCTACAAAAGTCATCATACTCCTACTCAATCGGATAAATATCAAAGGGGCTTAATCACAATAGCAATCGAGATTGTAAAGGAACATTGACCAACCTGAGATCAAAATATTTGATTCATACTGTCAAATTTAAGTTACGTGTCTATAACTCTCAATCGTTCCTTGATTACCCGCGATTGATCCATGGTAAGCTTTGGCTTCTGCTTTGTGCCGTGGCGGTAGAAAAGATCTCGAAGAGGTTTTCAAGTCCTGAGATATTACGTTTCTTTCATGGATAGATCGATGGGTATGATGGATATGTCGGTGAGTGGTTGGATAAAGAAGAAAGGCGGGTAAAATGGGCGGAGAAGTAGGCAAGATGGATGGTCTGGTCTAGTTCGGTCTAATATGATTATTGTGTTCTGGTGCGGTATAGTGCAATACAGGGTACGGGGATCGTACTAAAAATACCGTAGTAGTACCGGTCTTGGAATATCATACTAGTACCGTCTAATCTGACCTAGTTCGGTCTATTTCGGTCTAATTTGGTTTAACTCGGTCTAACTCTGTTCAACTCACTATCAGTCTAATTCAGCCAAACTAGGTCTACTTTTGTCTGGTTCGGACTAACTCTGTATAGTTCAATCTATTCAAGTCTCATTAGGCCCAATTCGGTCTGGTTTGGTCTAGTTCAGTGTAGTTAGATCGGTCTAGTTCGGTCTGGTCCTGTCTAGAACGGTCTACTATGGTCTTGAACGGTCTGGTACGGTCTAATTTGATCTAACTTGGTCTAGTTAGGTCCAGTTCGGTCGAAAATGACTATTTTGGTTTGGTACAGTATAGTGCGGTACAGACAAAATACCGGACCTATGTTAGAAATACCGCACTAGCACTGCACTACAGTCATCCCTCGTTAACACGAACACCTTTAACACGAATTCTCTCATTAACACGAACGAAATTCTTGTCCCGTTGAGAATGCACTGGCTCTTATGAACATTTTTTGAGTTAACACGAATTTTCGTTAACACGAATTTCGAACGATTTTCCGGTCCCGTCTGACTTAAGATCTTGGTTAATACGAATTCAAATTTGTAAACAGAGTCAATGTCCGCGAGGAACAGCTCAGGACATCGCGATGAGTAAGCGCAAGCAGTCGTGTATTGATTTGAGCACCAAACTTGAGATACTAGATGAAGTTGATCGGTCCGTTAAGAAAAAGAGCGAAATAGCTGATAGTTTTGCAATTCCAAGATCTACATTATCAACGATCATGTCACAGAAAGATGAGATTCAGAACGTCGCAGCATCAGGAATTGAGTTGCCAAAAGTAAAACGCTTGCGTGGTGCGAAAAATGATGAATTGGAAGAGGAATTATTTGAATGGTTCTGCAGAAAGCGGGAAAAAAAAACATTCCAGTGACTGGCGGGTTAGTTCGAGAGAAAGCTTTAGAGATTGTGAAAGATTTAGGCATCGAAAATTCTGAAGCTTCAAGTGGTTAGCTGGAGGATAATATCGCAAACATATTTTATCCCAAGTTATCTGCGGTGAATTTCTAAAAGTGGACGAAAGAGACGCGAACAACTGAAGGAAAGATTTTTCAGAAACTAAGAAGAAATTTGCTCCTCGAGATACTCTCAATATCGATGAAGGTGGGATACATTACAATCTTCTCCCCAACAGTACACTTAATCTAAGAGGAAACAAGTCCCATGTGCCAAGTCCCATGTGCACAAGTGCCATGGTGGTGCCAAAATATAATAATAATAAAAGTTACAAGGGGAGTACGGAGTCTCCGGGTCCTGAAATCTCACCAAAATTCTTTTACAGTTTTGTACCACCTAGAATATGAAGAACCCAAAGAAACTTTATCAAATGGGCCTCCCGTTCAGAGCTACAACCCATGACATTAGCATTGCCCATATAGGCCCATGTTAAAAAGTGATATATACAGATCTATCTCATCTAAGTGTATATATAGATCTACTAGCAATGTTGTCGTTTCTGGCTGTAGCTCAGAACAGAAGGCCCATTTGACAGAGTTGCTTTAGATTCTTTATATTCTAGGTGGTACGAAACTGTGAAAAAATTTTGGTGAGATTGCAGGATCCGGAGACTCCGGACTCCCCTTGTTAGATAGAAATTGTAGTTGTCCAAATTCAATCAATACTACCCACAAAACAGCAGAAATATTCCGATCTGTTCTTTCAACGCCATCTATCGCATATTACCCAGTTAACACGAATTAATTCGTGTTAAAAAGTGACTGGAGCGTTCTGGTTAACCCGAACTCCTTGATAACACGAACAAAATTCCTGTCCCGTGGAATTCGTGTTAACGAGGGATGACTGTAGTGCCGTACTTGGAATACCGTGCAAGCATCGTCGAATTCGGTCTACTTCAGTCAAATTTAGTTTAATTCGGTCGAATTCGGTCTACTTCAGTCAAATTCAGTCCATTTCGGTCAAGCTTGATCTGGTTTAGTCTGAAATGACTATTGTGGTCTAATACGGTATGGTGCGGTACAGCTATGGCATAGAGACCATACTAAAATTACCGTACTAGTACCGTACTTGAAAAACCCTGATAGTACCGTCTCATTCGGTCTAGTTCGGTCCAGCTCGGTGTATTCGGGTCTGAATCGGTCTAACTCGGCTCAACTCAGTATAATTCAGTCAGATTCGGTCTAGTTTTGTCTGGTCCGGACTAATTTTATCTAGTTCGGTCTAATTCTGCCCAAATCCAAACTAGTTTGGCCTAGTTCAGTATAGTTATTTCGGTCTTGTTCGGTATACTCCAGTCTGATTCGTCTCGGTCCGTTCTAGTTTGGTCTGGTCCAGGTAAAAAGGTCTTCCATGGTCTTATACGGCCTGGTACGGTCTGATTCGGTCTAACTGAGTCCGACTCGGCCGAACTCGGTCTAAGTCGGTTCAACTCAATTCCGTCCAACTCGGTCTGGTTTGGCCTAGCTCGGCTTAACTCTATCTCGTTCGGTTCGATATTTACCCAAATTCAGTCTAGTTCAATCTAGTTCCGTCTAATTCAATATTATTCGACCCTATTCGGACGGGGTAGGTCTAGTTCGATCTAGTCCGGTCTCATTCGATCCAATTCGGTCTGGTTCGGCCTATTTCGGTCTGGTTCGGTCTACTCCAGTCTAATTCTTCCTGGGTTCGATCAAGCTCGGTCTGGTCCGGTCTGAAACGATCTACAATGATTTTATACGGTCTGAAACGGTCTAATTTGGTCAAGCTCAATCAGGTCCAGTCCAGTTCGGTCTTAAACGGCTATTGTAGTCTAGTGCGTTATAATGCGGTACAGGTACAGTACGGGGATCTTACTAGAAATACCTTACTAGTATCGTCTAATTCGCCAAATTCGGCCTAGTTCGATCTAATTCGGCCAATTCGGTCAAACTCGGTCTAACCCAAACTAATTCGGCCCAACCAAGTTTCGTTTTGTCTGGATCGGTGTAACTTCTTCTAGTTCGGTCTAACTCGGTCAAATCCAGTCCAGTTCGGCCTAGTTCAGCCCAATTCGGTCTGATTCGGCAAAATTTGATCTGATTTGTTTAGTTCGATCTAGTTAACTGTTTAGTTTGGTTCAGTTTGGTCTGCTCCAGTGTGACCCGTCCTTGTCATCTTCACACACTTGATAAGAAACCTCTGTCCAGTATCATAAATTGCTCATTGGCCATCATCTTACAAATTACATGTTCAGACTGATGGAACACTCCAGGGGTCCCTAACTCATCTTGAACATCTACAAGGTGAATGGGCGATAGTGAGGGAGACAATAATGCTAGAATAGGGAATTAATGTTTCACTCAAATCCTACAAGATTGGCTCCACAGAGCCGTCTCCGAACATTAGTTGAGACAGTATTGACGAGTTCATACATGGTTACGGGAGCTGACAAGCTTGCGTAATATGTTCATCCCAACATTCCAGAAGAACTATATGCGTGTGCTTTGAACTCTTGAGTCTTTGGTGCGAGACAGTGGACACAATATCTAAACCCAGAACTGTATGATGCATTATGTGACTTTAGGTAACGCGAAAAAGGGGTACCAATCGATAAATTCAGCTTGACAAAACCCAGGTAGATTCTGCATACCATTTACGAATAATCAAATCAATAAAGCCAACCTATCACGGTTGAAATTTTTACCTCTGGATGCAATCGCGTTGTTCATAGAATCAAAAAGTCTGGAACTCGGATGACGAATTCGAGATAGCTTGGAGCGATTTAACAATCTGTCACGTGCAGTATAGCAAGTTGTGACAGCTAAAAATCGAAGGCCCCTTCTCTCTATGTACAAACTACAGGCCACATATCGCCACAGCAATGGATTGCTATACTCCATATAGCTGTGTACCAAAATTGGATAGAGAAACAACGACCAAACTGTACGGAGTAGAATTTCAGAGTACGCTCGACTGAATGTACACGCTAGCTAGTAAAACATCAGCGTCAGCTCGAATTTTCACAGTTCTCAAGTTGAGCTATGTATCAGCTGTGGCGTTTGTCGTCAGAGGCTGACTGCAACGGCCCGTGATAGTTTTGCGAAAGCTTTTATACATGTATATCTCATGGAAGAGCACGTAGATGAAGCATAGCTGTATATGAGTTAACTGTCTATACAGTAGCAAGAGCGTAGTTGGATTGAGAGCGGCGACATTTGACTCAGCAACTATGTACTGCTCATATAAAGACGAATTCTCCTCCCACAACATTTCCTTGTCTCTCTCGAATTTCCCACGCAATTCGCCATATGCATGCATGCTGTACGTACAAACTCTCGGTTCATCTCCATGGAATGGGATCAGTGCATATAAGGGCGAAAAGCTCGCTAAGCGAAATTGAGAGGTGGACTCGGTAAGTGGATTATAGTGCACATATCCCACGACGATGGCAAGAGACAGAGAGAATTGCGCTTATGGAATTTCTCGCGGCACACACGTGCTCTAAACCGTATTATTCTGCGCACGCACACATACACACACACACACACATATCTGTATATTGGGTAAGTATGCATGCGTGCTCCAGACACGATTGAGCTGCAAGCTTGTGCTTCATGGTGCAAGAGAGGAGCCTTGGCTCGATCATCGACCAGATCGTTTGAGGATGGGCGTTCGACGTTCAACGCCGTTTGATCCTCGGTTTAATCCTCTGCAATTGCGTGACGTGTTGTGTGTATATGCACCCTCCCCCCGTTTGTATGTATGCATGCAGGTACGTCAAACGTTTGAACGTTTGAGCCTTTGAGGTTGTTGATTAACTTGGGTGACGATATCGTTATCCAAATGATCACGAAAATTAGTTGACGAGCTTTCTCTGATTGCAGAGGCTTCAGCTTGAATTTTTGGTGAAAGGGCGCTTGATGATTGTATTATCTGTGTGAGTCATCTGTTTTGATTGAAAAGTGTTACTGTTTGGAATACAGGAAGCTGATTATTGTACTTTAGAACTTTGATCTGAGCCTCTGTCGAAAATTGTGAGCTTTTACAGAAATTACTTGAATCGACATGAGTTGAATTGTTTGTTACCAAGAATTACCATAGAATGCAATTTTGACTTGAACCACCGGGAATAATGGGATTGGTACAGATATCTGGATGAAACCATTCCTGAAGAAATGACTCGTGATTTGATACACATTCCATGAAAAAGTTCTTCTGAATGTGTATGAAATAATCTGCCGAATTCCCACATTTGAAGATTAATTGTTTCAGGTCATTATCCACTCGAAATAATTTTCCAGATTGTACGATATCTATACAAGACACTTGGAATCGCTGTGTTGACATCTTCCGTTGGGCTCCATGTCCTTGATATGTTTGTTCAGCAATTATTAATGAAAATCAACCTCTATTCATGGACCTCTGTTACAAGAGGATAGATTAGACAGCTCTAGAGTCTCGCCAATGGTAACCCCCCCCCCCCCACTATTCTTGAGAGTTCAGAGACAAGAACACCGCCTCTCCACGAATTCTTGGAAGTTCTACGTTCCTAAAATTCCTCTCAGTCCTCAACCGATGAGGAAATCATACGGACACACTCACCTCAGCTACCTAAAAGCTACAAACTGTATGCAATGATTGGGATATGACATCCATGTTAAATTCTGGGGGCATGCAATACTTCTCGACTCGCCGTAGATGGCGCTGTCTAGTAACAAACCCGTGTTGAGCTCGAGACAAGCGGCCGCCATGTTTGACCCTGATTTTACATCCCAATTAGTTCCGCGTTGTTCCACGTCACTCGAGCTGGATGGAGTTCTTCCGGGCCCGTTTATAGTGAATTCAATCATATCATTTCCTTGGCTGGGTTGGATCACAATATGTGATATACATTGGGGAACATGGTTAAGTGTGTAAAGGCTGCGATGACCAGTAGCCGTTCGAGATCTCGGGGGCCCCGTGCTAAAGGTTCAAGCCTCTCATCTCTTTGATACGCACTGACCGCAACACATGCACGTTCCGAGCTCACCGACATCCAAAGCGCGCACTCGCGCACGCGCACCATGGTCGAGCGTCTGCTTCGCTGATGGTTTCTCGAAGATGCATTGTTTGTCACATGAATAACTATTTATTTTGGTCGGCTTGACATATATTTTCCGACGTCAATATGTTCTTCGAGGTTTTATACGAGTCTATGAATTTTTTGGGATTTCTTGACAACATCGTTTAAGAGTACCGAATTTTTTAAGGTGAACGTCCATAAGAGCACGTGTATAAGGAAGAAAATTTCAACATTTTTTTCATTAGAAAATGGACGGCAACCCTACATTTTCTCAACGGCTATGTATTTGTTGACTCGTAAAGTATATTTGTGAATTTTTTCAGCTTAATAACATCGTTGTATATCTGCTCGAGCCTCTATCAATAAATACCTCTTTCAATGCAATGTCGTTTTCAGAGAATCATTGGACCTGAAACCTACTTTCTGTGCTTTCACTTTCTCATGTAGTTCTCTGTATGAAATCAAAAAATAAATTCGCTTACATCGCAAGTCTTCGAGCAAGTCTTGGATGATAAGTATTCAAAAATTCCACTAATATATAAAGGGCTCCGGACCAGAACGGTATAAGTCCACTTTGGTGAAAATTGAGTTTTTGACGGGAAATGGTAGAAAATGCGTGTGGAAACATGTACATACAATTCCGGAGGTGGAAATGTGTTTTCGTGCGTCACAAGCGCTTCGACCATTTTTTGCCTGAAAAAAGGACTTTTTTCCGGACCAGAACATCTAATGGAGATACTCCTAGTCGACAATTCGGAAAAAAAACGTGGACTTATACCGATCTGTCCGGGAAAATTTTCCAACTTTTTTTTCTACCCAAAAGCGGACGTTTTTTGATTCTAAACGGTATAAATTCACAATATCTCCACACTTTCCGATCTAAAATAGTGAAAGTCAACTCGTTTCTCCATCTGTTCTGGTTCGAAACGGTAAAAAGCAGAAATAGTGTTTTTATACCGTTCTGGTCCGGAAAAAAAGTCGAAAAATTTTCCGGGACAGAACGGTATAAGTCCATTTTCCATTGATAAGTAGTGAGTAATTAGAGTGAACAATTGAAAATCATTACCCCCTATACAACAATTATCGTGAAAACTTACCTACTATATGATAAAAAAAGGACTGAGACTCAAAATGGTGATTCGAATTTTCTGTTGCAAAAAAACTTCGAGTTGAATTTCCCAAGAATGGAAAAAATGTACTTATACCGTTCTGGTCCGGAGCCCTTCATATACGTATCCTACAGGGCAGAGATTTATGTTTGAATCCGCTCCGGGCAGGATCTGGTGACTTTTTTTGCCTATGTTACTTATTCTTATGATACTGACAGAGGTCTCTCAATAAGCTAGAACCAATAGACCAAGACCCATTTTATGAAAACTGAAGTGAATATGACATTGGGTAGAACCATGGAATCAATTGCAAGAAGAGTGTGTATCGGAGGGATGGAAAATTTTCAATTCGATCAAAGGTCTTGCTCCAAAACATCTTCAATGGCTGACTCTGAACAAAAACTCCATAGAGAATTGGCTATCCATGCCAGCAATGAGGACTATCAAAGACGAGTGACAGCAAAATAAGACCTCTTCTCACCGTGACGATAAGTGAAATGTGTGAGAGAGCGTGGAATATGGCGATAAAAAACAGATCGCGCAGGGAGGAAGAATATGAAAGGGTATGAGGAAAAGAGTGTGAGAATCGGGGTTGAAAGAAAGAGGAAGCGTTTGGGTATTTTCACTTGAGCGAAAAATATCGAACCGGGCTACCGCCACACCACGTCAAGTCTCGAGGTGTCGTCGTCGTCGTCGTCGTCGGCACCGTTGCCGTCAAAGGGATGAAAACACGCCGAACAAAAACTGTTCAGAGAAGGTTAGAGTATAGCCCACCGACACTCTCACCTCGACAACAAGTTGAATGACACATACACGAGCATCACAAGCTATATACGAGTATACATAGGCTCTTCTGATTCTATAGAGGGAGGCAAAAAGATCCAAGAGAGAGAGAGAGAGTAAGGTGGATGGTCTGCTATGCCACTGGTATTATATTGAAGGAAGCAAAAAGGATGCGAGGTAGTGCGAAAAGGGAGCTCTCTCGTGCCACGCAATATATTACATTACAGGACATCTATCGATTCGTTGGAAGCTATCAGCTATCGTTGCTAGGAGATATCTTTCGATGATATCCAGACTCTCGTCCATCCATTGCTTCTGCTGCTGTGTTTTCATGATATATATACATAATATAACCCCGGCCAAGCCGACGAGAAACGACGACGTGAGAGAGACGAGACGTATGCTGCTGCTGCTGCGCTTCTGCTGTTTATAGGGCCATGCATTATACATATAGACAGAGAAGAGACTCTTGGATAGGGATATATATATATATATATATATATATCCAAATGTTGTGCTGGAGGAATCGAATGTGTTGACAGGTGGAGGGCAGTGCAGTGAGGCGATTTAGAAAGAGGGTGATGTCGTGGATATAGGGACTCCACGAGCGATAAGTTTGAGAAAACTTGAAGTGGATGACGTATGGGACAAATAGAAATTCGCGAACTTTCGAAGAGTAAGCGTAGGAAAAAGAGCTTTTGAAATTCTTTTGAAATTCTAAAGAGTCGAGGGAAATGAGTATTTCGGATGAAACATTGATGTAAAAGAGTGATTTTTGATCAATGACTGACATTCTGATTTCCGAAAATTGATCAGAGAAGAAAGTGACTTGCGATATTTTATAAAATCATGGGGTGTTCGTTATTCATCAATATTTTTTCATGAACTCCTTTATCGCCTAGAGAGCCTCTTTATGACCATGAAGGAACGTAAAAACTTCGAGTAGAGGCAAAAAAATGTCCTATCCATGCCTGTAGAGCTATTTTTAGTGATTTTTGGGCGAATTTCTACCTTCAGTTATGAGTTTTTCCTGCGCATGCGCATGACTAAACGCCCTTGAGCATATTTCCAACCGATACCTGATAAGATTTCCTTCAAAATGACTCCTTGATGAAGTCAATTTGGTTCACTACAACCAGAGCTGGGACTGGTTTCGTAAAGCGAAAGAATCCAAGGTGTCAAATCAGTGGGTCGAACAGTGGTTGTCTGACATCCCCGAGCTCACGGATTTGACACGTTGGACTCTTTCACTTTTCGGAACCAGTCAAAGCTCTGATTGTAGTGCACTGAATTGACTTCATCAAGGGTCATTTTGAAGAAAACTTCGTCGGCTATCGACTAAAAATATTTTCAGAGGCGTTCGAAAATGCGCATGCGCAGGAGAAGCCAATAACTGAAAAAAAAAATTCACTCAAGAGTCACTGAAAATGGCTCTACAGAATCAGAAAGCATCACCTCTTTGAGCGCAGAAAGAATTGAGTAACACCCAACCAAAGATAGGTTCACGTATAAGGGTGTGTCCCTAAATGATGCATATGCATGCATATGCAGTGCACACTACACATTGCAGTGCACACGTGCACATGTGAAGCTCATCAAATTTTAGCCAAACCTAGACGGAACTCGTCGAGTTCTACTTTGGATCAGCCGATAACGCGGCAAAGACAAAACCCGATTCATATCAGAAGTTCTCTGATGCGAGTCCTTCAATTTTTGCTCAACTTCGATGAGCTGCACATGTGCAGTGTGCACTGCATATGCATCATTTGGGGACGCACCCTAAGGCCACGTATGTATATACGCACGCAGAAGTTAACACGGAGAGTTGTAAGAGAAACCGAATTCCTCTGAGATTCGCATGATTGTAACAATGAGTTCTACATGGAGCTTTCTTCAGTAGTATAGTGGTCAGTATCTCTGCCTGTCACGTGAGAGACTTTGGTTTGATTCCTCGCTGGAATATGCAACGTACGCAATTTTCAAATACTTCCAAGGTTTCAAGAATCAACATTCTTAATCAGCCACTTGCGCAGATGACCATCAGACCAGTCGTGTTAGAATAATCATACATTCTGGTGTTGGTTAATACTAATACTAATGCACGAATGCTTGAGATCTTGTATATTGATATTGATATTTATTGATATTGATATTGATATTTATTGATATTTATTGATATTTATTGAGCCAGGTTTACATTGAAACAGTACATGAATACTCCGCTGAGGCGAGATCTCGCCTGTGTGCGGCTGACTTACTCTACACTATTAACTAATAACTAATCTTAAGATATATAAAAATACTTGCAATAGAAAATAATCAATTAAATTTACCTAAAGTATAAGAATGATATTGTTTGTCCTAGTGACTTTGTTTGAGCTAGTTAGATATTTTGACATATAATATATCTCTGATTTTAAATAGATCTTAAACATTCATCTATTAATTTAAATTTTCTCTCTCCATCTAGAGTTTTCAATTCACTTTTGAGGCTATTGAAATGTTTAATGGCCATATACTTGTGACTTTTTCTCCATACTTCTTTCATATATTTTGGATATGGTATACATTTATTTCTGGTCTTTGCTAGGCTGTTTTTGTATTCATGGGATAATTCATCATAGTTTTGTTTTATTGCTTCAAGTATATATTTTTTTTTCCAAATTTAGTGGTTGTTTCTTGTGTTTGCCTATTTTAGAGCACATTTTTTCTATTTTTTTGTGTATTTTTGAACATAGTTCTAGATTTGATTTGCTAGCTCCACCCCAACCTACAATTCCATATGTCATGGTGCTATAGTACAGGCCATACATCATCATGAACCAATTATCTGGTGACATGATTTTTGTGAGTTTAGCAAGTATGTAAATCAATCTCCTTCCTTTTTTACGTCTACTTTCTAGTTCCTTGTTCCATCTCATATGCTGATCAATTTCTAAGCCCAAGTATTTACATTGTCCTACATTTTTGATGATTTGGTTATTTACTGTAATGGCAAAATCTGTAGGTAGTGTGTCTACATAGTTACTAAATTTGATACATATTGTTTTTTCTACGTTTAATCTCAATTTGTTCCGACACAGCCATTTTTTCACTAATCTCATGAAGTAGTTTAGTCTATGTTGCACTTCTGACCATGTTTTTCCATGACACATTAGTACTGTGTCGTCTGCATAGGCTATAGAAATACAGTTTTCAGAGATTATTTCAAACAAATCATTCATATATATGATGAAGAGAAGTGGTCCTAATATTGTTCCCTGTGGTACTCCAGTGTCTGTAATGATTGTTTTACTCTTTTTTCCATTCAGTTTCACAAATTGTTGTCTGTTTTCTAAGTAGCTTTTGATCAAATTCTTTGCTTTTCCTCGAATCCCTATATTTTCTAGTTTTTCTAATAATATTTCTCTGTCTACTGAATCGAACGCTTTTGCAAGGTCTAGAAATATTGCTGCTATTGGCGTGCTTTTATTGAGTTTGTCATAAATATACTGGGTAACTTTTGCTATTGCATCTTTTGTTCCCATTCTTTTTCTGAATCCAAATTGGCTGGTAGATAAACATTGGTATTTTTCTAGAAATTTTGATATTCTTGTATGTAAAATTTTTTCAAAAATTTTTGCGATGATAGAAATATTTGATATTGGCCTTTGGTTTCCAGCTTCGTGTTTGTTTCCTTTTTTGAATATCGGTATCACTTCGGCTATTTTCAAACTCTTTGGAAATTCTCCCGTTTCCATGCTGAGGTTGATGATGTGAACTAGTGCTTCTACGAAATTTACATTTTTTGCAAATATTTTGATTTCTTTTGCAGTCAGATTGTCCACTCCCCCCTTTTTATTTTTCAAATGATTGATAATTTCTACTACTTCCTTTTGGTTTGTTGGACATAGAAAAATGGATTTCTCATTCGTTCTACCCCCGTATTTTGCGCACATCGCTTTATTTCTTCGGCCCATTTTTCGTATATCCTCCCCCAAACGGATGAGAAAATTCAAAAAATCAATTCAATATTCACATAATTCTTCGTGTCAAAATTTTTTGCTACGCAGATCAAGTCGAGCGGAGAAAAGGCTGATTTTGCATCTGTGCGTTAACATCAGGACCCAGAAGTAGCCGTTTCAACAAAGTCCTGCACAGAAAAATGTGGTGTCTCAACTGTGGATAACTGATTCGTCAGGGTGTGTTTCGCCGAGCTGGTCAATGTGCAGACCATTTTGCAGTGGCTGCGGAATTTACTGAATATTTGCTACCCGAGAGGACTGCGGAGAATTTTTCAAAATATTGTATTCGGTCCTCTTTTTATGATATTGGTAATTCGTCTGATCCCCTTTTGAAGTTAAATTACACAAGATTTTACCAGATTCACGAAAATGTCCCAGACCACGATCTATCTTGTAGCGAATACTATCGTCTAGGACGCACAATTTGCGTCTTCATAATCGCAATCCCTTTCTTCAAAAGTAATTTCATGTTTCGGATAAATCGGTTACATTGAAAGTGAATAATTATGCGATATCATTTAAAATAGCAATTCCATTGAACGAATTCGAGAATTAAATCCGATTCATAAGACGAGCAGGGGCTGCCACGCTTAGCTCGCGCAAAAAATTCGCTGACTGTATTATCGTCGTTATAGTACGGGACCCACGTCACTGATAGATAGTGATGATCGGTTAACATTTTTGGGTCAGAAAAACGAATTTCGTTATGTTTCCTCGTAAACAAATAGGAAAAAACATCAGCGACGGCCCCGCGAGCGTTTTCGAATGAAAAATTCAACCAAATGGTCAAAAATCCAACCAACTGGTTGGAAATTCAACCAATTTCTTACAGTGTGCATGACATATCGAATACACAACTTTATAAAAATCGACTCTTATTTAATCAAATACTCGTCCCAGGCGACGACGTTATTGCATTTCACTATATGAGTTCAAGTCAATGTATATGTAATTATTCTTGGACACGTCTGAGATAAAGCAATTTTACCAAATGAATTATAAAACCAAGGAAATCAACAGGAAACGCGCTTTATTCAAATATTCATTGTTTGGTAACCATTTTTAACTACTCACAGCTTCTCTTACGACTAGCGTGTCGCCACCGCAGTATGCTCTTTTAGCATTTCGGAGTAGAATACCGCTTCCCCCAAAAGCAGAATCCCCGATCGATCGATAGAGAGTACGTGAATCTTAATCGACATGAGCTAAGAAAACGTGAGTATTTGTCGCAAAACATGGAGCAGCAGCCAAGCAGGATTCCGGATGCGAACATTCCTCTACGCAACTCGTTTGCTTGTATACACTGAGAATAAAATATTGCTGTCTGAACAACTCAACTGTATTTATTACGTGGTATGGCTGTCAGACCAATACTGGATTGTCACCACAGCAAAATGATTCTGTTATTGCACCAATCCGGCACGAATAACCAAAAAAATCTTTGGATTGTACTCGTCCTCTTACAGGTATCATTCCATGCAAAAAAAAGTAGCTTTTGTGGCAAAATAGTCGTTATGTGACTGTGACTCCATTGCGTATAGAGGCATTTAAAATATATGAATTGTATTCATTTATTCTGGATTGATGCGATGAGAAAATTGGTATTGTTCTCTAGCAAAATACCATTTTGATCGCAAGGCAGGACACATGGCCGTAAGATCCACATTTTTTCCTCAATGTAAATCAAATATATTCATATTTTGACAACCTCGCATCATATCAATAAAACCCAATAATAGGTTAAAATACTAACCGTTTTTTCTGAAGGTTTTTATAACTCTTTGATATTGAAACAAATGCGTTTCGAGAAAAAATCAATCATGCGTCACAAATAAGTCAGGAATAAGACATAAAGTTCGAATTCGGATGACCACCACCTTCAGAACCATAAATTTTGGAGATTTAAAAATTTACCACAAGCTGATCTGGTCCTCAATATATTTAGTTAAGAGGATGTCGGATACCGACATTGTCGAATTTCCAAAACATTCAACGAATTTTTGAGATATCGCAATTCTAACAAGTAACGCCGATTCTGTTTGGTCCATAAAATCGGCGTTACTTGGTAGAATTGCGATATCTCAAAAATTCGTCGAACGGTTTGGAAACTCGAAAACGTCGATAACTATGCAAATAGGATATGACTCCGTCATTCCCTTAAGAAGTTTCATTGCGTCTGAAGATGTCATCAAGAATAACTATCCCCTTCATATGACAGAAATTCATCAGTAACCGTCTCGTCTCTTTGTACCTGGAAATTTGTAGTGAACATGCAGGTTAGCTGAAAAAAAAACCTGTAATAATGATATGAAGGATTATGTCCTTTCGATTTTTCAAATTAGGAACAGATTTGGCAAAAAGTAGCTACAGAAGAAATCTAAGTTTCTTAGGATGATCACAAAAACTCACCTCACCTCCGGTAATTACTCAAGGACATCCTCCGAAGTACGCTGTAATGAATGTCATCAAGTTCACGGTGTTGACGTTGAGACACGGTCAATTATTCCCTTTCTCTTGCTCATCCGGAGATGCATACGGCATGTAACCGCAAATGCACACATACACACACAGTGTTGATCATTACACGCTCTACATCCTGGTTTCCATGGCACTCTGAGCTGCTCTCTGAGAGCAAGGCTCGCTGGTAGACTTGTTACACGGCGCAATGACCGCAAATTCGATATAATCTATTATCAACATTAATAACGAGAGAGCGCATATAGCGGTATAAAAGCGCCACGCTACTGCTCAGGCCACAGAAACCGCGATTTCAGATTCACATATTATAATTATTGCGTGGCATGAATCAAAAGCGGCGCCTACATAATAATACACGATGCTACATAATGGAATGCATGATATCTGTATGTATATTCGGGAGGGAGAAGCAACATCAGAGATTCTGCGATGATGCAAAAGCAGAATTTATCAAGGGAATCATTTTTGATGCGTTAATTATGTAAAGCGCGACCGCCACGCCGGAGGCCGTTTTTCATACGTTATTGTTACACTGGATTTTCGTGTGGCTCTGGGGTTGCCATACAAATTAATGCCGAAAATTAGACTTTATTTGCTCTCCCTCGACACTGTGTCCCTCTCTCCTTCCCTCTTTTTCCCCCTTCTTTCCGTCCTCTTCTCCCTTGATGAACGTAAACCCATCCTATCGTGCACGTATCTCGTTTAATGGCTTTATTACATAGTTCAAAATCCACTCCATTCATTAACTCATAGAGCCTGATTCACACGTTAACATTTAGCTACTTGAATTATTATGATTTGGCTCAATTGCTTTGATTTTACCGTACAATAATTATTCATCACTCATCCATTCTTACGGTTATAAATGAGCTACTGGGTCTTGAACAAATAATTGATCGATATTATTTTTCCCGATCTGTACTAACAAGGGGAGTCCGGAGGGTCCCGGTCACTAAATCTCACCAAAATTTTTTTCACAGTCTCGTACCACCTAGAATATAAAGAATCGAGAGTATCTCCGTCGAATGGGCCTCCTGCTCAGAGCTACAAGCAAAAACGTTAGTATTGCCAATATATTTTGATTGGCATTTGACCGAGACCCACTTGACCGAGTTACTCTGAATTTCTCATATTCTAGGTAGTACAAAACCGTGAAAGAAATTTGGACAGGTTTGGTGATCCGGACCTTCTGGACTCCCCTTGTGAGGGAAATACACTACTCAACAAAGGAACTCGATCTACAAGTAGAATCTTTCTTTAATTTAATAATTTGTTTCAATTTATTTCGTAACGAATAAAATCTTAATTTCATCCCAAAATTTGGTATTTGATGTCATTGTGCTCATGATCTCCATCAAATGATGAAAAGTTGATTTTGATAATATTCAGTCCTAGCTATCCAATAAATATGAACCGACAATTTCGTAGAATCTTTGGATATTATAGCTGCTCAAACTTTGAGTTCATGCAAAAAGGAAAATTTGTTTTGCAATGAATATTCATAACTTTGAACTTCTGCATTCTCTGGTAGATTCCCTCTGATGAATAATTAGGAACTCCACATTTTTTCCAAGTACAATAAAGAGCTATTATCAAAGAAGCCAATTTAATTTCGTAATGCACATTAAGGATATCCTTCTGGAGATGTTCATCACGTTCTCTGTCTGTTACTAGGAAAACTCTTACTGCACAGGCCAGAACCTTGATTGATCATTCGACGTTGAGTAACTAAGGCAAGCTAAGGTAATCTAGAACGAGATATAGCAAATAAACTTTGACATCAAATGCCCAAATGACGGAATAATTTATGTGAGAGAGTTCTGAAGGTACGGTATGAAAAAGTTTTATCCAGTAAGAAGGACAATATTTTGATCAATACAACTTTCAAACATCTAACTAACAAACGTTTCAGAATGGGAACAAAAGCATTGGGCACTTTTATTTCATAAGACCAAGATTGTGATTTGAAGCACGATAAATATAAATATTTTCCTTCGAAAACAAGAAGCATTTTGTTGGTGATCAAATTACAGTACCGTGCAAAAACTCCTGAACGGTGGTATGAAATCTTCTCTTGCAAAAACGTCGATTGCTCGAGCCCAGATTGATGTAGAAAATTTTTGATAAAGCATCTTAAAGATGAGAAAAAATGCTAATTTTTGTGGTTTTTGATTTTTCTCTCAGGCCTTCTTGGTACCTCAGATAGCTGATGTAATTTCAAGGATTTCGGGGAAAAAATCGTTTTTACTCTATGGGCTGTAATTTGGACGCGGATAAAGATAGAATAATTTTGCAAAAAGCACCTTGAAGAGCGGGAAAAATGTCATTTGCAATGATTCTTTGATTATTTTTTACGTCGTGCGAATAAGAATGTGAGAGCTCTCAAAGTAGCCAGATTCTCGGATTTTCAATGGAACACGGGCGAAAACAGCAGAAAATGGCAAAAAACTACGGTTTTGGCTACTTTGAGAGCTCTCACACTCTTATTCGCACGACATAAAAAATAATCGAAAAATCATTGCAAATGGCATTTTTTCCGCTCTTCAAGATGCACTTAGCAAAATTGTTCTACCTTCATCCGCGTCCAAATTACAGCCCCTATAGTAAGAACGGAGTTTTTATCGAAATCCTTGAAATTACATCAGCTATTTGAGGTACCAAGAAGGGCTGAGAGAAAAATCAAAAACCATTGAAAGTTAGCATTTTTTCTCATCTCTAAGATGCTTCTTTTAAAATTCCTCTACATCAAATTGGGCTCGAGCAATCGACGCTTTTGCAATAGAGGATTTCATACCACCATTCAGGAATTTTTGCACGGTACTGTAACCATCGCCATATTCATTATCAAACTTGATTCGAGAAATTGAACTGCCAAAATTGATGAATTCGATGATCAGAGAGAGCAGAATTATACACTCCAAGTGTTTGGCATGTCAGAAAAGGGTTGAATATCTAATTCTCTGATGAATTCTCAAACGAAATAGCTATCTGAATTTGGTCCGATTTATTAGAAATTTCATCAAAATGGAGGTTGAAGGTATTAGCTATTTTCCACAAAACGACCGAACGGCCACAAGAGCCACTATAAAAGGAGCAGAAAAAGTACACAATGCCATAATCTCATCCTCTGCTGAGCTGCTGTAAACAAGGTTCCCGATACTCCCGGAGCTCGGTACGTGATAACTTTCCTCGGGAAGTTAATTAATCCTGAGCTTTTCCTTTTGCTCCCTGTGATACCTGGCTTCCAGATCCTCTCTCCTCCCCACTTCATTTGATCTCCTTGTGTACACTGTTTTGAAGTTGAAATATTCCTCATGCAGCAGTGCCTGCCAGCAAATTTTTACAGAGAAAAGTTTTTCCCTGCGCAATTAATCACATATGACGAACGAATTTCCTCTTTACTAATCCTGTAAAGAACTTGTTCTATTTCAAATTTTCAAAGCTCACACGACGGATTGAGCCAATGGCTGGCTTTCGAGAGGTTTTTGTAAGCAAAAGTATAGATATATACCCAAAGATGAAGGTGGAAATTGATAGATCGATTACTTTGTTGATTACTACTGTAGAAAACTTGACAGGCATCTGGAACTTTCTAATCAAAAACGAATTCCATGAAATATAATGAGAGAATATATATACTCCGTGAAAATCCGAAACGGGATTAATTCTTGAACAAAACGGGTCATGGCATCATCGAATGAGTGTAGACCAATTTTTCATTGCAAGTTATGATGAGAATTTTTTGGGCATTTCTTCTGAAGTATCCGTCGAAATTATTCCAATGTCCTTCGTTTTGGTAAGAGGTTTCAATAAAAGGGAAGTAGGTATCCAAGCTTCATCGCCAAAAATTCCGACCAATCTTGCGCAGATAAGAAAAACTCGTTTTTTCCTAAAGCAGTTCTTGGACAATGTAAAGGCAAATTTTTGAAAATAATTTTTTATCTGTACTGTAATTTGCAATTTTTCATAATTGGGTATGTCCTAAGAGTTTTGAAGAGCATGAGATAAAATTCATTTTACTCCAAGCCAACTCACTATGGAATGGTTATGGAAGAATTCAGAGAGGCGACGCAGTTCATTTGCAATCCTTTCATTGCGAGAGGAGTTGGAAACTCATGCAAAACAACCTTCTTTGCGCTCTCTAGAATAGCCTCTGATTACTTTGAAAATTTCCAAGCTAGCCCGTCCCCGCAGAATACTAAATGATATTCCTTCATATGCATTTCATTCTGCTGCTCTCTAGTGTTATATCGTGTTATTTACGCTGCTTTTTCACGGTGGCAATTCGTCGCCGCGACGTCGCGAGATCGCTGCAATTTTCATGCGCGCGAGATTCAAAATGTAGCTTATCGAGGTAAGCTAAAATTGAAATGGAGTGACTCCGAAAAACCCACTGGTTGGAAATTGTTCTGTCCATCGTTTTTGAGGATGCTGAACACGAATATGAACTTGATTTCCTTCCAACGGCGGAGAAAATGCGTGAAAATCGACTTTGAAGCCAAATCGTCTCATTTTCAGGTTCAAATGTGATTTTTAGAAGTTTTCTTCAACTCTAAATAGGAACAGAGTTCGTCTTCGTGTTCAGCACACTCAAGAACATAGGGAAGAAGAACTTTCAACAAGTGGGTTTTTCGGAATCATTCATTTTCCATCTCAGGTTACCTCGATAAGCAAGATTTTGAATTTTACGCACCTGATAATTGCAGCAATCTCGCGGCGTCGTGGCGACGAATCGCCACCGAGAAAAAGCAGCATTACTGAGAACCAATAGTAAAATTGAACTACATCGAAAACTCATTTACTACCGGGGCTTTGGATACTTGAAAATGTGATTCTGGCGTTACAACTATGTTAATTTGATAAAAATAAACCAAAAATGGCAGAGGTAGAATTTTTGAAATTGACCGGTTTTCATCTTTTCCCTCCCAAGTATTGGGCTTTTATCACTAGCGACTTATGAGGAGTTTCTCAAAGTTTTGTGACCAAAAAGAATAATAGCCAAGTATTGGAAATCGTTCAAAAGGTGTTGTCCATCCTATAATACATTGTGAGTGAATGAATGCCTCATTGAGAAACGAGTAACGAGTATCGAATTGTGTCGATAAATTATTCCTCAACAAATGACTCAATTTACTCGATCATGCATACTTGATGCAGTAGAGCTACGGAATATTACGGGAGTAGAGATGGAAAATTTCGAGGAAATCCACGGAATTCTCAAATGAAAATCATGAACATGTGATTGCGCTAAATCAGAAAGAGGACATGCAATATTTTTTTCTTCTAACTTTGCAAATCATTTGAAGGACTACTCCGAAAACAAAAGTATTGTAATGAATGGCATCCGAATCGATTACAACGAAGTTTGCATACGACCACTCTTTAACCACGCCTGGAACTCGCACAGTAAGGCCTACTTATGTATTAAAAAAAATTACGTTGGCTACGTGTGCCGTTTGTTTTGTGAGTGATACACGCACAGTTAGACGCGTGAGTCGAGTACCAAAATTTATACACACTTGAACGCTTCCGGTATACATCAAAGTTTATTAAAGAACTTTGGAATGTCAATTCAATGCCCCTATGACTATCTTAGTGGCGGTTGGTACATTTCTTCCTAAAATTGAGACTCTCCAAGAATTCCAAAACGATCCTTCGATTTTCAACTCCTTTTCGTCAGATTCACAGACTCAATCGGCGAATTTGTCAATTAAACCATAAAGTCATCGAAGAATAAGGTAAGTGTGACCACCTTGCTCTCATTAAACCATTTCCTCACTATGAACTTAGTATTTTCTAACATGCTTCAACCTATTTTAAAGCTTATCTCAAGACTTTCGAAATGAGCTGAAGTACGTTTGATTTTGATGAAGTGATGAAGCCGAGCTACTCTAATTTTTCCAATAATTTTTGAGATTTAACAAAGGTGTGTAGTACCCAACTTGCCCCCATCATTGAAGTTAAAATAATGTAAATTAACGATGAAAGTGCATAAAAAGGTTTCCATCCATCATATAACTGTGCAACCACATTTGAGCCTTACAGCGGTCTAAACCACTATTTCCGACCTATTTTGACGTGTGGTAAAATGAATCTGAGTGGTAAAAATGTCGTAACTACGTTCCCGAAATCGAGGTAATCATATGGGCGCATGTGGAGTACATTTCATATTGGCTCGCTTGTTTTACAAGTTCTGCACATAAAATAGCTCCAGATCTGAGTTTTTCAACTCTGAGAAGCAAATTTTGAAGATCTTGAGACGAGAAATCAAATGCGCTAAAGTATGTTAAGATTGTCAGGATCAAAAACTTTTGGCGCCAGTTTCACTCAACGCGATTTCTCGGTGATTTCTTAGCCGTACAAACACGAAAAATAGAAAAATCACTCTGAATATTCTGGAGAACACAGACATGATTCGGGCTCGACCCAAACGACTTACTTCCTCATATCTTAATATAACACATGTGGAAACATTTATCGGGAAGGTCAACAAATGTCCATCCTTGAGATCGGCACATGGGGGCAAGTTAGGTACACTTACCTTGTATGTATGTATTCATCCATGAAATGTTCGTTTTTTTACCTATTCTACTACTAATAGCTCTTTACACAGCTGCAAAGCATCATCATCCCATGGTAAGTAGTCGGATGTTGGTATCTAAAGCGGGAGCATCAAGAGAGTTCACCAGTCACAGCACAGAGCAATCGGAAGCGTGAAGCTTGTACGAGCGAAAATTTAATCTCCGCAACTTCAATGTGCACCGCAGCAACAGCAGCAGCTGCACATGGACTTCGTCTAGCCCCGCAGCTTGCAAGAGGCATGGGTTTGCTAATTAAAATAAGTACTCTCTGCTTACACGTGTCTCGAAAATACCCTCCAAATGAGGCCACTATATAGAGTTTCGCGAAAGCTAATGAAAGCGACCGGGACCGAAATTCACCCGTAAATAGCGTTCTATAATCATATACATATACCTACATAGCCAGAGTACAGACCGACGCGCACGAATTTCAGTATTTAGTTGGGTTTCAATTGTAGCCAGAGGTGTATTTTGGACGGAATTTTGTAGCAATGCTGAATCGCAAATTAGAGCGGTCACTCGCTGCTGCTTTTATCGGATCAGGAGTGCTTAGTTTCCCGAAGTTGTACACGGGAATCATCATTGCTAATTCATATAACTGATGCACAATAAATACTATTCGTTGACCATGCGAGAAGCAAAAAATGACACGTAATTCGACCTTTTTTAAAAACCGAGATCAGATTTAGATGAAGAATATTGATGTGAGATACGGCGTAAAGTTAGAGCTTATATTATCAAAATTCCATCACATCCTAAGATACTTTTGTAACACCTCATCACCTTCTGACATCAAATTCCTCTCTTTTTGTTAGCTCATGGTAACTTTTAGCATGCCATAATAAACACAATACAGTAACTCCTGAAACAAATGAGGGATACTCATTTATCTGTTGGTTCACAATGGGTTTTTAATTTTCTATAATCAAGTCCGGCTCATTCCAACTCTCTTAACTTTTCCGAGTGAACCCTCCCCCTTTGTGGCAACTCGGAAAGAGTGAGATTCACTCGGGTCCGAGTGAAATTTTTACTCCGAAAGGGTGAAACTCACTCTTTCCGAGTTGCCACAAAGGGGGAGGGTTCACTCGGAAAGGTTAAGAGAGAAAACTTATTTCAAAACAAGTAGTATTAGGATGAGATTCCTATGATCGACGGATCTCCGATGTGGTTGAACAAAACTACGATTTATTGAATCATTCAAAAGGCTTAACAACTCTGACAATTCAAAAAGCATTGTTTTTTCATGAGTAATAATTCTCTGAAATTATTGGTAATTCCTATGCTAAATTTTAGTAGGAAATACCAATCACTCCAGAAGAATTATTTTTTCTCATCAATCCTGCAATTGAGTTGAATTTATCTACATTTTTTCATAAGCCTACACTAATATCATACTTATCTTGTCTGAATTTATGAACACAGAATACGCTTTTGTGTGATCTAAGCCAACTTGAAGTGAAATCTTAGATTTTAACGAAATTAGTGAGAAGCATATCCAGTACGTTGTTCGGGGAACAATTTTCAATCTCTCGAGTACTCATTCCAGTATCCATCAAGAATCCAGTATCAATCAGAAAAACTTGTTTACGCTCTCACAATCATCATCTGCAGATGGCTCGGCAACGAAATGGTGATTGGCTCATCACGGTTATGAAACCTTATTTTATTGGGTGATAATTTTCCAAATGACTCTGTGAAGCCCATGACAAGAATTTTGGGCTGTTTGAGATTTGCAGCGAAGAACACCGCAATCTTGAGAAAGGATACGAGAGGACTTGGTCTCACTTACAAACTGGATGCCAGAGGACATCGACACGGTGGCGGCAGACCAGTGTTCACGAGCAAAAAAACAGTACAGTTCTGTCAAATTATACGACGCGGCAGGAATTCGTCCTTCTTGGTTAACTTACACTTACAAGAAGAAAACTCGCAGAATTTTGCTTCATGATGCAGATCCTGGGGTATCTCATAAAAGAGTTTCTAAAAAAGATCGTAACAAGGGTAGCAATACAGAGTAATATGTCTAAAATTGCCGAAATCACAGTCGACAACTCACACACGTTTGTATCGGAATGCAGCGAATATGCGAGGATAGCCCGAGTCGGGAATCCCGGTCATGTATTACCTACAGGTAGAATCATGCAATGTTGTTTACCTTGCGTCCCGGTGGCTGATGAGGGTCCCCACTGAGTCGACAAAATTGCTGCAGTCCGGTTCCTACATGTATATGTCTCTGTTTCTGTCTCACTCTGGTTGTCCTGCTGCAGGTGCCTCAGTTACACCTAATGAAGTCAAGATAATAAAACAATACAGGTAGATGACTCTAACCTCAACGCACCCGCACGTTCAATAACACTACACTTCCTCCCCTCGCGCACTATAAAAAGGAATCATTCACGAGATCGTGAAAAAAAATCACTGTCTAACACGAGCACAATGTAAACACAAAATCGTTCACGATCAAGACAACATCACATGCACAAAAAATGACAACAAACCGGCATTTTACAGAGAGCAAAAGATACAGCGTGGGAAAAAACTATACACTGGGAAGATCAGTCTGTCTGGCAGACGACGCGCCGCCAGGATATCAGCTGATGGCTGATGCATGGGCAAGGGCGTGCGTGCGCGCAGCAAAGTTGCGCAGAGGACGAACGCGGCGACAGGACTGCTCGATCTGAATTTCGTTTATAGCTTCTCTCGGAGAAGAAGGCATGGAGCTTTGATCGAGTTTCCCCATTGCATTCCCCATGAAACTATATTATATATATATGTATACTTATATATGTAGCACGCCACCCCCACCGAGAGAGCAGTTTGGGCGTGCGCCACACGAGGTGAAAGGAACTGAATATTGGAGACTCAAGAACCGGCAGCAAATGCGAAAAATGCAGAGCAGCACAGATATACACCGGTGAACCTCTCAATCTTACTGTACTTTGGGTACTTTACATGCACTCCCTCCTGGCAATTTTTACGATCATCCAGATGAGTGCATCATGCTCTCATCCATCGCTGATGGATATGAAACTCGAGATCGAGATTTGACTGTATTTAAATCGCGCGCGCTTGAGTTCAAGTATAGCTTCTTACGTAGTGGATAGAGGAATGCTCGGTAATGCTTATAAATCCATAATGTGGTTGGCAAGATTAAAGAATTATCTAAAAATTTGAGATGTGAAAAGAAATATTGCTAACCCGGGGCAATGTACCACAAATTGCGGAACAGCAGACATACGAAAACGTGAAAGGTATACATACATGGTCCGACATCGCATTTACGAGCTGAATCGTTGCACTCATACTGCCGATGTACAGGCATCAGTGATGACGCAAACTTTCCTTCCTTTTTCGGATATTAGGTATAAGTCTCGACAGCCTCTTTTTACGTTTACGATCCATTTTCGAACATATTTGCTCGAATACATTGCCAAATAATGCTAACGTGATGTACCATTCATCTTGTGTCGAAACAGCAATTCTCGAACTGTTAAGAAACATCGATAAATTGAGTGTATGAGCTATACTCTGAGAGGTGCAACGAACTGTATTTGTGATCTCTAAATTTAAATCTGACAAGAATTACGACATTTTCAGTGATAAATTGCTCACCCGAAGAAAATTCGTCGACTCTTTTATCATAGGTTTAATATGGAACCCATGATATTGGTAAGTGATTGTCCCAGTGCGACATTTTTGGGTCAGAGAATCAAGTTTCCTCGCGCTTTTTCGTAAACAAATAGCGTTAAAAGTCTTTTCGAGTTTTGAAAATCTCGGGTTAAGGGCCTTTTGGCAACTCGGTATCCGGATTTTTAATCCGAAAAAGCTCTGAATGCTGACGCTCTTGTTTATTTTTATTTTTTGACTAAAAATCGTAAAGAAATTTGGTTATTTGACTCAGTGATGTCTTCCGATGACCAAAGACGTTGATCAACTTGGATTTCTTCCCGAAAAGGCTCGCGTGGCCAGCGCTGATATGTTTTGTATCTGTTGCTGAAAAATCTGTTGTTTTGACCCAATAATGTCACCCGGAAACCACCATTGATCAATCTCAGATTCTATTTTCACTTCCATATTCGCCGTGGTAAAATTGTCGACCAAAGGTCAAATGGGGTGATCAACCGGTGGTTGAATTTGGTATGCAACCAGTGGTTCAATTTCCAAAGAGTGGTTGACCGATTTGGTTGGAGTGCGACGAAATTCTTACAGTGTTCATAATGACTCAATTAGTTTATTGCAAAAACTGAAATTAGTGTTCCTAGTCCAAGTATCCGCAGGCAAGCACAACGATGGTATCCAAATAGTTTCATATCCTGTAAGACAAAAATCTTCTGATCACAGGGAAGGACGAGCGGGTTTTATCGATGGGAACCGCTGCCATAGCAAAACGTGGTAAGAAAGAGCCAATTTTGATTTTTCGTTTCTAAGTCCTCGAAAATTCGCAAGACAGTGACTTACTCTGAATGGAGTCAAGAAGGATTACCTCTTTACCTTACATTTCGAATCATGATCATCGAGTTTCTCAGACATTAGGTAAAATAACTCGTTCAATGTTTCACAGAATACTGACGAAATTCTTTCGCGATCTTGAGATTTGATTTTCTCGACCGATACACGATAACAAATCAAAACCTTGGATTGAGCTTTATCTCATGCGCAAGTATAGGCACTTAAAATCTTGCCATCAACGTCAATTCTATACTTATCCTATCTTTACAACGAATAATTCTGCCTCGGATCCGACAAAAATCATTATGAAATTCCCACTACTCTCAGTCTAGATACCCGAATCTACGAATCAGTTTTATTCGACACATAATTTGAAGATTGATCAGTAATTAAAGCTACGTACGCACTGGTCAGTAATAAATTCGAGATCGCATAAGTAACTTCACATCTGGATTTCAATCATAAAAATTGGAGTCACCTATGGGAAAGTAAAAATGAAATAGATTGGAGCATGGTGTGTACTTGTGATCTGGAAATAATGGGCCATGTATTTTACTTGGCTGGTACATGATAATAGAATGTGATCGAGATGGAATCATTTTTCTCGCGCTACGCAAAGAAAACATGCAGAATCGTCACAACGCACCAAAACTTCTGTAGTTTTACAGTAAAATATTATGAGGGACACAAGTACAAATTTTCTCGTAGTGAATTCTTCGTAGATAGTTGACCCTAGCTGTTTCAAATTAATTTCACACGATACTTCGAATGGCTAATTAAAGTTGGAGCCGAACAAATTTTGGCTGCAGAGTACAAGGTATGATCTGAAATTGTCCGTGAAAAATTGGTGCAGTGTCTTGTGAATTTTAAACAGTGACACAAGGCGAACTTCTCTGGTGCACATCGTGAAAAATGATGTGTAGAGATTTGTTTGGATGAAGTTATGTACTCTAGTGAAAAATATTGTGCACCGCTGATCCATCTTTGATCAGGCTACAGAGTGATTTGTCAAGATTGTGAATCGTTTGGGTGGCTACTCATTGAGTAATCGCAATTTAATTGTGAGATCGCACTGACCTCCTTTTTTGGAGGTGCTCAATTGAACAATTTGTGAACTCGATGATTTCATCAGAAACATCAACAGTGATCAGCCATGGATAAACAGAGGAAAGAACAAGCTCCAAACCCTAGATGTACAGCAAACATCTTATCAATCGTCACTTTTGCGTATGTAACATCTATAGGATTTTGAACAATGATGGACCTCTTTGATCCAACGGATGAATATTTTGTACGCTCAATCGGCTCAGAGATCATTGATTATAATAGCATCCTCAAAGTCCATATTTGTTGAAACACGTGAGCTCATGATAGACATTCTTGAAGTACGACTAAAATTGTTTCTAATGAGGAAACAAGAAAATGGAAACTTTTGTATTTCCATCTTTTCCGAGTCAACTCCATAGAAATGAAATCTTTTTCCGGATTACTCCCATTTCTGTGAGCCGCAACTCACGAGGTACTCTTTTTGCAGAGCTTTATTACTAGACTGACAAGGCAAGGTTGAACCTCGTAACACGGTTTCAAAGAAACTCTAGAAATCATGTTGTTTCATGAGAAGTGAAGTAATCTTGGAGGATTTGATCCGGCTGGGGTTCTACCCTGGGATACAACTATGAAGATTAGCATTGCTTGTACAGTTGAAAATCTTTCACATCATTATACGCAATGCTAACCTCTATAATAGCTGATCTCAGGAAAGGATCCCAAGTGGATCCAAACCCTTCTATATGTATATCCTCAGATAATTCTTAGAGTTTCGGCATGATCCGTGTTTTACAGGGTTGAACATCTCTTTTGTGAGATGAAAAAGATTCCAAAATGCCATTGATGATTTTGAGCTCGAGAAATTGTACACAACTTTCTTGGGTCAGTTATTTCACGTTTAGTTGCATAAAGTAAACTGATTGTTATCAAAGGACCCCGCACAAAACCAATGGGAAGTGGCTCAAGGCCAATTTTGATGAAACTTGGCAGTGTTGTAGATCATTTTATGCTGATCAACTATGTCAATGGGCACGAAGAGCGCCTATGCCTCATTTTTGAGATATTTTAATGGAAAGTACGCAATTAGTTGAGGTTACGTGTAAGCTTTGTTGTAACTCATTATTGATTTTTTTTTCACAAAAGGCTATTCACATTCCTCGAACGTATTCGCGCTCTTATATTAGCCAGTAAAGTTCAGTCAGGGCAGAGAATCCGACAAGTTACTTGATTCATATTGAAATCATGAAGAACTGATTACAGTTTTTGAAATATCTTCATGTCCTCTTAGGAATGGTCCGTTTTTTAATTGTATGACCGAGTGTTGGGCACATCTCAAACAGATACGAGCCATATGTAAATGGTCAGTAGCTACTGTAATTGCGTACAACATTACTGATTATAAGCCTTGTGATGAATAGTACATGTATCTCGAAAGCGTGGGTGGAGGAAGCTGGGGATGGCTTCATCGTAAAAAGTCTGTTTCACGAAGCATAGTGCTGGGCATCCCTCTACTCGGGGGTTTTTGAGGTTGCTGAGCTCGAATATGTTATCGTCCAGCCTCTATCTCGTGATGCGGAGGCCGCGTGGGCAGACCATGCGGGGGAGGGGGGCTGCAGTGAGTATTTCATATCGCGGACCCCTCCCCCGCATGGTCCGCCCACGCAGCCTCCGCATCTTGAGATAGAGGCTGGACGATAACATATTCGAGCTCAGCGACCTCGAAAAACCCCGAGTAGAAAGATGCCCAGTACTATGCTTCGTGAAACAGATTTTTTACGATAAAGCCATCCCCAGCTTCCTCCACCCACGCTTTCGAGATACATGTACTACTCATCACAAGGCTTATAATCAGTAATGTTGTACGCAATTACAGTAGCTACTGACCATTTACAAATGACTCTTATCTGTTTGAGATGTGCCCAACACTGGGTCATACAATTGAGAAACGGACCATTCCTAAGAGGACATGAAGATATTTCACAAAAACTGTAATCAGTTCTTAATGATTTCAATATGAACCAAGTAACTCGTCGGATTCTCTGCCCTGACTGAACTTTACTGGCTAATATTAGAGCTCGAATACGTTCGAGGAATGTGAATAGCCTTTTGTGAAAAAAAAATCAATAATAAGTGACAACAAAGCTCACACGTAACCTCAACTAATTGCGTACTTTCCATTAAAATATCTCAAAAATGAGCCATCGGCGGTCTTCGTGCCCATTGGAAAAGTTGATCAGCATAAAATGATCTACAACACTGCCAAGTTTCATCAAAATTGGCCTTAAGCCACTTCCCATTGGTTTTGTGCGGGGTCCTTTAGGTGGCTGTTCAAAATTTTTTCCATTGGCTATCGACGAGAGATAAAGAAAGAAGATCTCTACTCACCCTTGAAAGAGCATTCAAGCCACTATTTAGGTGAAAAGATCTCAAAACTGTGGGATGAAGAAGCTATAAAATGTAAAAATTCACAAGAGAAACTTACACCAAGCTTACTTAGGGTACTGACTCGATACTTCGGCAACGATTTTCTATTATTTGGAATATGCCTGGGAATCATTGAATTTGGTGTTAAGTAAGAGTCTCTCGTTTGGTGATCTTGCGTAACCATAATACCACTCCTGAGATGACCAAAAAAAACTTGATTTTAGGACCACACAACCCATAATCCTGTCATATCTGTTGAAATATTTTGGAAATAAGTGCGTAATGAGCCAACGCAATGCTTTGTATTGGGGCAGTCTGCTGATACTGGGATTAGTTATCGATTGCATCGTATCTTATCATGTATTCCATGGGCTGACGCACATGGGCATGAAGTTGAGAGTAGCCTGTTCATCTCTGATTTATAAAAAAATATTAAGAATATCAAAAGTTGCAACGGAAGACAAAATGTGTTCTGGACAGGTAAGATTCAAGTTTCCTACCTCTTTTCATCAACGAACTATCATTCACGTGAAATGCTCAATGTCTACTTTCATTTAGATCATGAATCTGTTGACCAATGACGTCAATAGATTAGATTATTCAGTATTCATGATTCACTACATATGGATTGCACCGCTACAAACAATCGTCGTTTCTTACTTATTATATCAAGAAATGGGATTGGCTCCATTGATTGGAATTATAGCTTTAATCATGTTTATACCAATTCATGGCAAGTGTTTCATAAGGAACTACTCAAAACACATTTTATTCATGCTGAATGTGCCATTTTCCCATTCACAGGTTGCTATGGACGGTTAGTTTCTAAATTTACGAGAGAATTTAGTCACAAGACCGACGAACGCTTAAGATTGACTAATGAAATATTGAAAGGCATAACGGTCATCAAAATGTATGCGTGGGAAAATTGGTTTCAAGACATTGTTGAGAAAGCCAGAAGGTAATGGTTTGAAATACTCCTCTCAGTTGACAATTTGTTTATCAATTACTTGATGAAGTAACTCTCTGACTGGATTTTTATTCTAGAACAGAGATCAAGTCTGTGAAAAATAGTCTGGTAGCCACGGAACTTATTTGGTCATTAGAAAAGTATATCCCAAGACTTGGGATTTTCATGACTATTCTGGTTTATATCATGTGTGGCAATGATATTGATGCAGCAAAGGCATTTTTGGTCACAGCATTCTTCAATGTATTGCGCTCATCTCTTTATCGGACCTTATCATTGAGTGAGTATTGAATAAATTATGATCATGGGTGATATAGTTTCAATTCAATCTTTCAATGGTTTTTCAATCATTCAGGCATCAGAGAACTGACAGAAGCTCTGGTATCCATTAGACGGATTCAAAATTTCTTGCTATCAAAAGAAGTTCAATCAACATCAATGATTGAAAAAAATCCAGTGTCAGCTGATGGTCATAACCAGACTGCTCTGTCGATGAAAAATGTCAGCATCAGACGCGATGCTAACTCAGAAATTTTGAAAGGATTAAATTTTTCTGTCGAATCTGCTTCCCTCACAGCCATTGTTGGTCAAGTAGGTGCTGGAAAGACAACTCTTTTATACGCAATCTTACAGGAAATTTTGCCAGCCTGTGGAGTAATCAAGATCAATGGGAAAATATCATATGCCAGTCAGGAGCCGTGGCTTTTTGCCGCGAGTGTGAGGCAGAATATCTTGTTCGGTCAGCCGATGAACAGAAAGCGTTACGAACGAGTCATTGAGGTCTGTCAATTGAGGCGAGATTTTCAATTACTCCCTCACGGAGACAAGACGCTAGTATGTGAAAAAGGCCTGAATTTAAGTGGCGGTCAGTGCGCGCGAATCAATCTAGCTCGAGCCGTATATCACGAGGCTGACATCTATTTGTTGGATGACCCACTATCAGCCGTTGATACTCGTGTTGGCAAGGGAATTTTTCAGGATTGTCTCAAACGGTTTTTAAGCAGCAAAACAGTTATTCTAGTAACCCATCAACTTCAGTTTTTAAAACACGTCGATAAGATAATTATTCTCAACGAAGGAACGGTCGAGACTGAAGGAACTTACGAAGAACTCTCCAAGTTCGACTCTAATTTGATGAAAATGATTGAGCCTGAGAGCGAATCGGGCGTCAGGATAAAAAGTACCCAGATATCGTTTAGAAGAGATTATGACAGACTAAAATCATGCGAGAGCCAATTAGACGAAGGCGAATTTGAAGAAACTACAAAACAAGGGAGCGTCTCTTTCAGCACCTACAAGCAGTATTTCAAAGGTGCAAGGAGTACGTGTCTGATAACTCTAGTTGTAATAATGAGTGTAATATGTCAAATGCCTTCCACCGCGGCTGATTATTTTTTAACTTATTGGGTCAATAGTCAAACTCATGCCAGTAGTTTCATTAAAGATGATCTTTTGAGAGGTCAAAGTTGGTTCATATATGTGTATGCGACATTAATTTTTTCAACTATTATTGTAACAACAACCCACATCTCGGCGTTACTTGGGATGTGTATGAGAATTTCAAGGAACCTGCACTCTTTGATGTTCATGAGTGTGATACATTCCAAAATGACTTTCTTCAATGCGAATCCTGTTGGGCGTCTGATGAATAGGTGAGTCAAAATATCGATAGCATATGCAATGATCTCTTACAATGACTATTTTTTACTTTCAGATTTTCAAAAGATATTGGAGTTATCGATATGCAGCTACCCCTTACGATCATTGATGTCTCCCAAATATTTCTATATACTTTCTTCGTGATTGGTCTTTTGATATTCATGAGTCCATGGTTTACCATTCCAGTATCAATTAATTTCATAATAGCATACTTCCTGAGGCGTTTCTACATTAGAACTTGCAGATGTTTGAAGAGGCTAGAAGGAACGAGTAAGTACTGGATTGCATATTAATGGATCGTAGTGAACGTAGAAGAAAGTTTCACTGGTGCCTCACGTCAAATAACATTTTCAAACTCTCGAAGATTCTCATTTGCATCCAAACTTCACTAGATTTGATCGGGAACGAGTTGGTTGTTCACATCACAACATAAAGTCGCAAAGAATACCCAATCTTAATAATGAACTAGCATTTTTACTCCACTTGCTATCGATCGGACGCTTTATGAATGTTCTTGATGGGTCGAAGGCTCCTAAAATGTTTATGTAGCTCAAAAATGATACTTGGAAAATGATGGGTGATGATCAATTGATGTTATCGAAAGGAGCTTTCTTATTAATTTCGTAAAGATGATATTTTGTTCAACGGTTGCCGCTAACAGTTAATAACCTCTCACCAGCCCGTCCAGCCATCAACCCTTCCATGACCTATACGGTCACCCGTTATACTTTACTTCTTCGGCATAGGCAACCCGATACTCGAGATCCACTCGTACAAATTTTGGACTGGCGTCTAATTATCATGAAATAATAATTGCAGATCGTTCACCTGTCTTAAACCACGCAAATGCCACTCTATGTGGCCTCCCAACTATCAGAGCGATTGGAAATCGAACCCTCTTAGCATCAGAATTTGACAATCACCAAGATCTCCATTCAGCAGCGTGGTACATCCATCTATCTGGTTCAAGGGCCTTTGGAATGTACATTGAACTTCTTTGGATAATTTCAACCTCGGTTGCAGTGTTATATCTTTCATCGGTTGAAGGAATAATGTCACCAGGAAATGCTGGCCTCATCATTACACAATGTATCATGTTATCAAGGATGTTACAATGGGGCGTTCGGCAATCCACAGAATTGGAAAATCAAGTCATATCAGTTGAAAGAATAATGGAATATTCTCATCTACCAAGAGAAGTTGATCCAGTATGTATGGCAATTGACAAAGAAATTGCAAACTGGCCTCAAAGTGGACGAATTGTTTTTGAAGACGTCAGCTTGACGTACAGCCCCCATAGTAAACCAGCTTTGAGAAATTTAAACTTTATTATTGAACCAAATCAAAAGATCGGTATCGTTGGTCGAACCGGTGCTGGGAAATCTTCCATAATTAGTGCTCTCTTTCGTTTGGCTGACATCGATGGAGAGATCTATATTGATAACATAGCAACGAGCAAAGTAACTTTGCAAAACCTGAGATCAAATATCAGTATCATACCACAGGAACCAGTTTTGTTTACTGGGACTCTCCGCCAAAATTTGGATCCATTAGATGAACACACGGATGAAGAATTGTGGCAGGCCTTGGAGGAAGTAGAATTAAAAGGGGCGCTTGAATCCCATTTAGGATTGGACACGAGAGTGATGGATTGTGGTGTTAATTTTAGTGTTGGCCAGAGACAATTACTGTGCTTAGCTCGCGCTATTGTGAGGAACAATAAAATACTAGTATTGGACGAGCCGACCGCGAATGTTGATCTTTGCACTGATGAACTCATACAAAGAGTTGTCAAGAAAAAATCAAAATCATGCACAGTACTCATTATTGCCCACCGTCTCATAACAGTCATGGATTGTGATAAGATTATCCTCATGGATTCCGGCCAAGTCATTGTGAGTAATTTCCGATTCTGTATCGGTTTGATTCCCAGTTTTCTAATCAATGAGGGAGATTATCATGAGACAGAAATTGACGCTCTAGTTGTTCAACAAATCAGACAGTTGCTTTATCATAGCATACAATCGAAGTCAAAGCTATCACGATCTCGTGTCATTCGATTTCATACAAACATTTGAGAAATGTCAGGAAAGTCAACATTTTTGCAATTTGAATTGTATGAATAGAACAGTGCTCATACAGGTCGATGAAGTAAAAACTCCAACATCTGATTCTAGTCTGCTCATCTTTGTATGGCTTTCGTTTGGAACCCAAGATCATATCTCGGTAGCATCTCACACCGCGAAAACTCACACGTTCTATGTCTATTCCAGCGTATGTGTTTTCACTACATGGTTCTCAGGTTAATTTGATCAATTTTACTCTTGTAGGAATTGGATCACCCTTATAACCTTCTGCAACAGAAAAATGGATACCTATATAAAATGGTACAAGAAACAGGTCCATGCATGGCAGTGAAACTCTTTAAAATGGCTAAAAGTGTAAGATATATGGAAATTTCGAGCATGAAATTAGCAATTACATCATTTAATTAAATGCCTAATGTTATTTTCAGAGCTTCGAATGCCAGCATGATACCATACACTCAGGATCTCATACTGCCAAGACTCGTTTATAGATTCTCATGACGATGTAAATAGCTTGTACATACTACATTTGTGTTTAACCCATAGGCGCCTGGTGGGCCCTGCAGGACCCATTAACAATATATCGAATTTCATACATCCATGTCAATATTTCAAGCCTCTCAAGATTCCATCATCTTGTTTCAGGCCATACCTAATTACACTGCCTAACTATTTTGTATGATTATGAAGGTCTATCAAGCGTCTCCAAGTTCCCAGACCACTTTCAGAAAATTGTTGAGCCGAAATTTCAAATTGATCAAAGTGACTCGTCACTGTACGAGCACTATTTTACGCATTCTGAGTCTTTGATAGGGTTTAAGTCTACGGGGTTTTTCAGTGATGTAAATAGCACTCTTTTGACCAAGAATGCTCGCCTAGAATATTCATGAATAATCAAAATTGTGGAAAATCTCAACATGACGCTCTCCATAACGAGACTAATAACTGACATTCTAGAATGTTTCATGAGATTCTGCGTGCAATGTGCCTAGTCGGAAGATATTGCCCTCTCGTTATACTCGAGGAAAAACTATCGCCGTACCGCAAAACAAACGAACCTCGCATTGAGAGTGATATCCTATTGACCTAGTCAAAATCATAGACTAATTGTGGTCACTTTTTTACTTATTTCACGTCTTGAGAGAATCGCCTCCTATTTGATAATAATATGAATCACACAACAAACTTATTCCAATTAAATGTGAAAAAATGTTCCAACTCTCGCCAATCATCTCTTCTGATGAGACTCTCTCTCCCATATCATCTTTTTATTTCTGTCTGGCTCTTGATCATTTTTTAATCCCATACCTCTCGTTGGATTATATTATGACACTACACTGTTGATGGAGGTATTGATGGTAATATTACTCTGTTGTAACGTGAGGTAAGAGAGTGTGGAGATGTAAAAGGGAGAAAAGGTAGCGTTCGGAATTTTGTTGGCAGGGTCTTATCCTCGCGACTGTTCATATGTACGCCCTCTCAGGCATTGCGAATCGAATTAGGCAAACTAATGGATAGTCCAGCCACGAGACGTCAGCTTCCATCATGGCACCAATCCGCCGCTGTGAAGCCTTCGGCGAGTCTTTGATTAGAGCCCAGCCAGCGCATCCCAGTCTTTGCACCGAGTTGCCCGATTCAATTATAGAGCTCTCGCTCGAACTTTGCGCCACTGTCGTCCCCGCGTGCTTGTCATCTACTCGTCAGACGGATCGGAATCAGCAAAGAGTTTTTCTATCTTTTGTTCGTTCCAAGTTGTCAATTGGCTTTCAACATTTTTCATAGAAGATTTGAGATTTTCATCGTCTAGGGAACCGTATGATCACTGAACACGAAGAACACTGGGTATATTTCATGAAAATTATATAAGAATTTCCAGGAAGCGCATAACCCTCCTTGGATAACAAAATACTTAATCAGGATTGCAACTTTTAACAATAAAACTTTTTACAAAATCGTATGATACCATGCATTAATGGGAAGATCACGCGCAAGCTTGTATTATCAGTGGGTGTCGTCAAATCGGGAAGTCACTTTTGGAATTAAGATGCTACACGTCATTTTGCAGAGTCCAGAGATGGTTTAAGTTGTGAGTCATATATGGCTTAGCTTGACCAGCGACCTACAAATTGAGAATCCTCGTTTCTGGTGTAAAGGAATATAGATGATACATGTACAGATACGTCTTTTAGCGCTCGTATCAACTGTGACGAATGCGACACTGTAGAGCCGTGGTCACTCCTCTATTCCGAAATGGATCAGCAGTGCTTGACTCTCAATAAGTTCATTGTAGCTCTAATATAGAGTTACATTTTTCACAAAAATATGAAGAAATTCATAAGACGCTCTCCGAGTCAGGGAAAGTTCATCCGAATCGAGTCATATCATGGATTAATTTTCAGAGTACGTATATGTTCAGTTTCCTTCCCCTGGTCTAAACCTCACTCTTCTTGTAATTTTGAATGGACAGGGAGAATTAACAAGAAAAACCGAGGAACGCTACTTCATAGTATCAGTCTGAGGGTGTAGGACAAGTGAGCCTCCAAGTGAAGGTTGTCGGAAAATCATGAGAAAAGTCGAATAAACTGTTACGAAGAGTGCATCGATTCCGTGACGTGTGTATAGATGTTACAGTAGATGACTGGAATCAGCTAATGCCAGATATTGACTAGTAAATTCGGACATTGACTAGTGGGGCCAGTCAATCCTAAAATTGACTAGTAAATGTCCAACTTTGACTGGGAGGCTTGTTGGAAGGTCTAGTCAATGTTTTTGAGATGGCAACATCTCGAAAATTGACTAGACAATCTTAGGATCGATTAACAAGCCTCCATAAATGTCCGAAACGTGATTGCTCGCGAGAAATCTAGTTCGCACGTAGATTTGATCTTTTAGAAACTTCACGCCGAAAAAAAAGTTGCAAAGAGAAATTCCTCGATCCCAACGCAATGTACCAGGCCCAAAGAGTAAACTTATTCACGATCAGCAACTTCAAAAATTTCGATTATAGTTGGTCAAGGAGTGACGAAATGCGATTACAAAGCTAAATTTTCTTCAAATAGATATTTTTGTGAAGTGAAAAAATACTGAGCAGTCCAAGATGCCAAAACAGCCAGAGTTGCTGCAACAAGCAGCTTTAATTTTGTTAAATTTTTGGGAAGATTCAACTTCATTTTGATTATGCAACATGCTGTAACTCCTATGTTGTGTGTCGGTGGAAAATTTGTAAGACTATACCCGCGTAAAAAAACTTGAGATGAAAAAAAGATAAAAAATGGATATGTCTCTTGAGATGTAGAATGATCAAAATTGAGATCTTGTTGGGATCTCTTCTGATCAACTTGAGAACTACGGACAGTTCCAACAGCAGCATCTCAAAAACATCTTCGATATAGATTTGAGGCATTTTCCACGAAACGGTCATGAGTAAGGGTTTATCTCATAATCACCGCAAACTCATATTTGAGATCAATCTCGGGTGCCATTGACAGCTTTTTGCATGAAGAGATTATTGATGGATCTGACAGTACCCGACTTGTGCAGAGAGGGAACGGCGTACGTGCGAGTCGTCTCTCGTACACCTGTCAATGACAACGAGACCTGGCGATTCGTTGCCTGTAACGGATCGTGCTTAGGTCGTGATGCGACGACGGAATGATGTTAGAAAAAGATCGAAACGACGTTACTGTTGACGTGGAGTGCCGTTGGGTGGCTTAGTTTGACTCAAAAGCCCAGAGGCCGGACGGCTAGATGGAGCAGCCATCAAAGCTCCTAAACGCGCAAGCTCCCGGGCTTCGCACATTCCGCACGGGTTTTCACTGCACCGAGTCTTAGGAACACTTGAAGGTCCGTTTCGTTCCATTGTAGGCTGCGAGATCCGCACGGGCTAGCATTTCCAGGGTGCCTCGACACTTCGAATTGGATGTGTGCGCTTTATACTCTGGTAGATGGTTCCATGGGAGCGGGAGCGGGCACAGGAATTCGAATTAACCGCACAGTCTTGAATTCAAATTGTGCCGCGACTGCCGATGCGCGAAACACCACAAACACACACACATATTCGTCCATGCTGGTTCACAATAAGTCACTGTCTATTGGGCTGATCGCGGGCATCGCGGACACCGGGAGCACAACCGTTCACGACTTCCCACGGGCTCGGCGATAGAGCTGGGCGGCGTCGGCGAGGCGGCGCGGTTTCCGGGTGATCCGCGTTGTCGGGCCAGGGGCCGACGGGTCGGAGGTCCGACGGGCCTGATGACGTTACTATTGCACAGGAGATTTGGCGTGAATCAATGTCCGCGGCGAACTGCTGCTGCTGAGTGAAAGAAGCTCGGTCTTATATAGGCGCGGGTCGGAATATCTGCGGATCTTCGGATCTGCGGATTTGTGGATTTTTGATGAATTTACAGCTTTTTATGAATTTATGATGCAGGCGCGTATACGCGAGTCTGTATATCTGCGGATCTGGGGATCCGCAGATTTGGGGATTCGGAAAATTTATGATTTTATCGAAATGTCTTTGTTTTGACGTTGATGAGCTTTCCCATTCATACTTTGGTTAAACGACGAATCAAGTTGCAATAATATTTATTGAATAATAGAAGTGCGATGCGCACGTCAGATCGTATATTGTCGATAACTCACTTCAATAAATGAGTGGTTTATTTGACTTTGCTACTTTAGAGTGTGCCGGAGCACCCCGAACTCTTGAGACTAGTATAAGCAAATGGACCTGTAATACTTCCTGCCCCACTACCTACTTTTTTCACACTTTAATCCAACTCGACCAAGCCTTCGAATGTTATGTCATGAATATTGCCATTTTGTTAGGTATTCATAACATCATCCTTTTGACATACGTTCCTAGAAAGATCGATATCAATGGAACTCAGCATGCATTTTGGATGCATTATTCCAATGAATTTCACTAGGATCCGATGGAGATGTTTATAACAATCATTACAGTTTATTGCGTACAAACTCAGTAACAGAAACAGGCTTATGAACGTATTCACTTTCAGATAGATTCATTGGAACAATTTCTTGAAACGTAAAACATTTCATTTCAATTTCAATTTCATTCAATGTTAGAACATTGGATGAGATCGAATTTTTGTACGGTCAACATGTTATTCAACTTCATCTTCTTCTGGACGATGCCGACCTGCTTCGAGTTCTCGATCTATCCCACCTGCTTCTATGGAGAGATCGTTCATAGCTTCCATCTCTCTTGGACTTTTTCTCATGTCTTCTTTCACGCTTGCTCTCATGCTTTCTCTTCTTCTTCTTATGTTTGATTTCAGAACTTCTACTTCTTCGGTCATTCTTGGATTCTTCTTTTGCATCAAGTTGAGATTTTGACACTTTTCTACTTCTATTAGACACTTTGTCTACACCAGTCAAAATATCTTGCTTTTGAACAACGATTCTATCCGTTTCTGTGTGAACTTCAATCTTATTCCCCACATCCACTGATTCTATGATGATTATGACTTGTCTCACGTCCAATCCTTTCAACGTCGAAAATATAAAATTCCTCCAGTTTTGGGAATTTTTTCTCTTTTGGGCGCGAGATTTCTACACCCGATGCGTAACTCGAATTTTGGTGTTGCGCTTGGTAAGCCTCGCTAGCTTCTGCAAACCTGTATACATCCTTCGTTTGAATGTTGTTCTTCCGGAGATGAGTTCCGTAAGAGCTGCGCTATTACGACCTCGTTCAATTTCTTCTACATCATAATCACAATAATCATCCTTCTCTTCTATACCTTGTTCTCTCTTACAATGTTCACTTGCTTTGTTGTTCCCTCCTCCATTTATTCCTCCATTTTTTCTTCCAATGTCCGATGATTCATTGTACTTTTTTATTCGCTTTTATTGAACTCGGCCGCGGCCGCGCCACCGAATTCTTCGTGTGAGTGTGTCACTGACGTGGAATTGCGTGGTATCCCGTGTATTCGTGTGGGTTTCCGAGCTCTGCGCGATTCAATATTTGTGTAAATGCAAATAGGTTTGTGCGCAGCGTCGGACCTCTCTCTCTTTCTCATTGCATATTTATCGTAGAGTTTTATTCGCGCGATCAGCAAGAGCAAGAGCCTCGCTATATCACAGCAGCCGACGCAACTCGTCGATTCTTTGCGAACCCTAAAAATTTCACTCTTTCTAGTTTTGATTAATCAAAACGTAATGATTATCAACAAATAGAAATGAGATGCCTATCCTATAACAAGTATAACAACTGCCTGTAGGACCCATAACCTCCTCGAAGTGCTGCCACTGCCACGCGATGCTGTCCTGTCAAGTCTAAACTGCTGCTGGCTGTGTTGCTGCTTTTAGTGCTGTTATTGTGATAATTTGATGTTTCTCAGTTTTCAGCAGTTTTCAGAGTGCGGTCGATCTCGCCTAGCTATTGAATTCTTACAAGTTTTCTGCATGCGGCCTTGCTATACCATGGTCTTATCAAAAGTTTCTCTCCACCACGTGTGACCAATAAGTTTGTGATTAGTGTTAGCAGATAAAAAATAATAGGTACCTCTAAGAGTTGAATGGTTTTTTTTTTTGCAAGCTCAGAGAGGAAGTTGAGGCCTCAGTGTCGAGGCAATTAAGTTTTGTGGTGTATGTACAGTAAGCGCGCTGAGCCAAAGTCCTGGTCTTCAAATCATGAAGCACAATCAAGGTGATGAATGATATTTCATGAGACACTGTGTGCTTCTTGATTTGTCATTGAATTCAGACTTTCTCCTCACTCTTAGTATCGTATGCTTCAAGAATCTTCAGATGAATGACGGAATGGACTACATTCAAAAGTAAAATAGTCACAGTGGCTCTACGCGTTATGAACTTGTTTATTTGAACCATTGAGGATGCTTCCTGTCACTTCTTGATGCATCACAGAGATTCAACAGTCTCTTTGGATTGAATTTTCATGGGTCCAGCCATTAATGTGTAGCATACCATGTGATATTGGGCTAAAGACTCATTCCATTTCTAATAAATTTCACTCTACTGATCTAGGAATATGATCATCCATGTTCGAGCTTTGGCATGTGATGTATCATATGATCTTAACGGATGGAGATGTCCTGATGATAAATTAATATGTCATTGGATGTCTTCATATTCTAGTAATAAGGGTAACACAGCCTCTTGAATGTGATTTGACTGTAGCTTGTGAATCAATTCAGAATTATCGGTATGCTCAACATGAGATGAGGAATTATTTCTGATCAGCCATAGCTGACTGATTTATTCCACTTTTTATCAATTTGCACTCTGAAGCGCTTGAGCAGAAATGAATACCCAAGGAACCTTAAGAATAATATCTCAAAAATCTGGCTGATATTAATATCCTTCATTCATGTTCTATGTTCCAAGCGATTAGGATAAAACTAAAATTGAGAAAATAAAATAATTAAAAAAAACATTTTAAAAATTCGCTTTTATGTGAACCGTTAAGCATAATTGCATGTCAAAATTTGAAGAAAATGAAAACTGTTATCTATGTTTCTGTCATAAACAAAGAGTAAGTCAGTTGACGTCCAGCTTCACGAATTCCATAATTTCAAGATATCAAAATGGTAAAAGCGTGGGTTGATTGGTGAAAACTACTCTTGATGTGTCAAGTTTACAACCCACGCTTTTACCATTTTGATATCTTGAAATTATGGAATTCGTGAAGCTGGACGTCAACTGACTTACTCTTTGTTTATGACAGAAACATAGATAACAGTTTTCATTTTCTTCAAATTTTGACATGCAATTATGCTTAACGGTTCACATAAAAGCGAATTTTTAAAATGTTTTTTTTAATTATTTTATATTCCTTTGATACCCGTTATCTCCTCTCCCAAGTTACACTTACCACTCGGTTTCGATTCATCGTCGTCGAAGTCGTCAATAATCCGCGGGATGGGTCTGCGACTCTTATACTTGTTCAAGTCAGGATGATTATTTGGTACAATATTATGGTCATCAGATTCACCCACGTGCACATACGATTCCCCATTGTTTATCTCGATTATCTGAATGACATTGCTTTCTAAACTCTGATTCGTTCTCCTACGATCTCCATCTACTAACTTATCCATTGTTTGATGTGCTCTCTGATCCACTGTGCTAGGCCCCTTGCTTTTTAAATCTTTATAAATGATCTTCCCGAGGTTTTGAACCACTCCATGTCTGCCATCTTTGCCGATGACTCCAGTATTTATCTTCACTGCCTTTCTACCAACCTCCTCAGCATCATAGCGCCCATTACTCAAGACGCCCAGCCTGTAGCACGTTGGGCCTCGGACAATGGTCTGAAGCTCAATGCGGCTGAAACCACAGTAATTTCCCTTGGCAATAATAAATATCTCAGTGATATCGACCTCAATCAACTCGAGCCGTGGGCGAAGATATTTCCTACTCTAACAACATCAAGAGTCTGGGAATAATTCTAACAAGGGGGGACCACGGGGTCCGGGTCGCTAATCTCGCCCAAAATTTTTTTGCAGTTTTTTATCTTCGAGAGTATGAAGAATCCAGAGTAACTCCGTCAAATGGGCCTCCTGCCCAAAGATACAGCCACTGAGATTATCATTGCTCATATAGGCCCATGTTAAAAAGTGGTACATATAGATATACTGGTAATGCTAACGTTATCGCTTGTAGCTCTGGACAGGAGGCCCATTTGACGGAGTTACTCGAGATTCTTCATATTCTAGATGGTATCGAACTGTGAAAAGAATTTGGGGATGATTGGCGACCCGGACCCCGTGGTCCCCCCTTGTAAGTCCTCCTCTTGACTGGAGTTTACAGATTGCGCAGATTTCTCGGCGTGTTCACGGAGCCCTGTACTTTCTCAGAGAAACTGCGTGAAATTAACCTCGCCAACTCAGACAAGAACTTGTAACAAGTTTAGTTCTTCCGTTTTTTGACTATGGTGCTTCAGTGATCACAGGATTGGACAAGACGCAGATTTTAAAACTGCAACGACTGCATAATGCTTGCGTCAGAGTCGTCTGTTGTAACATACCGAGACTTATTGTAGTTACGCCCCACATTAGTAAACATTTCACGTCTGCTCAAACAATTTTTATTACTCTGAAAACGTGCGATTTCGGAATGTTTCAAGGGGGGAAATTGTAGCTTTTGACATGCAGAATCCGAATCCTTTTCCCTCGAAGAGCCTCTCCAACTCATACGCCCATGGCTAGCGAAAAACCGCAAAAATACTGCAAAAACAACAGTATTAAGGGTTTAACTCAGAGGGGAAGCAATTTGAGCAAATTTTCATGAGGAACAAAATTGTTTCATTTTTCAATACAAAATCGATGGTATGGTTGATTTTCCTGAAAAAGCCAATTTTTTTGGTTTTTTCTCATTTTGGAGGCTTTTCCGCCCGAATTTCGGAATGCACATTGCGGCAATCGAAAGAGCGGAAAATTTTACGTCGAAATATGTATTCGAAAAATTTTCTCTAAATTGACCCAGTGTGACGTGAACTCGAAAAAAGAAGCGAAAACCTAAAAAACGCTTGGGAGACCACAAAAAGCTCTTGTAGCTCAAAAAAGAAGCAAGTTACGCAAATTTTGATGAGGAACAAAGTTATTGCATTTCTTAGTATAAATTAGGCATTTTATCTGGTTTTCCAAAAAAAGCCATTTTTGGGGGGTTTTGGCCACTCTTGAGGCTTTTTCAGCCGGATTCCAAAATTTCGACTGCGGCAATCGAAAGAACAGAAAATTTCACGTCAAAATATGTATTTCAAATTTTTTTCACATCCACCCTGATTGCCGAGAACCAGAGGAATGAAGAAAAAATGGGAAAAAAGGCATGGGAGACCACAAAAAGCTCTTGTAGCTCAAAAAAGAAGCAATTTACGCAAATTTTGATGAGGAACAAAGTTATTGCATTTCTTAGTATAAATTAGGCATTTTATCTGGTTTTCCAAAAAAAGCCATTTTTAGGGGGTTTTGGCCACTCTTGAGGCTTTTTCAGCCGGATTCCAAAATTTCGACTGCGGCAATCGAAAGAACAGAAAATTTCACGTCAAAATATGTATTTCAAATTTTTTTCACATCCACCCTGATTGCCGAGAACCAGAGGAATGAAGAAAAAATGGGAAAAAAGGCATGGGAGACCACAAAAAGCTCTTGTAGCTCAAAAAAGAAGCAATTTACGCAAATTTTGATGAGGAACAAAGTTATTGCATTTCTTAGTATAAATTAGGCATTTTATCTGGTTTTCCAAAAAAAGCCATTTTTAGGGGGTTTTGGCCACTCTTGAGGCTTTTTCAGCCGGATTCCAAAATTTCGACTGCGGCAATCGAAAGAACAGAAAATTTCACGTCAAAATATGTATTTCAAATTTTTTTCACATCCACCCTGATTGCCGAGAACCAGAGGAATGAAGAAAAAATGGGAAAAAAGGCATGGGAGACCACAAAAAGCTCTTGTAGCTCAAAAAAGAAGCAATTTACGCAAATTTTGATGAGGAACAAAGTTATTGCATTTCTTAGTATAAATTAGGCATTTTATCTGGTTTTCCAAAAAAAGCCATTTTTGGGGGGTTTTGGCCACTCTTGAGGCTTTTTCAGCCGGATTCCAAAATTTCGACTGCGGGAACCGAAAGAGCAAAAAATTTTACATTGAAATGGGTTTCTCAACATTTTCCTTCCAACATCAGGGTGGATGTGAAAAAAATTTGAAATACATATTTTGACGTGAAATTTTCTGTTCTTTCGATTGCCGCAGTCGAAATTTTGGAATCCGGCTGAAAAAGCCTCAAGAGTGGCCAAAACCCCCCAAAAATGGCTTTTTTTGGAAAACCAGATAAAATGCCTAATTTATACTAAGAAATGCAATAACTTTGTTCCTCATCAAAATTTGCGTAAATTGCTTCTTTTTTGAGCTACAAGAGCTTTTTGTGGTCTCCCATGCCTTTTTTCCCATTTTTTCTTCATCCCTCTGGTTCTCGGCAATCAGGGTGGTTGTGAAAAAAATTTGGAATACATATTTTGACGTAAAATTTTCTGTTCTTTCGATTGCCGCAGTCGAAATTTTGGAATCCGGCTGAAAAAGCCTCAAGAGTGGCCAAAACCCCCCAAAAATGGCTTTTTTTGGAAAACCAGATAAAATGCCTAATTTATACTAAGAAATGCAATAACTTTGTTCCTCATCAAAATTTGCGTAAATTGCTTCTTTTTTGAGCTACAAGAGCTTTTTGTGGTCTCCCATGCCTTTTTTCCCATTTTTTCTTCATTCCTCTGGTTCTCGGCAATCAGGGTGGATGTGAAAAAAATTTGAAATACATATTTTGACGTGAAATTTTCTGTTCTTTCGATTGCCGCAGTCGAAATTTTGGAATCCGGCTGAAAAAGCCTCAAGAGTGGCCAAAACCCCCCAAAAATGGCTTTTTTTGGAAAACCAGATAAAATGCCTAATTTATACTAAGAAATGCAATAACTTTGTTCCTCATCAAAATTTGCGTAAATTGCTTCTTTTTTGAGCTACAAGAGCTTTTTGTGGTCTCCCATGCCTTTTTTCCCATTTTTTCTTCATTCCTCTGGTTCTCGGCAATCAGGGTGGATGTGAAAAAAATTTGAAATACATATTTTGACGTGAAATTTTCTGTTCTTTCGATTGCCGCAGTCGAAATTTTGGAATCCGGCTGAAAAAGCCTCAAGAGTGGCCAAAACCCCCCAAAAATGGCTTTTTTTGGAAAACCAGATAAAATGCCTAATTTATACTAAGAAATGCAATAACTTTGTTCCTCATCAAAATTTGCGTAACTTGCTTCTTTTTTGAGCTACAAGAGCTTTTTGTGGTCTCCCAAGCGTTTTTTAGGTTTTCGCTTCTTTTTTCGAGTTCACGTCACACTGGGTCAATTTAGAGAAAATTTTTCGAATACATATTTCGACGTAAAATTTTCCGCTCTTTCGATTGCCGCAATGTGCATTCCGAAATTCGGGCGGAAAAGCCTCCAAAATGAGAAAAAACCAAAAAAATTGGCTTTTTCAGGAAAATCAACCATACCATCGATTTTGTATTGAAAAATGAAACAATTTTGTTCCTCATGAAAATTTGCTCAAATTGCTTCCCCTCTGAGTTAAACCCTTAATACTGTTGTTTTTGCAGTATTTTTGCGGTTTTTCGCTAGCCATGGGCGTATGAGTTGGAGAGGCTCTTCGAGGGAAAAGGATTCGGATTCTGCATGTCAAAAGCTACAATTTCCCCCCTTGAAACATTCCGAAATCGCACGTTTTCAGAGTAATAAAAATTGTTTGAGCAGACGTGAAATGTTTACTAATGTGCGCCCTACCGTATCACCCTAAACTGGCTCTCTGCAGAGAGTAGAAAAGAGTATCTGCTGGGCTCACTCGCACTTATGCATAATCAAATCTGGACTCCCAACCTTCCTCCAAACCTAGTTCTCCCTGACATCAGAAACCCCTAATCTACGCCAATCAGAGAGAGGGTCCAAGAAAAAAGAGCTCACATATCACGCTCCTCGCACTGAAGCCGTCAATCAATCATTCACTATCCGCGCCTCGTATCTTCTAAATCAGCTCACATGCCTTGATTTTGAGATGAGCTTGGATGCATTGAAGTAATTCCGTCTGAGTTACCCGTTGAATCGAGACCGTAACAACTGGTTCAAGCGTGCCACGCGTGAGGGCCTTATAGTCGTACCACAATCTCTCATACATGCCTTTCGACCTCCTTTCTAAGAGTTACGGTCGTTTTATCACCGTGAGAAATCTTGCAAGAGCTCTCGTCGTTATCTCATTGCCAACCCTCTATCCATGAGAGGAAAGATAGGAAAATGTATACTGCACTGATTTGTTATTCTGTTCTGTCACCTCTTACACAGTTCCATAATTTGAAGTTGCTCAGTTTTAACTTCATGTTTGGTCTTATTCCAATTATTATTAATTGAACTATCCCATGTGTCCCGAATTGGAGCGAATGGGGTCTAACCCCTCGTCCACAATGATTATTCAATTAATCAATCAAATCAATTTCTTCTGACGATCTTTCTTCATCCTCATTTGACTAGTTTTCCTTCCTTTCTTCTGCAGCTTTTCCTGCAATGATCCACAGTACAGCGTGATACATCTTTTGGATTCTGGTAGATTCAGAATCTTGTCTTTGCCATTATACGTGTTAATATGTCCTGAAATACATTCCTAAAAGTAATTAGCAGGAAGCTTTGGCATAACGTTATGTGAAGATAACTATGACGAATTTCACGACAATTGGTGAAAGAACTGGTATTGAATGAAATAGCCCCGTACATTTTGATGTATTTTTTCAAGGGAGCTGTTAAGAGGAATGTGAAGAATCTAAACTATCTTTTTCCAGCAATATCTATCGTTTCGTTGAGACGAAATTCTGGTCCAGTCAGTTTGAATATGAGCAAAAGAAGTTTATTGGTGAATATCTACCTTTTCCGAAAAAACCTCCATTCGAATGATGTTTTACGAATTTGAAAAAAATTGGTATCAACCAGTCGGTTCAAAATGCCGGAAAAATTAGTCTCTCGGTCATTGAAAGTGAGATGTAAAGTCGAAGACGAAGATACGGGGGAAAAATGAATTTCGATGGAGGTATTCCCAAGTATTTCGAGTTATTCTTCTGAGAAAGCATTTTAGAGAGATTCGAGACATCTAAACTACGGTTTTGTCAACAATACCTATTGTTTGGTTGAGACAAAATTTTGATAGAGTGGAATCAGAGATGATTGAACTTGAATATTCGGTAAAAATTTACTACTTTCAGGAAAAACTCCATTTGAATGATGTTTTACGAATTTAAAAAAAATATTGATATCAACCAATCGACCCAGAGTCGGAAAAAAATATGTCTTTGAGTATTCGAGATTCAGATGAATGAGTAGTAGAGAAAGTTACGACAAAAAATGAATACAAAAAAAATGCTCTATTATATTTTTAGTTATTTCTGAGAGGAAGCTTCTCGGAGCGATTTGGGTCGTCTAGTCTGAGGTTGTTTCGATGATATATATTGTTTCGTTGAGACAGAATTTCAATGCAGTGGATTTGAGGGGTGTTGAAATGAAGTTTAATGTAAGAATTTTGATTTTCTCGGAAAATTGAGATGTGTGAAGATCGAATAAAATTTCGGTATCAACCAATCGATAGATTTTGCCAGAAAAATCATAGTCTAGGTGACTCAATGCCTGGTGAGACTGTGTTAGAAAAAGATATTCATGTATTAAAAGACGAAATATTGAGAATTTTGTTGTAAAAAGCCTATGACACAAATATGACTGGGAGGTGAGAGATGCCAAATCACTCGGTTCTCAGAAATTCCATTTTCTACAACTTGTAGGAAGGCAGAAGTTGATCAGACGAATAGTAGGAAAGAAAGCGTTTGCGGTAGAAAAAAACAACGCACGCACGCACCCCCCCCCCCCACACACACACACACACACACAGACGGACAAAGGGCAGGGAAGATGAGCCTCTATTAGATTTGAGAGGCAATTAGGAGAAAAAGCGTTACCTACAATCAATAGATCTTGGCGAGAGGAAGAAAATGGTTCAAGCATTTTCCTAATAAATGAGATTTCGTTCAAGACAATATTGAATTCAGTGGTGGATTTGATCAAAATTTTGTTGGAGTGGAAACAAAGCTTTCTCTTCAGAGAAAACAAAAACGAGTGATTTTGTTATCACCGACAAAGAACAATATTCTTGGACGGAGCGTTCAACGGAATCCATCTTTAATTTTGTTGAATTTTGCCAAGTACTATAAAATGCCTAAGGTCGTATTGGATTCCCAGTCTGAAAATCTCAATCGTCATGAGTGTTACCTGGAAAGTGGTTCTGATGGGTTCCCTGATTAGATTTGAGTGAAGTCATGAATCTAGGGAGTCCAAATGGATTTATAATCGAATCCGTTGAGAATCCGTGTTTTCTTTAGAAATCGCAGATGATAATCATGCATATGATCATGATCACCAATATTCAGATACAAGCAAAAATATTGGTCGATCAGTCAGGTCTAGAATGAAATAGCATGATCTGTGCTTCGAAAACGAAACTTTGCTCGGGATATTCTCAATGGTTCAAAGCTCCATTACCCGACTGACCCTGAACATAAGCATAGTATTTTGTTCATTCTTATGGAAATGGAATCATTTCCCACATCTCAAAGCGAGATACATTCTTTATCGCAAATGACTGGTTATAATGTATCAAGGATGGTTTCGGGATTAATACTCGATTGAATCGTTTGCACTCTATTTGAGTACTCTGGGCTACGAATTCATACGTTATTTGTGTTTCTATATAGGCAGTTTTGGAGCATCTTATGGAATGCCGTGTCCAAGGGGGTATGGAACAATGCCGAGAATGTTTATCAATTTTGTGGATTTGATGAGACCTCCTATGGGCCCTAGGATCCATGAAAGGCTCGTTTTAGGTCCTATTTTTGCCATTCTTGAAGAACATAGCTCCAACTATAGACCAACCCCTTCTGACATTTGGCGCATTTCCGTTGTTCAGGCCATCTGCTCTCGGGAAATATCTTCAAGGGCTACATTGAGTTATTGGTCTTGGACAACTTTTTTCTAGGTAACACTAGACGTAATGAAGAATATGCGCCTTAGAGCGTCGGAAAAGGTTGCGTCTATTCGAAGCTACGACTTTTCATAAACAGGCCAAAATAGGGTGTGGAACGGGGCTTGTTCGGGGTCTAGGGATTATGGGGGTTTCAAAAATATCAAAAAAATATTTTTTGAACACCCTAGAGCCGGCATTCCATAAAATACTTCGAAATGGTTCATATGTGATAAAATTGATTCAGAACACTCCAAAAATTCCATTGCAAAGGCAGAAAAGAGTTGATTCGCTCGATGTAGCAGACTATCTCTAATGCAGAATATTCAAGATCTACCGGAGGAAATTTCGTCAATTTTTGTCATGATAACATTTTGAAGAATTGTGGCACTTGGATCGTATGAGAGGGAGAACTCATTCAAGTCAACGTGACCATTAGTTGCGTCTTTAGTCACAATGAATCTAAACCGTATCATGAATTGGCTCTACTCACAGAATTATTCGGAGAATAAAATGAGCGCGAGATTTCGCACATCGAGTCAACCGTACGTGAGCATGTTTTTTCTGCAGTTTGAGTGTGTTTTTAAAGTGTTGATGCATTCATTTCAGACAACTTCTCTTCTCCAACTATCTCTTCCAGGATCATCCTTGTTGATTATCTTGGCTCCCTTTTGGAATACCGATTGATATCATTCAATTCGTATCTGTTTATCATGATATCTGAACCATCCACTAAGGACATCTGAACCAATACAACCATTTTTCGGATACAACTTGTAGAGGTATTTCGGCTTTTCCCGATACAACTTGTAAAGGTAAACTTCTGAAACCAGAGTATTTATTTTGTAGCGCACAAAAAGGTAACTCCTCACCCATCCTCGTGGGAGTCATCTACCGACCACCCGATGTCCCCATACAAGGAGATTCTGAAGTGTTTGATGTTCTCCGAAACTTGGCTACTGATTTCAGCCACAAAATTATCATGGGAGATCTGAATGCGAACTCATTATCCATATCTACTGACGCGACCACCATCAGACGACTAACAGACGAACTGTCCTTGCAACTAGTCCAGCATGGCTCTACACACCATACACACACCTCTCACACATGGATTGACATTATACTAGTCGACGACAACGACACTGTAACCGATGCACAGAACATCCATCTTCTGTGTTTTGGTGGTCGTGCACTCATTGAAGTAACTATCAACATCTTCGTTCCTTAACCTGTGATGAAAACTTTCTCGTTTCCAAAGTTCACAGACATCGATCCCGGACACTCGAATGACGTGCTTCGACAAATGGACTGGACACCCATAGACGGGACCAACACCGACCTGGAGGGAGCGGTGAAATGTTTAAATGAAAACCTACGTGTAGCCACGGGACTACTAGCTTCACTAAAAACGGTATGGCGTAAAGATAATAGTGCCCCATGGATGGGTCCTGAGCTGAAACTGCTTACTGCGAGATGCCGCGCGGCAAAAAGGCATTATCGGCGCACTGGTCGCGCGGTTTCTCTCGATGAGTTCCTTCGACTGAGCAGAGAGATCGAGGTGCGCTCAGCACAAGAGCGGAATACTTTCCTTCGTAATCATCTCGCGGACGCTCTTGACACGCATAAGAACATTTGGAAGGAAATGCGCAATCTCGGTCTCCTACAAAGAACAAGGGAGAATAATTACACGGTTTCGCACCAGACGAGCCGAGCGCTCACTTTGCGGGGGTCTCCATCCCACCTGACAAAACCACCGCAGAGGCAGATAGAATCGTTTCCTCAGCTGATGACACAGGCTTCACGTTCAAGCCCACTAATCAGGTTGATGTCATCTTAGCTGTGAAGCACTTCTCACCGCAAGCTCGTGGGGCAGATGGGATTCCTCCGGCTGTGATTGCGAAAGCTCCACCGTCCATAAGCGATATTATTGTCAAAATTTTCAACTCCTCCTTTGCTCAAGGCATTTTTCCGGAAGCTTGGAGAAAGGCACAGCTCGTTGCATTGAAGAAAGCAGCAGCACCCTCTGCTCTTTCTGACTTCCGTCCGCTTTGCTTCTTGTCCAAGGTTCTGGAAAAAATAGCTCACGACCAACTCATGGAGTATCTCAAAGAGGAATGTCAGCTTGATTTCCTTCAGACTGGTTTTCGGTAACATAGCAGTACTCAGACAGCCTTACTGAAATTAATCGATGACATCCGGATCGCCAAAAACAAGAAAATGGTTACACTATTGTTACTATTTGACTTCAGCAAGGCGATTGACACCATCTCACCATCCAAACTGTTACAGAAACTCCGTCTACTGGGGTTCTCGAGGATGGCATTGCTGTGGACAAAATCATATCTTGAAGGGCGCTTCCAAATGATAACATCACAAAATAGTGGTGATTCTGATTGGCTCACAACAAACCTGGGAGTTCCACAAGGTTCCGTCCTCGGCCTCTATCGTTCAGCCTGTACGTTAATGATTTGCCAGATATAGTCCGCGGAAAGCACTTTAAACATCTTTTTTATGCGGATGACCTCCAGATTTATCTTCATATCGAAAAGGATAAAATACTGGAGGGCATCGCTCGACTAGAGGAGGCAGCGCGATTGGTTGCTGAATGGGCTGACTCTTCCGGCCTGCATCTCAACGCCGGCAAGACCAGATCCATCTTCTTCGGCACGGCATGTAATGTTAAGGCTAGTCCCTAGAGAATCCGGATATTTTGCCCGACAGATGGCGCTTTGGTCGTACTGCATGTGTGATGGGAGATTATGAACCACTTTTTTGCCTCGTAGTATTTCAACCACACATTTCCCACTCGAACGAGATGAGTCAAAAGGAACACCATAAAATTTTCAACCGAATGAGTTGTCACACAACCGGAAATTTTTCCGATATCTCGGGAAAATCTTAGCTCTTCGGCCCGCTCGGCTAGGTATCCTGGTCGATGCTCTCACTAGTTCAAGATTTTTGCGAGCTGGATTCAGAATTTTTGAACGTGGGTGGGCTCATTCAATAGGAAATTCCAAACCACAGGAGGCCTAGTATCTGATATTAGCCGGAACTGTTATGTTATTGAGGACAAATCGAAATAGGTGAGAACGCGCTCTGTCCCACCAAAAAACTGCCTTCAAGATTTTCTCGATTCCTAATGAATGAAATGCCATGAAACTTTGCATGGTATCGTGTTATAAGATTTCACAGGTGGCCTAGTATCTGAATAACACATTCAGTACCAATAAAAGCGTATAAACAGTAATACCGCTCTCAGAATCATTGGATGCAGCTGCTACCTCAAAGTACGCTGGTGCGTGTCTGGTTGCGGTTTTTCGGGGACTCCGGACTAGCCTTAATGAGTTGAAGGAAATGGGTCTGGCTGGCCTCGGGATGTCGGGCGGAGTGATGATACCTTTCAGCAACACCGTCGTGAGTCTCGGTGTCACGCTTGACAGTAAATTCGAGTGGGAACCGCAGATCGACCAAGTAGTAAAGAAAGTCAACAGAGCCCTACATGGTCTGCGTTTCGTCAGGGCTTGCACCACCTAGACTCTTCGCCGAAGGCTAGTCGAAACCTTAGTTCAACCATATTTTGACTACTGCGCGGTAGTATATCTTGACGCTACTGAAACACAACGATCTCGACTGCAAAGGCTGAATAATTCATGTGTGAGATACATATTTGGCATCAGGAGGGACGAACATATCACCCCGTACAAGGAGCGTCTGTGTTGGCTACGTTCGGACTCGGGTAGACTGTACTTTGCTGCCATACTTATGTATAAGGCCATTAGAATGAAGGAGCCCGAATATTTAGCAGCAATGTTCAACAAGTGCCGGCACAGGCCTTTCAGTCGGAGTGATGAGAGAGACCTTAACATCCCCAGAGTCAGGCTCAGGGCTACTGAATACTCCTTTCAGTATCGTGGCGCTAGGCTCTGGAACTCTCTTCCGCCCCTCCTACGCAATTCATCCTCATTGTCATCGTTCAAACACCTTTTGACACTTCATTTACTCAAGCTTGACTCCCAAGACTCCCCAATAATTCCAGATGCTTTGGAATGAGCACTCCAAGTAAGAAAGTAGGCTATTTGTAATTTTCGTGACATTAGTGACTGTGTTACCTGATATAATGTAAGTGACATATCACTCTGTGATGAAGACAAGACTGTGAACAGCGCTGACCAAATTACAATTGTTGATTCTTTATGCACTTTTAGCAATAGGTATCGGGTAATTTCTCTTTTTCATCATTGAAGAAAGCTTCCATAAGTTGTATGTGAGTAACGTATTGATATTGTTTTTGCCTGCAGGCAGAATGAAGCCTTTATCTATCTATCTATCTAACCATATTATTTCGTGCGACAAACGATTAGTTTTTATAAATTAGACCCGATTGATCATGATTGACCTCTGTAGTCGAGAGATGTTGCTTGCTATGTTGCTTTCTGATGGGCATGTGCTTTTCGGCAGATTTACAGAAAGTTATCATGCTTCCGAGAATCGATACTTTCGAAGCTGTATTGTTTCCAAATAGGCTATCTGTGTATAATGAGAGCTTTGTATCTGCTGGACCTAATGGAGGTAGGAGAATGTATGCAGTGGCTGCGTCTACATGAGGCTGATTCAGCGCGGATTCAGCGCCGATTCTTGTCCGTGCGGAAGGATAAGCGATAAAACAGGACGCTTTTTGTGCTCTGTTTTATCGACTTTTCGCCCGCACGGATGGGAATAGGCGCTGAATCCACGCTGATTCAGTCTCATGTAGACGCAGCCAGTGTATTGGCACGAAGCTATCTCTGGGAGGCTTACAGAAGATTTAGCTTCTGCGTACGCATTTTTCATACATTTCAGGATTGTCACGAAAATGATACTATGGCTTGACAATTGTACGGCCCAAAACAAGCATTGGTATTTCCTAACATCTTGTGTACAAATTGTGAATTCTGATGGGACCGCTTTAGAGTCCCTTGAGTTGAACTTTTTTGAGCCAGGGCATACTTTTATGAGTGCTGATAACTTTCACCATCAAGTCGAAAAATCTTTTGAATTACAAGTTCTCTTAGAGGCTCATAACACTGAATTTGATGATTTTATTGATACTACTGATCATCTCCATGACAATTCGGCATATCAAGGGAAAACTTTTGGGCCCCACCGTAGGAGCCCACAAAAATTCATAGAAATACTGTAAATGAATGCCGAACTGATGATTTTCCAAAAGGTTTAGCCTCCAAAAGTGCTGAATTGCACATGTGTACTCTCTTGCAATCCAGACCCGAATCGCAATTTCGCCATCGCAGTGAACGTGTTAAGGCCAGTCCGGATGGACGTACAGATTTTTCGCTCAATAGATGGCGTGACGACCGCATTGCATGCGTTCAGAAAATATGTGTAGCTAATCTTCTTTATTGCATCTCAACCTCTCATTTCTAGCCTAACAGCGACAACGCAAGCGATGCATCATAAAATTTTAACTCGGATGAGATATTTCACGTCAAAAAATATGCATTATATCCGAAGAAAACCATAATTCTTTGGCACAATGAGTGAGTTATAATGCTCGAAGCTCACACCTCTTCCAGGTTTTTTTCGAAGGGGACTTGGAATTTCTCTACGAGAAAGGGCTCATTCGATTGGAAATTTCCATACACAAGAGGGATGCTATCTCATTTTGGCCGAAAATTATTTGTTGATAGGATGATGAACATGAATTGGTGAGAAACCTTCGTGTTCAGACCCCATAACCAGTTCCAGGTTTTCTCGTTTCCCACTAAACAGATCGACACGAATTTTCGTGTAGCTCCGTGAACTACGATTTGGAAGGCGGGATGCTATCTGGCCAACTTATCCAATTCCAATAAAAGCGTGTAAATAATAATTCCGCTCTGAGAATCATTGCATGTAGCCGCAAGCTGAAAGTACGTCGGTCCGTGTCTGGTTGCGGTTCTGAGGGGTCTCCGGACTGGCCTTAAATCATAATCAATTCCTTGTATTAGTGGTTAGATATTAGTGGTATTTGCCTCTCAATCATCCGGGAATTATACGAATTATATTCATGATGTTGACTCATTATAATATAAATCATTCATGATTAGATGTATGGAGTATTACGACACTTGATTCTTCCAAACAAAATAAACATTTCCTTCATATTAATCAGTTACAACAATTCTCAAGGTACGGCTCATATCAAAACATAAATGGAATGCCACAGAATATAATTATTGTGCTTCTGGCACCCATCGTTAGTCTAAAATTTAGAATGAAATCTAAATATTAAATCCCTCCAGAGGATGTCAATGCATTCAACACGAGATTCTCTCTGTTGTAAAATTCAGCGCCATAGTAGGGTGCTGTGTCATATTTTACGATAGCATTGTAGAAAACTCATCATATGCTGGGCGTTTGACTGTTCAATTTATCTTGGAATGCCGTATTTGTGATGTAAAATTTTTTCATGACATCCCTTGGGATTCGTGTATCCTTGAAAGTTACAAATCCTCGATAGTGTCAAGGAAGTCGTTCCTGAGTCGAAGAGCGCCAACTACTCTCATGTTTCTAGCACTATCCTCTCATCTACAATCTTGCTCACATCCATTATGAGTCAGATCGAATCTATACATTAGTAACTGCACTTATTTCTGTACGTAGCAACTGATGTGCAACCATGATATCGGCTGCTATTGGCACCACCTCACTTGAACTGGCTCCATACAATGATCATGAATGAATGGGATGATGTCCTCCATCACGTTCTTATCAATGATTGAGAACTTTTTTTGAATCTCGGTCGATCGAGACTGAGATTATTTCTCTCGACGAATAACGCAAATCAGAATTATTTTGATCGGGAGAGGAACTACTCCGATGAGAAACTGTTTTGCTGTCAAATATATTTCTGCGCGAATTTACCAGCATCGTGACACTTTGACTTGCTCATTCTCTGCATTTCTCAAACCCAAATTCTACACAAACGAAATTTTGCAACTGGGTGATTCGCCTCGGAATGAGTTTTTGGAGGAAAAATTGTGCAAGGAAAGATCCTTTTGGAAAATAAAATTTTTTTTCGAAAAAATTAATTTTCCCACCGCCTGCTCTGCCGGTCGCACTTTGCGACAAAAATATCATGGTGGCAATGCACCCGCTTTGCCGCCCGCTCTGACACCCGCCCGGGTGGTCTCCCATCCTCAAGAGGTCTGATGGACAGGAAGTTTCACGATTTTACACATTCTTCCAGGGTTCAAATTAAAAAAATCTATGTCCGTTGAGAAAAATCGAGTTTACCTCCAAATATCCTTAATAATGACACTCGAGCTTAAAACCAAGGTCACCATCAAACTTTCCTCTCAAAATGGAAGGTACTACATCTGGGGATTTTTCGAGACTCTCAACCAGAGTTGTTAAAAATTACTGCACGTGCATCACACGCGCGTGTTAGGGTACGTCCACAAGTAAGCATATGCAGACTGCATCTATGCACCGCACACGTGCACATGTGCAGCTCATCTAATTCTAGCCAAAACTAGACGAAACTCGTCTAGTCCTGCTTTGGATCAGCCGGTAACGGAGCAATGACACAAATCGATTCAAATTAGAAATTTTCTGATGTGAGACCTTCAAACTTTGCTCAAGTTCGATGAGCTGCACATTTGCACGTGTGCACTGCATATGCCTGCATATGCGTCATTTCTGGACACACCTCAATGCACGTGCATTTTTGCATCGAGTTTTCTGCTCCAGACGGTTAGGTCGTCTACATGTTCACTTTTCTAAATTTGAGTTTTTCCGAGTGAAGATCAAATAATTCCAAGACTATGACGAGTGGGAGAGTCAGATCACTGTAACTAGTAACCCAAAATGATCAAGATTGTGGGCCAGAGTGACTAAAACTGTTGATGATGGGATGATTTCTATAGAAATTCAGGACGCCTAAAACTACACTTGCTTCACTCCCTGGTTGATTGACAAAGTTTTGAAAAATTTTTGACGCGTGATGAATCAGCTACCTCATACATCATTATGCTGAGATCGATGGGTTTTACCTGTGAAAAGCCAATTTTCAATTGATGAACAATCTGACTATGTGTCGTCTGGAGCAAACCAGTGTTCACGTAGTATTTGTTGTTTGCAGATTGAGCTTTTTAATAGAAAACAATCAACCCAGAATAGCAACTGATAAAAAGGTTGATTACTGGACTTAAAGTGAAAACTAGTCTTCAGCAGAACGCGATAAAAACTTGACCAAAATCTGTAGTTCACGACCATCAACCGAGGAGGAAAGCATGTGTCTTGATTTCACAGGGATTACCTCCTTTCAACAGCTTGATCATTGCTCTAGACTCCGATTTTGATCATATTTGGTTGTTAGCTACAATTATCCAACTTCCCCGTGAGTTATAATATTGGGATAATTTGCCCTTCACTCGGAAAAACTTGATTCCCAAAAAGTGAACACGCAGACGACCTAACCCTCGAGAGCAGAAAGCTCTCGATGCACTAATGCACAAATGCACAGATGCACGTGGATTGAGATGTGTCCACAAATGATGCATATGCATGCATTCACGTGCACACTGCGCATATGCACTGCGCACATGCTCAGCTCATCGAACTTGAGCAAAGATTGAAGGGCTAACATCAGAGAATTTCTGATTCGAATCGCTTCATATCTTCTCTCCGTTGCCTGCTGATCCAAAGCAGAACTCGATCAGTTCTGTCAGGTTTTGGCTAAAATTTGATGAGATGCATATGTGCACGTGTGCAGTGCATATGCATGCATATGCATAATTATGGAAGCTTCCTTACACGCGCGTGTAATGCATTTGCAGTGGATTTTCTCAACCGATTTGAAATTACACCAGGGGAATCGACTATTGACATCATGGTATGTTGCAGGACAATCTTTACTTCAAACTTATAAACAGAGTCCTAGTCCCAGAGATAGTGACCAGGCTTATTTAGCCATTGTACCATTTCGTTTCAGCTTCTTCGTAACTCATCATTACTGCTTTTCGAGATAATTTAATGGTCATTTGAATCTTGCATTCATATCTCTGACCCAGTGTAGTGTTTTAGAAACGCAAAAAATGTCAGCGACCTACGTAAAACTTTGAGATTATTGGAATCATTAGATTTGAAGTTCGTATTATCCATTAATCAAAAATCAAAATTCTCATCAGTGGTATGGGTTAACAACTATAATTCAGATGAAGATTAGTAAAAGACTATTGATCGATCCTGACAATAATTGAGGGGGTGGGTGGAAAAAGGGCGTAACCGCCATTATGCCCTTTTTTCGGACATCGCTTTTTTTGAGCCCCTATACCAAGGTCTACCATCCCCCGAAATCCGTTTTTTGCAAGACCCCAAAAACCGTCTGGTAGATGAAAGAGCATAACCGCCATTACCCCTTTCATCTGCACGATAAAAGGGCACTTCGTGAGTGCGATGATAGAATGTTAATGGCGTAACTGCTATGGTAAGATGTTAAAAGGGCGTAACTACTGTGATAACATTTCAAAAGCAGGGCTTAACTTTTTGCTCAGCCCAACAGGATTTGGAAAAAGGGCTTAAGTACCTGACTGAAAAGATTTAAAAGGGCGTAATTACTCTGTAACAGGGCGTCAGTGAGGGCGGAACTGGAAAAAGGGCCTAATTACCGAGGAAAAATTTTATAAAAATTCTCCAGAGCCCGAAAACGCTTTTCCACCTAATATAACGATGAAAACATGTTGTTTTACCTTCGAATTGAGTGTTTTTACCCTTCCCTAGTGAAAAAAATTTCTCGTCATTTTCACACGACTGATGGAAGCTTCTCGTGTTCATAGGACCGTGGAGCATGAATCAAACCACCCCCTAGCGATCAGATATCTTTCAAAACATGCCCAGGAACACTCTAAACAAAATTGGAGACGATTGGACTTGATTGCGAGATTTAATTCCACTTTTTGCGAGGAAAAAAGGCCGAAATCTGACTCTGTATTCGGAAAAAGGGCGTAATTGCATTTTTCGAAATTGCTGAAAAAAGCTCAAAATCAAATTTCATCCCCTGGCTCGGGTTGGGCTATTCCGAGAATGCTATCTTCTTCGAAATAAGTCAGGTCAACTCGTTCAATTATATCTGTAGCGGTATCTATCAAGTTTTTATTGGTTTTCTCAAAATGACCGTTTTGCAATTACGCCCTTTTTCCACCCACCCCCTCAATTGCAATCGGATTGAGTTCGTATAAATCGCAAATTGTGACAAAATCGTGTCCTGTTACCTTGTACATAGGGTACCTAAATGATCCTCCACGGAATCCTTATCCCGGGCGTGAACACTTCGCGCAGTGCATCTGTAGTTACTATCGTCCAAGTTTGCGCAGGCGCAAGCGCATTTATCAGATCTGACGAGTAAAACAGCTATATTGATACTAGATGCATACACAGAACATATACATATGTATGTACATAAATGCTGTATATATATAAACCGAGGGGGTCGGCGCTCGCTCTCTGATACAGACTACAGACCTTGAGTCTCGAAGACTAGCTAGGCGGTGTCGGCACGTGGAGTATACGGTCACTAAGTATATTTCTTGGGGTCCGCGACTCTGTTCTGGCGTCGTCGTCGTCGTCGTCGCCATTGGGCGAAAGAAAGGCACACTACATCAGAGTTTTGCTTCTCTCTAGATGCTCGCCCAGTTTTGAGAAGCCAACACCATGGTATAGTGGGCAGAAAAATTTTGTTTAATTCATACAATGTTCATATCAATCGATAGGGCATGAATTCCTCAGTCTCGGGATATGACTGATTTTAATTTCTCAACCTTCAATTTTCCAAAAACAGTGAATGAAGGTACCGTTGCGGTATGTCTGGCGAGGCTCGAGGGAGGTCTCCCCAAGTCCGATCTCCGGCTCAAATTATTCCTGAGAGTCCAAAACTAATTCCTCAACCCCTACTTGAGGACCAAACAATTTGTTTATTCTAAAAACCAAAGATTTATTGACAATTACCCCCACCCCTCGTTGAGCGGAAAACACGCGATGGCGTAGGTCAAGTGCGCAACAAGGCGCGAATAATTTGAATGTTTGAATGTGACAACTTTACGGGAGAGGGGCTTGTGACTTGTCTGAAACTCATAAACAGTGTGCGTTTTGAGGCACAACCAGCTCACCCAGGGTGTTAAGATCCGATGATGGTCACCAGGAAATGAGACCCGGCCTCGACTTAGTGAATCGGCGTCCGGGCCTTGACAATTTATTTTGGTGCATTTCAGAGGTGCGTTGCAGACGACGTGGAATTTATGGTCGCCCATGTGTGCACCAGGATGCACTGGGATGCACCGCAAAAGAGAAGTTTTCTTTAATGTAGTGCTCCAGGTTTCGGGATGGCTCTGGGACGACGGCAATATCTAGGAAGCGGTGGCAGAACAAAATTTGTGGAAATAACCTCTAATTTGTACGCTTGCAGTGAGGCTCAATTTCACGTGATGTGCGTTGAATTGTCATGTTTGATGCATTCAGAATTCTCAGATGCGATTCATGACTAGTTCCTGGATATATTACTCCACCCTGAAGAATGGAAACACTGGCACTGGATAGAAACCAAACAGCGGAGAGGACAATTCATTCTCGTTACTTTCAGTTAGTCAGAAAGTTAGAGATCATTTTATTGAGTCCACAGAATACTCATGTAGTTATTACTCTCATGAGTGCACTGCTGATATAAAAGCTTGATTCCTCAATGAGTGAGCAACAGTGTTTCGTGGAATTGTAATTGGTCGTTTCTGACTACACGTGTCAGTTTCGTACTACCTCATTGATGAAATACTGTCGAAGGGTGAATGAACTCCTTCAAGAAACTTGCTGATCCAAGTTACAGAATGTTATGGAATCAGCACCACACACAGGATCAATCTTTGTTGTGGTTTTCTATCAAATTAACGAGTTCTGCAATCATGTCTCACAGACATCAATTAGTCAGTCTGAGCATTTATTTGCAGCATCAGTAATATTTTTCATGAATGTGTGCATGGGGAATTATGGGATACAGTCCATGTCAATTTCCACCTATTCATCTGCTTTGATCAGTTTCTAGAAACATGTCACACATTGAAATACTCAAAACTACTTGAACATCTTCACACTTTCAATGGCAAATTTCCATTTCGAATGAAAACAGAAGGATTCAAAGGTTTCCGTGGTACTGGAGAGAGGCACTGGGCAGCAAATTTGACAGTATGGCATAGGTATCATAAGGTTATTGTTTCAATCAATGGAAGCTTACTCTATTTATCGAATGATTAGAGCAATGGTGCTTAAATTTTCCACTGAGGGCTCCATAATACATACTCACAAGGGGAGGACCTGACCTTTGGATCACCAATCCTTTCCAAACTTTTTTTACAGTTTAGTAGTACCTAGAATATGAAGAATCCAGAGTTACTCCGTCAAATGGGCCTCCTGTTCAAAGTTACAGCCCATGACATTAACATTGCCCATATAGGCCCATGTTAAAAAGTGATATATATAGATATACTGGCAACGCTAACATTTCTGCTTGTAGCTCTGGACAGAAGGCCCATTTGACGGAGTTACTCTGGATTCTTCATATTCTAGGTGACACAAAACTGTAAAAAAATTTTGGAAAGGATTGGTGATCCAAAGGTCAGGTCCTCCCCTTGTCAGTTGGGCATCGCTCTTATTCAACACCTAAGTAGGAATCTTCCTTTATTGTCAATGGAAGAGAAGCAAAAACTGAATCAAATGGCCCTCTAATGCTGGCCACTCCCACAATTATTCAGATAAAAATTGTTAGAGGTAGAACACTTTTAGGGCTCCACCTGAGATTAATTTTTGGAATTGATGATGCAGTACATCCAAGTAAATTTTCAAAAGTTTCCAAACGAATTTTTTATTTCCGTGTACTGAGATAAGGAATTTCCTACAATTTTCTTGCATTGTCAAAGATAGAGTTTCTTATTAATTGCACCTAAAAATCGGAGATTGAGTCCGAGCTACCCTAGTTTGTTCGTAACTTTGAACTGCTGATTTGACCGATTTTGATTTCACCAAAATCATTTGAGGAGTGGCTCGAAAACCTATCGACCAACTTTTGATGGAAACCATTCGCGTCTTTTCTAAACACCTCCGGGCTGGAATACTCAAAAATCCAAAATCTGCTTATGAATACTTGGTTGCATGATTTGATTTCTCTATCCTTCTTTTCCGATCTGGGTGATGATGAGCCACCTGTATGTGAAATTTCAGCCTCTATTCTTACGCCTCGAGCCCTTGGGGCTTTTTATTCTCAGAAAAATCGTAAGGAACTTTGAAGAAGACGTTATTCCTTTACAAAATTCCTTCATATAGAACTTTGCAATTGCACTAGGATCATATCCATCGGGAACGACTTTATTTAGTATCATTTTGATTGATAAATGCTCAAATACACGTATAAAGTTGTTTTAAACGCAAATTTCGTATCAGTGATCAGCATCTTTTCGCAGAAGATGCTAATTACGAAGATACCGTCAACCGGGGTAACTTTGGAACAAAATTCGCGTTTTTTTTCTTCAACCTCGCGAAACTTGTACGTCTTACATCAGAAGTGCATCGTATCTGTGGTCAATCGAAAGCTTACAGTTTCAGCTTTCGATTGCGGGACTTGTAAGGTCCATTTGGACATCTCTGGTTGGAGCTATGAGCGCTGAAAGTCGTGTTCCAAAGTTAGACACGGACTGGGGTAACTTTGGAACAGAAATTGTTATCATTATTTATTCGTCAATTAATTCATAAACTAGGTCACACAATCGATTTTCACCATCAGTAATCGAAAACTGAGTGTCTTAGCTTTCCATTGACCTGTTGTAAAAGTCCATTTGGTTGAATTGAACCTCTATAATTGAGCATAGACGCCTTCAGCATACCTCACTATCTGCACCACGGCTAACTCTCGAGGAGGAAAATACCTTCACAGTCGGTTTCTGACAAAAACTGCCATAACTTGGCTTCCATGGGTCGAAATGAGACGTTCTTTGTTTCATTTTGAAGCTCTCGTCAACGGCTACTCGAGTATATATGATTCGAGGATGATATGAATCTTGGGAAATAATTGAGAGTACATGAACAAGTGTTCCAAAGTTACCCCGGTTTCTGAAAAAAAAAAAAAAATACATTATACTTGTCAGTTTTTACTCTACAAAACTGAAACTTCGTGAAAATAATCCAATGTAACACTGGATTCGTCCAGATATGTGTACAGACAAGTGAAATCTAGCTCAGCTACCCAGGGCAGCTACTTCGAATTCGACCTACTAAAGTCGGAACCACACCAATTTTTCCGAGAGACTGTTTGTTGGGTTGAAAACGCACTTCTGAAGAAGTCAGCTTACAAACGGATTAATACCTGATGAAGGCCCTCGCGCCAATGCAAAAGGCCTCAGGATCATTTGCCTAGCCAACTGTGCGTGATAACCACTCTTTCATGGGTTGTTCCAAAGTTACCCCCCGTGTTCCAAAGTTACCCCGGTTGACGGTACGTGAAAAATAGCACATGCGCTATGTCTTACGACTTTGAAATTACTTTTTAAATCAGTAGCTGGTCTGCTTTTCGCGGAAAACATATATCTCTTGCCGAAGTTGATGCGGAGCAGTGCATGGGGCTGGAATTGCAGCTGTAGGACGAAAAATAAAATTCCTAGTTATAGAATTCGTAATATAATCTATCAGCCAGCCATATAGGTTCTGTAGCAAATTCGAGGTCGGCACGCAGTTTTTTGCAATCGATTCGTCTTGACTCGCTAATTTCAAATATCTAATTTTCGGCCCGAAAATCCTGATGGTCAGTTTTTTTTTATTAACAAAATACTGCAAAATTTATGGTTTTTTGCGCACAAGTAGAGAAGCTCTGGTCGGAGAGGAAAATTTCACGTAAAAAAAATGTTGCATTTGACATCGTTTACATGATTTATGCGGCGATGGATTATGTAAATCTACGTTTGTATGTAAATCTACATTTGCCGATGCACAAAGCGACTTCGTTCATAACAATTCGGCATAACTTTGAATTATGAATCAAATTATTACAAGTAAATGTGCCACTCAGTTTATTATGTTATTTAAATTGAAAAAGTGTTCCAGACACTTTCCCCTAAACCCATTATTTCTTCTGCAATTGTTGATGAAAATAAGAAATAATGGGTTATTTAGAGGAAATTATCTAGACTACTTTTTCATTTTAAATAACATAATGAATCGAGTGGCTGCATATTTGCTTTCATTGTAGTATTTTGTTAATGAAAAAAACTGACCCGGATTTTCGGGCCGAAAATTAGATATTAGTAATCAGCGAGTCAAGACGAATCGATTGCAAAAAAATGCGTGCCGACCTCGATTTTGCTACAGAACCGATAGATTATAAGTTGAGGGCTAGCTCGAAAGTCGCTTTAACATTTGGAATTGGATGCGTACATCTCTGGTTCTACTGTATCAAATCGAGTCCAGCAAGTGGTGATCTTGGAGGTAACTGGATCGGCCACCTATTAGAAACTGATTTTGGGGCCAGCGCAGAAAATTCACATGGAACGAGTTATAGTTCAATTCTCTGTAATTTCGTCTCACCGATGTGAACTTCCTAGGCATGTTCACGGATTTTGGTTATTGAAAGTAGTTTGAATGGATAGGTTAACCAGCTTCAAAATGACCACTTGTTTAAGTCAATTCGATACAGTAGAACCAGAGACGTACGGATTCAAATGGGGATCGTCGAGTTAGCCTCCAGTTTCCAGGCACTTTCCCTAAGAATTTCATCCTTGCTTTCCTTTCTACGGTTCAACTGCTCCAGATCAATTTTGGCAAAAGACATTCTGAGGAAATTAGATTAGCCATCGACACACCAATAATTCTATGAACAAAGGGGCGTAAAGGCGGTTACGCCCTTTTGTCAAATCGCAGAAAAGGCATAATGGCGTTTACGCCCTTTTCAAGATCTCGAGGTACGTGAATACTTATTATCAAAACGGGTTTCATGGATGGTTAGGACATCCCTCAGAGGAATCGAAGAGTGACAGGGCGGAGAAAATGTGCGTACCCACCATTACGCCCTTTTTTTAACGCAGCCCCTCAATTGATTACCAACGTACTACTCAGTTTCAATTCAGTTTCGGTTTTCAGTTAAGCCAGTCTTCCTCCATTTGGATTTAACATTGATTAAGTCGCCTTATCGAGTTTTTGGATGCAATACACTACCGTGCACTACTAATCCAATTACCTGATACGAAACAAATTTCTTCTGGAAAGAAACGAAGGCGCTTGGAAATGTGACCGTACCCCGCGATCGAGGTGAAAAATATTTACATGAATCGTTGACATCTTAACACAATATTCATACCAGGGCCCTTATGTCTTGATCTACCGACTAATAATAAGTAAATGCGTAAAGACATGGATAGCTATAGGATCGATGTTTGAGCGATAGTTACGAACGATTTTCTTGACATATATACTCTTCTTTGCCCAAAAATCGGACGTGACATCGCAATAAGGACCAGCATTTCTAACGAAGTCCATTTCAATTTTGTTGAATTTCGTTGAGTCCTATTTGATGACCCATTTCATAACGAAATCCCACTCTAAAAATCATAATTATCATATTGTGACGATTATGATTTTTTGAGTGGGATTTCGTCATGAAATGGGTCATCGAATGAGACTCAACGAAATTCAACGCGATTGAAAATGGATTTCGTTAAAAACCCTGATAAGGACTGGTTGATGACGTCAAGCGCTAGTTAATTTTAAAAATTATTAATCGTGTCACGTTCAAAATTCATTGAAATTGTCAACCCAGCTGACATCTGAACGCATAGTGAAATTGGCGGGGATAGCTATTTGAACAAATGAACAATATTCTAATAAATTTTTAATTTATCGTGATTTTTATGAAATCAGTGGCATCCTGATATTTTCAATTCAAAACTGTTTCAACAAATAAAGAAAGATTCTTTAGGAGCTATTTTTAAAAGATGACGTTTATTTTGAAAAAATGCACAGCATTGCAAGAGTTGATTTAGCTCTAAAAACTAAGAGCCAATAAGTCTCGTTTCAATCCTCGCTACATCCTTTCGCGTTCAAGTTTACCGATCTGATACATGTTTATCGCGTCAAACCATGGAAGAAATAGTTAGTTGAACCAGCGGCATACCCCGACTTGCACTATTTAAAAGGATGTCGCGGGGAATTCGCAGGTTTGCACTCCCTTATGATGAACTCTCGCAAAATCACTCGGGAAAATTGGGGTAACTTGGATCTGGTTTATCAAAGTAGTGAGTACTATAGCTCATTTCGGAGGTCTTGAAATGAATTTACGGCTGTGGTACCATCTGAAATTTCGAAGGAGGCCGAAGCTATGATCGAAGAATCAGAGTCGGGTGAAGGGGGGGGGGTATACTTACGTTACATTTTACATGAAATTTTCCAATTGAAAATTGGTGAAAGACTCTTCAACAGCTATTTCATTTTAAAAATCCGATTTGTATTCAGAAGAGGAAAAATCAAAACGCGTGGTCGTCATATCAAGGGATGTGAGCTTTGATAACTGAGGAAGATAGAAGCACATAGCTGTCGGAATATAATACTTCAGTCGAATTGATTTGACTTGCTGGATGAAATACCAAAATGCGACAGACCCGTGTATAAAATAAAAGTTTGTAAGATCCGCTAGCAGATCCTTTTCCAAGTTTCTTTCTGGATTCTCAAAATATTAATCTCAGGTGGAGCCCTAAAAGTGTTCTACCTCTAACAATTTTTATCTGAATAATTGTGGGAGTGGCTAGCATTAGAGGGCCATTTGATTCAGTTTTTGCTTCTCTTCCATTGACAATAAAGGAAGATTCCTACTTAGGTGTTGAATAAGAGCGATGCCCAACTGAGTATGTATTATGGAGCCCTCAGTGGAAAATTTAAGCACCATTGCTCTAATCATTCGATAAATAGAGTAAGCTTCCATTGATTGAAACAATAACCTTATGATACCTATGCCATACTGTCAAATTTGCTGCCCAGTGCCTCTCTCCAGTACCACGGAAACCTTTGAATCCTTCTGTTTTCATTCGAAATGGAAATTTGCCATTGAAAGTGTGAAGATGTTCAAGTAGTTTTGAGTATTTCAATGTGTGACATGTTTCTAGAAACTGATCAAAGCAGATGAATAGGTGGAAATTGACATGGACTGTATCCCATAATTCCCCATGCACACATTCATGAAAAATATTACTGATGCTGCAAATAAATGCTCAGACTGACTAATTGATGTCTGTGAGACATGATTGCAGAACTCGTTAATTTGATAGAAAACCACAACAAAGATTGATCCTGTGTGTGGTGCTGATTCCATAACATTCTGTAACTTGGATCAGCAAGTTTCTTGAAGGAGTTCATTCACCCTTCGACAGTATTTCATCAATGAGGTAGTACGAAACTGACACGTGTAGTCAGAAACGACCAATTACAATTCCACGAAACACTGTTGCTCACTCATTGAGGAATCAAGCTTTTATATCAGCAGTGCACTCATGAGAGTAATAACTACATGAGTATTCTGTGGACTCAATAAAATGATCTCTAACTTTCTGACTAACTGAAAGTAACGAGAATGAATTGTCCTCTCCGCTGTTTGGTTTCTATCCAGTGCCAGTGTTTCCATTCTTCAGGGTGGAGTAATATATCCAGGAACTAGTCATGAATCGCATCTGAGAATTCTGAATGCATCAAACATGACAATTCAACGCACATCACGTGAAATTGAGCCTCACTGCAAGCGTACAAATTAGAGGTTATTTCCACAAATTTTGTTCTGCCACCGCTTCCTAGATATTGCCGTCGTCCCAGAGCCATCCCGAAACCTGGAGCACTACATTAAAGAAAACTTCTCTTTTGCGGTGCATCCCAGTGCATCCTGGTGCACACATGGGCGACCATAAATTCCACGTCGTCTGCAACGCACCTCTGAAATGCACCAAAATAAATTGTCAAGGCCCGGACGCCGATTCACTAAGTCGAGGCCGGGTCTCATTTCCTGGTGACCATCATCGGATCTTAACACCCTGGGTGAGCTGGTTGTGCCTCAAAACGCACACTGTTTATGAGTTTCAGACAAGTCACAAGCCCCTCTCCCGTAAAGTTGTCACATTCAAACATTCAAATTATTCGCGCCTTGTTGCGCACTTGACCTACGCCATCGCGTGTTTTCCGCTCAACGAGGGGTGGGGGTAATTGTCAATAAATCTTTGGTTTTTAGAATAAACAAATTGTTTGGTCCTCAAGTAGGGGTTGAGGAATTAGTTTTGGACTCTCAGGAATAATTTGAGCCGGAGATCGGACTTGGGGAGACCTCCCTCGAGCCTCGCCAGACATACCGCAACGGTACCTTCATTCACTGTTTTTGGAAAATTGAAGGTTGAGAAATTAAAATCAGTCATATCCCGAGACTGAGGAATTCATGCCCCATCGATTGATATGAACATTGTATGAATTAAACAAAATTTTTCTGCCCACTATACCATGGTGAAGCCAACGCCGCTCGCAGTCGCACAGCTGATTCGCAGCTGATCAGTATGCGCTTTTCCGCCTGCGCCTTATTCATCGCACCAACACCATCAATTACTATTTCCTCTACGGCTTTTTATCATACTTTTGACATCCGCAACAGGCCATCACCTTCGTTTACAATTTATTGGACAACTACAGATTGCATTTGAAATAATTCTCAATTGAATTGTTAAAACTGCAATAGACGCCCACCACGATATACAACCCACCGCATGCGGTCAGTGTGCTGCTGAATTATCGATTGTGTGCATATTATTTATACAGTGTGACTTCTGAAAGTTGTTGGATCAATTGTTGCAACAAGATGTGGAATTTATGATATCTCTATGCTACTGTGATGCAACTCGTTCAATTGTAAGCATGGATTTTAAATGTGCAGTGGTTGTTTTTGCGTGGAACACACGGGGAATGCTATGAGATATCTATAGTTATAACAGTGTCGAGTATTAGCCAACTTACTGTATTATAGCTTCGCGCAAGTGCAAGAAGGCATAACATAACCCCGCGGTTTGTCTATATTTTGTTCTCGTTTCATAGCGCTTCTCCGTTTACGAATTTTATCAGTTCGATCAAGTAGCACTAATACTTTTTCTTCTCGCTCAATAGATTATTTGAAATTATCAGTTTCATTAAGGCTGCTGACTGTTACTAATCGATCTCAATTCTATAAGGCCATGTGCCGATAATTTGGTAGATTGTGAACAAAATTCATAATTTGCATAGATTTTCGGTCGAGAGTTGGAAATATTCGAACAGAGGAAATAAGAAAATATGTTTCTATGATTGATTGATGAGAATTAAGCCGCAGTTGTATTTTAAAAACAAGTGAAACCTTCGTGTTTTTGGAATTTCCAGTATCTCATTATTATCCACACTACGATTTGTAAGAATTGTCAATTGCTCATTTGACCCAGCAACTTTCTGACTTTAATGATAGAAGTGAAGTGATAGTAGTGTGCAAGAAGTACATCCAATGATATGAAGCAACAAAAGATAGATTTTTGATGGTTGGACGTGCATTTTTTTTATAGCTGGTACGGTGAATTGAGAGCCAGTGAATTCTGGTGTGATATTCATATAGTCAAGAGAGATCCCTGTGCTACAATCAACGAAGAAAAATCATGGAGAAGAACGCCAAGGAAGGAGTTAAAAACCCAAGAGCAACTGCCGGTCTACTATCAATCATTACTTTCAAGTAAGTAGCTCGAATGTCCAAGATAATGAGTGATGAGCTTCTTCATCGATAAGGATGTTGGACTATTCCGTAGCATTGGAAACATGAGCTTTGAATATTCTATCAGGGAATGATTGGCGTAGGAATAGAATTCAACTCTTCGATGGGTGGTACTTCGAATTTTTTGATTCAATTCTTTTGGAATACTTCCACCAATTTTTGGGACCAATAGAAGAGCTTAAAAACTTCTGAAACAGAGTTGGGATTATTCCACAGAAGTCGTTCCAATAGTACTTACGATCTATTCGTTGGGGCTGGAAATGACTCGTGAATTTAGAGACCCTCTCCCCCCAGATCTAGTTATTCCTTTCTGGACCGCATGTATCCGAACGAGTAAATATCTGTTTGAATATAAAATATGAGCTTTTTGAAGTCTCTGAGATGTTTGTCTTTCATATAAGTGAGATCCACTCGACTTATATTTGCTGTTAGCCCTTTGTAGGATTTTGATCCTACTTTTACTGAATAAGTACATAGACTGTCTTATCCCTCTTATACATGACCGATTTTCGCATTCTTTGCCAACTTTTCGTCTAAAAAATCAACGATCCTTGCAAAATAATTCTCAAACCAGTATTAGTCTTCAATAACCGCAGACAGTTTCCGAATTTTTCCAGATTTTTCCAATGAATGCATCAAAAGCCATCATAAATTTATGAAAGTCTCGCTTGTTTAGTCTGATGGGACGAATCGAGGCATGGTTTACATCTTTGACCGAGTAAATAAGTTGGTCAAGTACTCTTACACTGTTGCGTAAGAGAGCATTCCCACGAGAAACTACTTTTTGATGCACTGCGCGTGAAACCTTACTTTGCGCACAGTTTGACGACCCATACTACCAGTTTATCAAAAAGTAAATTCGATTCACGGAGGTGAAATCCATTTTTAGATCCTTGTATCGGTATGTACTAATTCAGTTTGTCAAAAATCAGCATCCGACACATGAATGCAATATCTATCTTCTGCATTCATATGACGATTCCGATCCAAGGCAACAGGGAAAAAATATCTTTCAGTATACAAAAATCAGTACGATGGCTCAGATTAAAAAATAACTATCTAAAATCGTAAGACTTGAGAGTAACTATCAAAAAATGTCTGTAAAAGAAACTATCTGAAATTGTTTACTTGAAAGGTACTATCTGAATTTGTCTGATTCAAAAGGAACTATCTGAAAATGTCTGTTTGAGAAAGGAACTATTTATAAATTTTTGGCTGAAAGGAACTATCTAGAATCGTAAGAGTTAAAAGGAACCATCTGGATTTGTCTGATTTAAAAGGAACTATCTGGACATTTTTGTTTCAGAAAGGAACTATCTAAATTCGTCTGATTTAAAAGGAACTATCTGAATTTGCCTGATTTCAAAGGAACTATCTGAATTTGTCTGGTTTAAAAGGAACTATCTGAAAATGTCTGGTTTGAAAGGAACTATCCGTGAATTTTCGGTTGAAAATTTTCAGATAGTTCCTCTTAACCAGAAATTCACAGATGGTTCCTTTTCAATCAGACATTTTCAGATAGTTCCTTTTAAATCAGACAAATCCAGATAGTTTCCTTCAACTCTTACGATTTTAGATAGCTCCTTTCAGCCAAATATTTATTGATAGTTCTTTTTACAGACACTTTTAGATAGTTCCTTTCAACCAAACATTTTTAGATAGTTCTTTTTAACCAGACATTTACAGATAATTTTTTTCAAGTCTTACCATTTTAGATAGTTCCTTTTTACTCTGAGCCATCGAGTAGCATTTACATCTTTGCGGTAAAGCCTATCATCCCGCACTTATTGTTAGCACACAGACGATTTAATTTTCATGATGAAGTGCGGGATAACGATTCGATACCTCAATCAATCGTCCAATGAATTTATCAGTCAATCAATCAATCAATCATGATCATGAAACATGTTCATCGATGCTTGGATATCAGGTATGGGATCCTTAACAAACACTCATCTTAACGACACTGAAATAAAAGAAAATTACACCTCTTGGAGATCGATGAGATGAGATTGTCAAAGACGGATTCTAACGCGAAATGCTGGATACTCTCATCAGAGCCATTATAACCTCGGCCTCGACAAAAGGGACATCAACCATGTGGATTCTGGGAATTCACGATCTTGTACTAACCCTTTGTCGTGAGAGTAAATACGTCTCTTATTTCATTTCGTTGAATAGATGTTTTATATCCTGTGAGGGGTTTCCTAACATTGCAAAATACTAGTTCTTTTAGTTTTTCTGACACTACAATATTTGCTCCCACGTGACATTAGCCAGCTTTGAATAGAATGTGAATAGATATCCAGGAAAATTTCTTTGCAAAAAGATTCATCATATAAATTGAGGCTGTGGAACCTTAGTTGAGTTTGCGAATTGTGATTCGATTTTCGGACGTCCATTTGTGTGCCTTCTTATTAATACTAATAACTAATTTGTTCGAAATTCAATAAAAAAATTTCTCCGATGGGCCACCTCAATCAAATATAATTCTTCTGGCTTTGACGTGAATTTTGAAATCAAGAGGCGATGAGTCTGCGCAAGAGATCAAGATCTACTCGCTGAGAATACTAAAAAAGGATCAATACTTTTAATGTTTGGGAATTCTTTCCTGGAGGAATTGGGCAAAAGTACGTTTATTTCTTTTCCTCGTACCCAAACTGCAGGGAAATTTCTCATCCAAATTCATGGCCCACTATTGGGAGTAAACCTGTCTTCGAGCCTGTCTTGAAACGCCGCCATCTTGGCCCTATGTATTTCTTATGAGAATGTTTTGAGATTCGGCCATATTGGATTTTTCTGCCATCTAAAATAACACAGAGGTTTACTCCCAATATGTTAATGCTCTTTTTATAATTCCTAATTTCATGAAAGATCGTCACAAAACCCGAGAGAAATTGTTCTGGGATTAGAAAAAAGTTTGGAGTAATTGTGGTATGGTTTTTGGTGATTACCCTCGCAAACAGCGGCAATTTTCAGAAAAGAACTCGAATAAAATATCGATCTAGTCGATCGTCTTAATGTAGCCGTCACTCAACTAACCCTATTTGACGACACGTCAGCGAAGTTTGTAAGAAGGAGTTCTGTTTATTTTGAGAACATATACATCAGAGTCATCAAGTCCATAATTACTGTGAAAGAGCCTCTCAAATAGTGTAGTTACTTTTCACAAAGTTTTGGTGGACATAAACTCTATACTAGTCAATTGTTAGAACCATTCGACGAGTAGTAATTACCTAAATAGCTCTCACTCAAAGCAACGAGTCTGTATACTAGAAAGCTAACAACCATCGAGTTAAAGGTTGGATCAATTGACATATTCAAAATGATGGTACAAAAGAGCGTCTCTTAAACTTGATTAGGTACCACCATACCAATTGGCCATTCATCTCACTACCTACTACTCTCATCTGGGGCTTGATTTTAAAATTACGACACTTGCAAACGCTGTAAGCTTAAGCGCGCACCTATCGCCAAGTGTCTAGTCTTTGCGGCGGTTCGTGCGTTCCACGCGTTTCTCTCCGCGAGTCGGCTTCCGAGCCAAGGTAAGGCTAGAATGGATGTCTATTCTGTAGCCATTGCGGGGAGATTTAATTTTCATACATATCCGACATGCCCGAACAGAAACAAATTCAAAACGCTTGAATCGTTTATTAAAATTTGACAAAAAATAGCATTGTTTATCTTTGCAGGTTAAGTTACAGAGCTGCGCTCGGGCATCATAAGTTATCGAGCTATTTTCGTATATATTATACTGGTATATCAAAAGAAGCAAATTATTGATCCTAAAATTATCAAAAAATTATGCAAAAATGAGAAAAACTAGTCTCACAAATAAAATAAGAAGATCTGCAGGAGAAACTAACATCTCACCTTGGAAAAATATTCAACTGACCCTGTCCACTAAAGATGATTTTGATGGCTTATTCATTCCTCCAAGGATGTACGAATTCTGTCATACATTTTTGAGGCCGTAGTACGACTATTTCATCGCTATTTTGAGACTCAAATTTGAGGTTATTGTTTATTTTTATTTTCATGACATCTGATCACATTTGATCAAATAGGCGTTACATTCTTTTATCATGGTTGGATCAGATTATTCCAACATTTGATCAAATCTTGAACAAAAATTGACGACCACATCTGAACAGCTGGTCGTTCAGCTGTGTTGATGTTTTAATGAAGTTGACCATTCTAATGAAGTTGATGGATATTTATCCAATGTGGAACGCATTGAGTTCTGTGACAGTTGTGGCGTGCTCTGCAAGTAAGTATTCCATGGACATGTGTACAAAGACTGCCCAGAACATGGAGAAGCTTGTACATCAGACAACAATTTCCTCCGATCTACCCACCTTCTGCTGAGCACGCATCAGTGCAAAGTTGCTGGAGCCATTAGGTATGAGTGTAGAGTAGTATAAAACTGGCTTGGTTTTAATGTTTCGCGTGAGAAAGAGTGGATCTATGGATCAAACCAATGTAGTCCAAAGATTCTTCTCAAATGCCCCCCATTTGACGAGTCCACGGGCTCTGTTCAAAATGTTAGGTCGACGGCGCTTGGGTCGCCCACAACATGGCGGCTCCGTACCCGGCGCAGCGGGCAGATCTGGCTGCGGGTTTTTGTGTATACTAACCTTGCACAACAGCTGCTCCCAAACATTGCAACGGGCCATGAAGTCACAGTTTTTTATTTTGCAAATTATTTATTTTAATTCATTTCATGGTCTTGCAACCTCTAATAGAATATATATTCATAAGTGTCACAATATGGTTGCTCATACATGCATCTAGTCTCTCTTCATTATGAGAACATAAATGTCCGATCAATTTCAGAATACGAAAATAATCAATTTTTAATAAAATTATATATTTCGCCTGTGATAATTAGTGCAATTTTTCATTTTTCAGAGTATACAATGAAGGCGATTACTGATGTACCCTTTGGTAGTTAGAACAATACAGTAATTATTAATATCTAAAAATACCTCTCTTCATATTGAGAAAATAAGTAACTAATCTTTTTAAAGTCCAAAAATAATAAATCTTCATAGTTTCCTTAAGGCCGTGTCGGAGTCTCGCGCAAAACGGGGTTACACTTTTCGCAATGATTTCTCCATCAATTGAGACGGGGGTGGTTGCAAATTACTCGGAATTGCCTTGGGAATGTGCCTCTGGTACGATACGTGAGGATAAACGTCTCTATCTCCCTCAAAACTCGATGTTAGGTGCAAAATCGCAATCTCTGAGAATCAGAATCGGAATATCTCTTGATACTTTATGATTCCCCCTCAAGAGCGAGAGACGTTTATCCTCACAGTTCGTACCAGAGGCACATTCCTGAAGCAATTCCGAGTCATTTGCGACCACCCCCGTCTCAATTGATGGAAAAACCATCGCGTAAGTTGTAACCCCGTATTTGCCGCGAGACTCCGACATGGCCTTAAGATCTTGGGATAACAGCCCCAGAATAATCATGTAATGTGCAATGCCAGCTATAGTGGTGCTTTTTCCAGAACAATTTAATTATACATTTCTCTTGGCTGCGATTCTTCATCCTTTGAGGCATTCGTAGATTGTGGGAGCTTCCATAGTGTCAATAGAAGTACTTGACTGGGCGAAGAATAGCAGTCAGAGTACGCACATCCCATGCCCTACCAAGTAGCTGGAGTCGACGTATTTTGCCCAAATTCACGTCGGTGTAGTGCGTGGGGAATCCAAAAATGTTCTCTAGTTCCGTAGACCACAATCCTTTTCTTTTACCATCCATCAACACTGGTTTCAAATTTTCTTTGGCTGTAAAAAAATCAACCAGGGAGTTGAGATTTATTGATCATGCATTATCAGTTGTTAAATTCGTCTGGCAATAATGATTCATGTCAACCGTAGTATGCACTCCACCAGATGAACATGAATTTGCTTACTTTGGGTCAATGAATTTGATCTTGTGGTGATTGTTGTGACCTTTTGTACTAGAGCTTCTCGGCCACAACTCGTGTGTACCGCATCCTGCAAGGTTATATTGATTCTCTCATGGGAACCCCATGGAATGTTTCCCCAATATAACCTTGGGCGACGTTGCGCTGAGTAATCAACCGAGTCTATCATTCGTGGCTCACAGCCCAGGGACCTGGAACGTTTAAATCATGATGGCTCATGAAATTATTGCTCTACTTTCATTATATCATGGTTAATACAAAAAAAATTATATCATGGATGAACCATCCCATCGTTAGCCTTTACAATCGTTCAAAGGTGCAATACTCACTCACTAATTTGCTGTCTGGATTCCCTTGACATTGAAGCCACATTTTCAAATAACCAAAATAAATGTCGACTCTTATTATATTTTTTCAGCAGCTTCATGATCCTACAGTAATCATAAAATAGAATTCCTGTGCCATTTGGATCTGAAAAAACACAGCACCGCTTTAGATTCTAAGCAATGCAAACTCATTCCTAAATAACTGCAATTCTCACTCACCATTCAAACCCCGTCTTCTAGGGTTCACCGAACTCAAATCATTGCACGGTGATCCTCCAATCAACAAATCAATCGGAGCGATTTCCCTTATTTTATTCTCATCAATATCCCTGACATCACCTAATTGAATGATTGCCTTCTCGTGATTAAAGGAGCTGACTAGCATGGAATCGCGATCAATCTCACTTGCGAAGTAGCATTCAATGGCTATGTCCAATTTCTTCAACACAACTAGACCTGAAATCATCCAAACAAATCCATACTTCAGAAAGCATATCATGCCAGTACCATGCGATTAGTGTGTCGATTGAACAGTATCCATGGAAAAGTAATTCAGCAACACCTGTATATACCATGTGACCACGATATTTTGGACTAAGTTTGGAAGCTATTCCCTTGCCCTGCACCTGCGCATGTGTATTTCGTCCAAAATATCGTGGTCTTTTTGTATAGCCAGGGTTGGCCTGACTGTGATTTTTTTGTGTGTTTGCGATTTTGTATGTTTTGGCTTAATTTTGATTCCTATTGTTCAACATCATGTGACAACATGGTAATCTTGAATGAAATAGACCATTACCTGTCCCAATTCCATCAAAAAGAGATAGAACTCTTATCTTTCTGCCACGGCCTACATGGCTGAAATCTGAGAGTGTTTTGTTCCTGGCATCAACCTGGTACATTGAAATAACCGCACTCCTCCAGTCATCCCGGATCTTCAATACTCCATTTACCATCTGATTTGGATTGCAGCCAAAGCACTGCCATGGATGTTGGAGTAAAATATCTTCATGGAAGCCCGGGCAAATTATATGTTTAATACAAGCACCACAGAACGCTCTGAAAAACAGCATAAGGGCGAATGGTCATGAAAGATGGACAATCATTGACAAACTGTCTTCCAAGTTCCAAACTTTTTACACCACTTGAGGCAATCTGGGCAAAGAATTCAGAGCAATCTAGAATTCAGAGCATCTCCACACTAGTTTCATTATTTGTGGTCAATCAAATGGAGCAGTCCATGAAATCATTACATCGTGGTCTAATTGTATACCTGTCAAAATTTTCAGGACACCCAAAATTATTTTTATACGGCGCCTCGAGCCGTATCAAGCGGCATACGCATAATATACTATTTCCAATTTTTTGTGTGGAACTACTAAGCTCTACTCCACCGAAAAGGATCTTATCAGGGCTTATTTGAAAGGTCTATTTACGTACTTTAAAATGGCATTTTTCATTTTGATCAGTATGAATCTGGATCTTCTCAACTTAAACTTGAAAATGCGCCAATTCCGATGGTTTTCGAAGAATCTTCTGATTTTGGCAGCTCAAAGGTACAGGAATATCCGGAATGGGTCTTAGAAGACTTTAGAGTACAAGTCTGAGGCTTCAAAATCCGTTTTCCGACATTCTTATACGTTACTCCCATTCCGAGCTATGACATTTTCTATGAGGAGAGTTTTCCGGAAAAAGAGGCACCCTTATCAGAGACTGACGAAGATATTCACTTTTTAGGGTCATGCCCCAAAGGTTTCTTGTTCCCTTGATCATGATATAAGAGACAGGGGGCTGATTGTGGAATCTTGCGCGCGCGCGCTGCGTTGCGTAGGATAGCGTAGGATAGAGTAGGATATCTTTCCTCTATTCTGATTGGTTGGATCCGGAAGAAAGAGCCAATCAAAAGAGAGGAAAGATATCCTACACTATCCTACGCTATCCTACGCAACGCAGCGCGCGCGCGCAAGATTCCACAATCAGACCCCTGGGGTCTGATACCAAGACCCCTGGGGTCAGATACCAAGACCAGAATATATTTTCTCCTTGGAACGCATTTGTCTCTCTCTTTCGAATATAAGTGTTATTTTTTGCAAAAAATTTTGCCTCACATAAAATATTACAGCTCGGAGTGAAGGCAACGTAGGAGGATGTTGGAAACGGGTTTTGAAGCTCCAGATGTACATTCAGGTCTTTGAAGATCCATTCCAGAATAATCATGTACTCTCGAGCTACCCGAGTCAGAAGATTATTCAAAAAACCATTCAAATTGGCACGGTTTCAAGATCAAATTGGGAAGATTCATACTGAGAAAAATGAATAATGCTATCTCAAAGAACGTAAAAAGACCTTTCGAATGAGCTCTGATAAGATCCTTTTCAGTCAAGTAGAGTCTAGTAGTTTAACCCACAAAATTGGAAAAAAAATTTTAGGTGCCCTGAAAGTTTTGACCAGCAGTGTATTTGGTCATTGATATATTGCATGCTATACCCGTCCTGAGTGTGCATACCTTGGACAACCGACTTCATCACAAATGGCAATATTTTCGCCACCACCGCATAAGGCGCAGAAAATCTGTGTGTAGAATTTCAAATTAATATCAAAAAATCACATGCTCACCAACACTCGGATTCATCCACTTACGCATTTTCCATTTTTCCCATATGCAAATAGATTTTTCTTGAATTTATCCTGGAATAACAATGGCATTACTATTTGACCCGAAACATTGGCCAGGCAAAGGTACCCTGGCACCGAAATTGTGAGCTGTGGAAAATCCAAAAAGACAGATCGATGTTGAGCTTACCAAGCACACACTGCACAACGAGGCCAAAAATAACGGATGCTCGTTTAAATCTGTGGTTCGGAAGCAAGTTATGCATACAATCTCCAGAGACAGTTGCCCTGTCATAATCAGTTCCATACTCTCTGCAACATCAAGTATATTAGATTTAGGGATAAATATGTACCTGATATATCTACTTTACACCTTGCAGCATCTTAGTCAACATATGATCTAACAAAATTTCATTGTCCATGATCCAAGAGCATCAGTTCCAATGTGAAAACAGTAATTGAAAATTAGTGTGTTTGAACAGTTATCACATAGTAAGTACTTTACATACTACAATTTATGAATTTTTGGCTTCTCTCATCTGGCTCGGTTCTGCAATTGACTTGTTTCTTCAACTGTTTTTCAATACTCGTCGAAAAACTAGGATATGAAATTAGGATTCGGAAGAGGATTGATAGTAAATAAAATGAAACACAATTTTCAGTCAGAGATAACGTAAGTGTTTAAATTTTACCAAAACTAATCATGCAGATGCATCATGATTTCCTTTTCTAAACTTTTCAAATTCGACTATTCTGCATGGTCAATGGCAGTATTGGTCCAATTTAAGTCTAAATGTACCCAGAACATATTCAAAAAGTGCAGATGGTTCTTCAAAAGAGTTTGAACCGCTCGATGAGTACTGCTAAGAGATTGGCACCGAAATATTCCAGTAAGTTTCTTTTGGAATGTTGTTTATACGGGAATGTTACAAAAACATTACAAAAAACATTTCAAAACCATATCAGAAACGTTAAACAGGGATGGCACGAAAATGTTTTAGAAACTTCTCATGAAGCTTTTGAAAGCCATCCAAAAAGCTTTCAAGGAACTGTATAAAAGTTGGGAAAGCAAGATTGATCGAGATTTAATGGTGGGGGTTTGTAGAAAATTTGCGAAGTCATATTTCTGTGATATTGCGCCTAAATCTGTCAGACGTTCGAGACACGTTTTGAGAATGCTCTAGGAACTTTTCAAAAAGCTTTGGGGGATCTGCCACAACACATTCAGGGAACTTTCGGGAATTTCCCGAAGCAGTGCCGATGAAGATTTTCGTATGCGAGGAATTGCAGGAGTGATCGGAATTCGAATATTCGGAAAGTTGCACGGAAAGCCTTCGAGGCAAGGAAGCTCTCAGACAACTTTCAGAAGTCACTTAGGAGGCTGGAAAATCAATGTGCAGTATTGCTGAGCTATGTCGAAGCCATATATTCGGAATTTCGCACCAGTCTCTCAGAAATATTTTGGATAAATTTGAGAACAATTTCTCGAACATTTCTCAAATATTGCAGAAACTTTTCAGAAATGTTTCAGGACTATATCAGAAACGACCCGGAAACCTTTCAAGAGTCTTTAGATAACTTCTCAAGAAGCTATTGGGGACCTTTTGAAAACCCTTCAGGGAACTCCCCAACTTTTCAAATTGAGTTTGCTGGAAATCGTATATGTGGAATACTGCAGGATTAGTCCGAGCATTTTTCCAAGGGCCTTAAGGATTCTTGAGCAGAAGATTGCTGGAAGATTGGGAGGGAAATAATGACGGGATATTCAAAATTCATTCTTCTGGATTTCTGCTCTGGCACTGACAAGCAACTTCCCTTAAACCTCATGAAAATTACTTCAAATTAAATAAAATTCTCGACAGTCGGCCAGTAAAATATTACAGAAATATTAAAAAATGATATTGCGAGAAATATGGAATTGGGCCGAATCGTCTATAATAGTTTCAGTAACATCACAAAAATCTCTTGATACAAGATTGCTTTGAAATTTTTGTGGAACATGTTGGCAATGTTGATACGTAGCATCGGTAGAATATTGCACTGGAATAATCCAGAAACCTTTCCAAAACCTTTCAAACGAATATTTCAGGAAAGATGTGGGTGATATTACATAAATGGTTCCAGGAGATATTACAGAAATATTACGATCAAATATCTGCGAGGTTTCTGTCAGATTTCATTGATGTATTTTAATAAATTATCACGAAAACAACATCTGAAATATTTCTGCAACGTTTTCGGAAGATTACATTAAGATATGTCACTGAAATGTTTGTCTAACATGTTTTCATGATGTGTGGGCAGTGCATTGAGTTATAATAGAATAGGCAACATTGGAAGCTCTAATAATTGTTTATTCGCAATTTGTGTAAATGAATGAGATGATGTTTGTGGGTACATTGGACGATCCATGATCGATTCGTCGAGTACCACCAGTGGCATATCAAATAAATCACGGGCTGTCCAATGTAACTACAAAGATGGTTTTTCCATTTGACATGAATATAGACCCGCTTGGACATACAATAACGTCTATGAATTATAAAGATTGCTTGCGGTCTCCTTGATACATAAATGCTATATAGACTGTGATCGTTGTGGATGTTGCATATATAAGAGTCGTTTAGTAAAAATATTACGCGAGCCATATATAATATCGGTCAAAAGTTCAAGATTACCTAATAAGAAAATTTTCAACCTTCTCAGTTTGACACCGCGGAACTAGTTTGGCCGAACGCACATTAGCTCAGCGAATTTTGGAGCTCTTATCACATAATTTCAAATGTGTTAGTGCATTTTTGCTCAATTTCTGCAGTTTTGTGCCATACTAGGTAAAAAAAAGCCGTATCTCAAGATTTTACGTAATTTCTTGATACCCTGCATATGATACGGATATCCATTGATCGTAATGAGAGGCATGGCATCTTGAAGTACTACTGCAGAGCTTCAGGGTCATTTTTTTGAGGTTGTTGTAGGTCATCTCAGTTCCGAGTCATAAGTGTTATGAGGGAGAAGGTTCAACATGAGAAAGAGCACTAGTCGAGAATCGTGTGAAAATGAGACGTATGGTAATACAAACGTGCTTTGTCTGAAATTTGTGGGTATAATTGACGAAAGAAAGAGGTAGTCCTCATACCTGTCTCGGTGTGAGGTTTAACGTGATATTCTAATGATGAGATGATTTCCCGAGAAAAATGGTCGTTCACGCAGAACAGCCACCACTCGGGCCGGGATCGAGCTAGAATAACTTCCAAAAAGGACCTGGCGGCTCGTCAATAGTGCTTAGGCATGCCTTAACTTCCATTTTGATTAATTCATTCTCGTAGATTCTGCAGGGCATCAAAAATTTACGGAAAATCGTCGAGAAATATTATTTTTTTAGCTGGTACGGCTCAATGCTATGCAGAGATGGAGCAAGAGATGCATTAACATATTCTTAGAGACACGAAGAGAGCTTCAAAGTGAGCTGAGATTAAGCCCATTCTGATCGACAATCTCCTAAGTTTCAACCTCAGAAAGTTGAAAATGTATATTGTAGATGATCGTGAACATTCTACCGGTATTAGTGTAGTTACTCATAAGGTGCAGAGATCACAGTAACTGCTCTTGAGATAGTCATAATGACAACTTCATCTTAAGTGTACATCAAATCTATGAGGAATTGCCTCTCCGCTAATCCTTCATACAGAGCTTCGTCCATGACCAACTCAAGATCGTCGTATTCCAGGTCATCTTCAGCTCCATTCTCACGTCCCACAGTAAACTCAAAGTTTGGCATGCTGAAATATTGAGAAGTAATTATGGTATGAAAAGTAAAGATCATGATACAAGCATAAAGGCATACTCAATAGCTTATATAAGGATCACTAAGAAACGCTGCAATATGGATATCTACTTGTGATCACAAGAACGTCTAGTAGGCGGGCCAAGCGCGGGTCGCAATGGGCTTGGAAAAAAGTGCGTTGTTCATAAATTCGTGAATTAATCTCTTTCTCATTGAGTGAATCTTCAAATAGACAAGAAATCGTTGTGTAAGGTGAAGCCAATACAGGGTTATGAGGGTAAGTTTGAGAGATTGATTTGTGAGTGTGCTGATTATCAGATATTGTAGGTGCACCGAAATAAATCAATGCCTATCCTGGAGCTCTTATCATTTGATAGAAGGAGTTGAGTATAAAAGTTCAGTATAAAGTGATTCAGCCCATCAACTTGGACCATTGAGTGCAATTTTTAGAATATATTAGACATGAAAAAACTATGGTCAATGTTGTTACTACTTTGTTGACCAACGAGTATGCAGTTCATCAATGAATATTGTGATCTACAGAGGTATATTTTCTGTTATCACCCATGGGCCTTGCGAAAGTTGTGGAGAATCGCGCTGGCGGTGACAGCTTGGGCCACAAACTCAGGTCTGTAGTATGATCCTCTGGATCTGCTATTTGCCAGGAAGACACCATTGACAGAACCAATAGTGCGCTCTACGATACACCGTGCACGGGCGTGCTCTGCAGTATAAGCAGCTTCTGGGGAGTTGTCAGGTGCATTCTCGACGGGTGTCAATAAAACTGTGGATGCTGCATATCCGCTGTCCGCTATGAAGATATAATGCAATCAATCATTTGTCTGTGAGTGAATCAGGAACAATTTTTTTAGTGCATGGATGTAATGAGGAGAGATTGATTTATGCTTTCATGATTGAATTGCAATGCAAGAAAGATGCATTTTGGTCGAATGAATGACTCCGCCTCGGGATGATGTTGAAAATTCACTTGGTGCTTGTAGTGCTGACTCAACATTATTCATAATTTAATCATAAGGACTCTTATCATTATTCGAATAGTTCTACAGACGGCGCCCATGTTGGCTAGAACGTGGCCAAAAGCAGCTTCATGTCCTAAGCCAACCATGCGTCTGGATCAGGAAACATAGATATAAACAGGAGAGTATTGAAAGACAAAAATGGTATACTCAATAACTAACCGAGAAGACGGTACTCTCCTTCATCTTCGGTGATTTGGGCATTGGCTCTCATCCCCAACATGACATCACGAAGCTCGCTGTACAACCAATTATTCTGGTCATTATTGCTGCCAGGAACTACTCGAATGAAAACAATAACGCCAGTAGCCGTGCAAGCCTGTAAAAATATATACATTAGATCAAATATCCACTCGCAGATGATCAATTATACAGTAAAACATCCAATCCAGATTTTACAAACAATAAATTACATCGACATACCAACAGAACGTTTACAGCTGATCCATCTTTGTAGTTCCAGTAGGCCTCAGGGAATTCCCTGGGTCTCTTCAGCCTGATCAAGAAGCCATCAATGGCTGCAAGTATCCCAGGAATTCGGATGACAGTCAAAAATCTGGAAAAGAATGATTAATCTGGAAAATGCAACTGTGCTTGATGCATAACCCTTAATCAACACGGTAATGACAATGCAGACCTACTTAGTAAGGGCTGATACATTGTCAAATAATAAATGCTAAAATGTAGCAGTGATGGCTCAATCAATTCAAATTCATAAGGGGTACATATACTCACTCGGCTTGAGCTCGCAGTCGGGATGCGCGGTCACTTGGGAACTTTATCCAGTCATCTTGGAGTGTAAGGATAGCTTGTATGACACGGTTCACAATATAGCTGACTCGAGATTGAGACACAGGGTGGTTATAATCTTGGCCCACCCCCTTCTGAAAGCCGCCTTCAGCCAGAAATCGGAGAGTTATCAACACTTGGAGATGTGTAGGTATTTTGGTATGTCTATTCACAGCCAATGGGGCTCTCAAGAGTTCAACAAGAATTCGTGCTGGCTCAGGCCATAGCCTACAGGAATCGAAGATGAAAATAAGTTGAATGTCAAGATCGTGGTTACAAAAATTCGGTTCATACCTGTATAGCTTACGGAACGATTCAGGATCCATTTGGAAAGCATTTGAATAGTCACGCAAGAGTCTCCTAGTAATCCTGGCATCCATGAATCGAAGGCGTCTCATCTGTAGCTCCTCCTCATCAGCGATCACTTCATCTAAGTAGTCTTGGAGTGGATGGTGCTCAAGACCATTCTCAATTAATAAAGCATCATCAAAATACTGTGCTAGAACATCTTCATACTGATCAACCAATACTGATTGATCATCTGGACGAAGGTCCTGCTCATTCCTCAGAGCAACATCAAACATATGTACTAACACTTCCTCATGGTTGTTGTCTATTATGAATGGAAATAAGTAGATCATTATGATTATACACATTGTTATGGTTACCGGATATTTTCCCCTAAATGATAGATTCTCATTGTTGACTTGAATAAGCTCACCTACTGCACAAGCAATCATGAATACATAGAAGAAGGCAATCAATGGGCTCTTCAGTTTTTGGAGCATCTTGTTTATCCCAAGGTTTTTGCCGTACAGGTAGTTCGACACTTCCGTCTTCGGTTGTGAACACCGTCAGAATTCTCACCCGGTGGCAAACTGCTGGTAGCACCGGTAGCACGATTTTGCTATTAGACGATGGCGTCGCGATAACGGTTGCGAGAAACCTAACCCCAACTCCTAACGAGAAGAACGAAAGCTAGCCGTTGGCGCACGCAACGTGCTGGTCGTATGAAAACGACGCGTCAAACATGGCGGCATAGTTGCAAAGCAATATGATTGGTGAATGATTGCCGCACGCGGTTTCAATGGAATTCGAATATTTGAAACCCGACAATCGTTTGGTGTCATCTTAATCAAATGGTTCTTAGATTTGAGGAGGCAATGATAATTCCCAAACAGCGATAATAAGTAATAAGATGTTTAAGCGGTCTCCCAATCGGTGAGAAGTAAATTCGAGAAGACGCTGTCATGATTGGTGCAATCCGACGCCATTTTGAAATTATTGGAGTAAACAATTTTCCGCCCAAAGAATACCTTGGTTTTTTTCAAGTTCCCACACCATTGAACAGTCCATTGTGGAAGCGTAATCGTCAATGTCGTGTGGTTGTACCATTGCAATAGAGATAACTAACCTAGTTGTAGAGCTGTGGAATTGTGATCTTAGGCTTATTCCTACAGATAATCAGATTCTATTCAGGTAAGTTCGATCATAACCAAGTAACAAAATCTTTCATACAAACGAAGCGCCGAAAGGTATAGAAGTATCCGTTTCCGGGGGTCCCTCATTATCCGCGGATTTCAGTATCTGCGGATAATTGCTTTGCGCCCGTCCCTTCTTATACGCGGGTCGATGATCATTACTGCACGGAAATAATCTTATTTCCACGCAACTTTGCTTCTATTCAATGTGCTCCATAATCACGTTTCGTAATTGGGATAAATCAGTCATCTTCAACAGTTGAAGTTAATAGCACATGGTCTTTTTGAATTTCCTCAAATTGTTGCCATGAACTATGAAACCGAGATTCTGAGTCATCTAAAGATGTGCATCACAAGAAAGATTCCCTATCAGTGGATCAGATCCAAGGTCTTTAACACTTCCGTGGTGTGGGTTGGTGCGGAAGAGGGAATCTAAGATTGATTGGATTGAAGATTATAATAACCTCATCAGTGAGATGAAACAGCTTTTGATAGATCTTGGGGAGTTTTGGCATTCAAATCTGATATTTTTGTGTATCAAAATGGCAGAACGCTTTCATAAATAATAATTGACCCCACTCCAGCATTCATAAATTATCACAACATTTGTGATATACCAAATCAGTGAAACGTAACTCCCCATCTCCCATAAGACTCAAGTCTTTTTATCCTTGATTTTGTGATTCGTGGTACTTTTCTGGAACCAAACCACCGTGGATAACAAGGAATCCCTGTATTGAATGTATCAACTGAATTTCGTGATCTTTTTGGGGCAGTTGCATGCAAAACAAAAGTTCATTGCCATGTCGCAGCTGCCACATCACAGACTTGCCAGAAAAGTAGCTTGCCCTTGTATTTAATTGTGGGTACGCATATCTGAAGTTTTCAAACACCGAATAGTTGTGGGCCTGCTCTGAGCGTGCAATTTTAGTATGTGATCAAGTCGTCAAGTATGCCAATTACGTTTTCGTGTTGCAATATAATGTCAATTTGAATATTTTTAAAAATTATAGGATCTATGCTTCAACTATCTATTTTTCTCATCTTTTAGTATAATACGGCTATATTTAGTAAGAGTCTTGAACATGGGCTGAAGTATAAATACCATTGTTTATAATTTTAGTAACGGTGTACCTACGTTCTATGGGACTTGAGACATCATCATTTCTTAATCTTGGATATAGAGCCCAAGGACAAATGGTCTCATTCACGTTGCCTGGGAAACTCATTTCTCGAATCTTCTAATAATGAACACTGATATCGTAATGAGAAAGGCATGATTTGTTCACATCGAATTTGGATATGGTCCGATGATAATCTCTGAGAGTTCATAGTAGTATAGTAGTTTGCTCAGTCTCATATTAGCCTCATTCACGATTTACAGAGTGGTATGAGGTAATCATATAATTTTGCTTGCGGTTTTCTGATGGTCTCACTCATTGTAGGCACTTTAATTTATAGCTCATATGCATCCACCCGCTATATAAATGTGACTTTTACCTCATATAATGCACACCTATAAGTGCTTTTAGTAGTGTGTATTAGATATATAGTATGGAGGCTTAGCCTTGGATTTTGTATGTACAGTTTTTTTTTTTTCAATGTCTTGGTTAAGGACTGCGAAACACGTTTCTTGATGATTTTCTAATTGCTGCAGCACGCTATGTATGATTAATTCAAGTACCATTGTTGAGTGTTTGCTTTGTGGTGATTCATTTTGTCTATCTTTATAAAGCTACATAGTATTCCGATATCGAACGAGAAGTATGTACTTGAAGGGAAATACTCAACTTTGTCCGTCTATTGCGAACTTGAATTTTTTTTCCTGCTCTTAGTAAAGGCGGCAGATTTGAATGTAGTATCAAAAATTCTTACGCTTATCCAGAATATGTTCATTATTTTTTTTTTTTTTTTTCAAAAAATTTCATTGCCTAGATATTTAGCTTGCGTTTGTATCTTCAAAATGTATAATCTGATATCTTTGATTCTCTAATTTGACGTCTTGAAGTATGTAGTTCAAGTGGACGAGACTTGATTGATAGACTAGATTATGAATGATGATATCGTTGCTCGAAGTAATGAAGTGAAAATTATTGTTGATGCATCAGTTCATTTTTTGCGCTCTATCTGTAAATAGTCTCCTGGGACTCTCGTCATAAGAATTGATAGAATTGTATGCCTATATATCTTCAGATTGAATAGAGTTGACATCTTCTTCTGCTACAACTTTGTCAGTTTAACCGACAGTTCATTAATCAAATTTGAGGTAAAAGATTTATACCTTGAGATGCAAACAAAGACTTCTTCATCTCACATTTTGAATTCATAACAACGAATACTAATAGTTTTCCCAAGCTTCCGTATTACGAGTTCAAAATCGTGTCTTCTTTGACGTAAAATCGGATCCTCATAGAATATTCCACGTTCTCACAAAATATTTGCATGTTTTTCATAATTACTAATCTCTCACATTTGTAATTTTTTCCGCAAGTTTTTGCATGGAAACAAAAAAGAAAAAAAAATGGAAAAATACCTGAGTGACCCATCATTTTTCACTTTAATTTTATTTGTATTCATTCTGGTTGTACTACATACATAACAGATGCATTTTTGTCATTCGTCGTACGCGTGCTTGGAATCATGATTTCATTGACAACCCGAAATGAAGATGAAAGAAAAAAAACCGTTTACGAATGTTATATGCGTTGCATGAGAATCATCTCGAGATACTCGTTGACATTATTATTTACGACGATCTTATGCAGTTTTGCGAACTTGAAAATTCTTATTCCGGTTGTTTCCTCGTCAGTACTGCGGATATGCATTTATAGTAGCCAAGACCTGATTTTGAATAATGTGGCATTATCAGGAAATAGATCGAGTTTCAAACTATTCTATATAACAGTATACGAGTCTCTGACATCAAATTTTTACACGACAACTGACGATTTTTTCCTCGCTTCAAAATTCAAGAAAAAATTCCTCACTTGACAACTAGATCGGATACCACAGCTAAAATTTTGGATATTAGATATGTATAAGTATGCAATCCTCGGTAATTGGGCTACATCAGATTATATGTGAATACCCTTATTTTCTCGGATCACATCAGCATGAGCCTGCCTCTTCCGAAAAAATCTTGATTTTATTCTGATTCCATTACAATAAATTCTTGACCTGACTCAATTTTACCCGAGTCCCTCTCTCTCTTATTTGCCCTCACCCTCACGCAATTATACCTTATTTTGGTTAAAATGAAGCTATACTGTCGAAATTTCTTTGTACCAAAGTAACTATAAAGATAAGAGGATGAGTATCTCGTCTCCTCGTCATGGATATATCTGGTTTTCTTTTGTACTTTAACATACTCAATTTTTTAGAATGCTACGAAATTACTATATACTCATGTGATCATGAATTTTCAAATTTTGCATGTTTTCTGCTGTGAGAAATGATGTCACCATCATTTTGCAATAAACTTATACATTCTGTGAATTCAGGTTCCGGCGTTCTTTAGTCGGGTTTGTTCGGAAATAATTATGAGGAAGTTGAACTTATCTGTGATATCAATGACTTTCTTTTAGTTTTTCATCTTGTGTGGATTTTTTGTATATAGATTGTCTGATCAAAAGCTCATTGAATCTGCTTAAATTTTTTTCATATGTTGGTGAGAATATTTCCTTCTGATCTCCATTATCTTCCCAAACACTCTTTGCATTGTTGATTGGAAGCAGAACTGAGGAGAAAAAGATTAAAATCTTACACCACTTGTTTGGGTCGCAATCATTAATTCGTTGAGTTGAATGTCCACATATGTAGAAATGCTCGATTTTCAATATTTGTGATAACTATGGTAAGTGATACCTAGTTTGCCTTCACCGTTATAGTTTTTCTCAAATTTTTGACACATCTAGATATTTTTCACGCACTTTAGCTCCTTTCGAAGCTCGTCTCGGAATTTTCAAAATGAAAAAATTATAAGAGTGGAAGGTTTAGTTGGTCTATGAATATGAGTTGTCCAAAAGACATGCAAAAATTAAGACCGTCAAGATAATGATCAGATCTGCGATTTGAAAAATGACGGAGCTATATTTGAGTCAAAGTTGTAACGGGTTAATAAATTTTTTGATAGAAACCCATTGTTAGAAGATTCTGTAAAGAAAAGGTAAAGTATCAATGCTTTACCAAAATCAACTAGATTGGCTATAATTTTTACTTAATCAACCCAGTTCTTCTTTCAACTGATAGATCTTATCACTTTTTGACGTATTGTGGAGAGAGTCGGTGAAATTTAGATTTCGCATGTCCTCAAGAAAAGTAGAGATAGAGATGCGTTGCGATTATTTCACATGATTTTCCTAAGCTGTGAGAATAAAATAATCTCAGTTTTACGAAATCTTCAAAAAGAGCAGTATGCTTCTGTGATCCCGAAAGGTTGGAAATTTTTTGTCACATCCGGGAAAATGAGATTATGAATGATTGTATCACTCAATAGTGGGAAATTTCGTAATGCATTCCTCGTATTGTTAGAATTTACGTGATGTTGCCATGAGTTTATATCTACACTGGATCTAAACTCGAGACAGACTTGTATTGTTATCCCAAGATGGGACGCCTGTTTTTTTGTTTGTTCTTTTGACTGGTAGAAAAACCAATTCAATTTTTTTGGACGTCATCGGGTATGACAAGCTTGAATTTGAAAATATTTCACCACGTATAAGATGGATGGAATCGAAAGATGATGCTTATTATTTTCGAGTGTGTCGATAGCTGTATGTATACTAGTGTCTAAATGTACTTATGAGTATTGGTATCACTAGATGAATCAAAATTTCAATCCATCATTCATTCACGATATTACAATCGTAGTAGATTTTGGATTCTATGAAAACACCTCACGTATGTTGAGAAAAGCTCATGTACTCAGTCTTATTGTGTGTAGCAAGATCTTCTTTAGTGACGTGAAAGTGTTTCTGGTGAGTTGAATCGTTGAATGAGATGATGTGTCTACGACGTGTACGGTGAAAAATATTGTTCCGCGGATCTTCGTATGAAAAGAAAAAAAAAATTCCAAGATGTACCACTCTTCCCTCGCTTCTCGCTCACATATTACAAATGATACGAATGTGCTTATAGTGACGATCAGCAAATACTATTGTAATTGAAATTAATCATTGAGTCAATCTTGGGCTTTTCCAACGCCGGCGTCGTCGTCGAGTAAAAAGTTTCTGTATGTAAAGGTGAGATCCAACAGTTGGCGTAGAATCAATGATATGTACTTTGACTTTCTTACAGGAATGATCGTAGAAAGTATTGAAATATTTCATTCTTTATGAATTCTCGGTTTGAGCTGCTTGATTCGGATTTCGTATACTAGCAAAAATGGAATTTCATGATGAATTGAGGGATCAATCGATCAAAACATCCCGAAAAATTCTAAAATGTAGGTCTGTCCTTCCCAGGCCGGCTTGATCATTTCAGAAATAAATTTTAATGGGTATGTGTATAAGAATAGTTACTTAGATGTTGTTGGAAGCTGAAGCGAGAATGAAAAAGCCAAAATTCAAAATTCAAACTTTTTTTATAGACTGCGCATAAAAATGTATTTCGTGCAGTATATAGGCTTTTACCTACAGTCCTTCAAGAAGTATGATTCGATACATGGTAGTAAAACCGAATTCTCGCATCCTTGTATCGAATTTTATTTGTAGCCATTGCCTACTTTTTTCACGCCAATAGTACGTTAATAGTACATTTCGATACAAGGGTGGAAAAATAACTTCAACACCCGTGTATCCAATACTATTCTTTGACATACTGTGCGAGAAAGTAATTTTTCCGCACTGATTTTCCACTTTCTCTCACAGTTTGTCAAAAAATAGTATTCGATGCACGAGCGTAAAACTTATTTTTCCCACCTTGTATCGAAATGTACTATTTTGACAAAATGTGAGAGAAAGTGGAGAATCAGTGCGGAAAAATTACTTCCTCGCACAGTGTGTAAAAATAGTAGATTTTGCACCGAGATTATGAGGTTGTAGCTCGCTTCTGAGCGATTGGTTTTCGGCCCGAGCCGCAAGCGAGGGTCGAAATAATTGCTCGGAAGCGTAGAACTTCATGATCGAGGCGCAAATGCTATTTTATGCAGTTTTGTAAGCACTCAAACATCGTAAAATTGCATGAAATTATTTTTACACCGCTATCTCAATCAGAAAATAATCAATAGGCCTCTATCCTTTGAGGAGGCTAGTGGGTTGTTGTGGTGAAGTTGGGTGGCAGAAATACCACCAATTTCAAACCATGCAAAATTTTTATTGGAAAGTCTGTGAAGTCGTCTAATATGTGGTTTCAAGTGTAGCCTAATACTGAGAAAAAACTTTAGGCCTTCTTAACCTTTTTTGAGGAACTCTGAGCAGCATTTATTCAACTAGATCACATGGGTCTTTATGATTGCACAAATGATGAGTTTCTTGATTCATAAATTATTTTTTCAGGCATCGTACCAATCAGAGCTGAATACTTTTCGGAATACTGGGAGATGGCAGCTGTGGTAGCATTGGAGGGTACTGTGGGAAATGGGTAGGTACAGAGCAAGTTTGAAAATAACGATCAACCCTATGTTCATTGTTTCATCGTCATGACATGAGAGTTGATGTTGGAAAAGGTGTAATAAAATTTATGTTGTGACTTTAGAATGCACAAGCCAGCCAGAGAACAGTTGAAAATAATGGCCCGCTTCATTGCGCAGAATGTGGAATTTGGGGTGACCCTGGAAGGTGAAGATAAATGGGCGAAACTGCTGCGATTACTTCACGCCAAGGATGGGTGTCCTAAATTTGGGCAACGTGATTGGGAGCAGGTAAATACAGAATATTCATTTATTAGGTTATAAGGGACTAACTGGCTCGGCATACATATAGGTAATCTGACTTTGAACACTTTTTGCTTTTTGACAATAGATTTCAAAGAAATACTTGGTAATTCTAAAGAAATCACTTGTTTATTTGATTGGTTTCACTACATTTCAGATATGGATAAATAAAGTTCAAGAGATGCTGAGAAAATTAACAACGTTTGGCAAAGGTTTGCTAGATAGTGAACTTTATCTGATATATATAGCTCATAACGAATGCAGCAAGTATGCAGAGCAAAAACGCAGTGCTCACAATGAAGAGTTAACAGAGGATTCAGATATGGAAATAGGGTCAAATGGTGGGATAGAAAATAGCGATGAGGAATCTAGCAGCGAAGATACCCAGACTGATTGTGAAGATAATGCTTTCGAAACAAATGGTAAGATACTGAGATGAGTTGACCTTGTGATTGGGAAGAAATTTTCAAAGTTTTTCAAGTTACAAGAAGGACCCATGATCTTTGGGTCAACAATCACCCCCAAAATATTTCACAGTTTGGCACCAAGTACCTAGAATATGAAGAATCGAAAGTGACTCCATCAAATGGGCCACCAGTTCAAATATACAGCCACTGAGATCAACATTGCTCATATACATCCATGTGAAAAAGTGATATATATATGTACGTACTTGCAATGCGAACGTTTTCGCTTGTAGCTCTGAACAGGAGGCCTACTTGACGAAGTCACTATAGATTCTACATATTCTAGGTAGTACCAAAGTGTAAAAAAATTTGAAGGTGATTGGCAACCCAAAAATCGTGGGTCCTCCTTGTTGGTTGAAGGACAATCGTTTTCATGGCATCTAGCCAGCAGTATATCTGTACAGTATGGTGCATTGAGACTTTCCTGGCATAACTTGATTGTGAAAGGTACAATGTATGAGAGTCTTCGCGAATGGCCGTAATTATGAATAAAGATTAATTTCTCCATTCATGTCAATATTCAGGTACACCATTGACAAATTTTTCATCAATAAGCACGCCACATGGGGGCAAGACTTGCAAAATTCAGGAGAATGAGAGTGAGTATTTTACTTTTCAGACAATAATGTAATAATATTAGGCATGACTAAACTGTTTCATTATATGCAGGATTGGAGAGATTGAAGAAAAAACAGAGTGTCTTACAAGAGCAGCGTGTACATCCATTTAGAAAGGCAATACAAAAATCACCAGTGAAGCCTAGCAAAGATAAGGTAGGCAATGTGACGCCTGGACAACAGTTGTTGATAACTTTACGCTCACAACTCTCCATGGCTGCAGAAAAGTTGCGTCAGGATACCCAAAAGAAACTAACACAGTGCAAAGAAGAGCTTGAAAGCATGTTGGAGGATGAAATGCGTCCCAAGATCCATAAGGGATTTGAAATAATGATGAGGGTGGTACGACAATCGATAGTGAAAGCAGTTGAGGATTCCATTGAGGAACAAGTGGAGATGCCAAAACCATATCAGCTACAAAATACTTTTTTGAGAGACCAAGGGGGAATATTTAAGATTGCTGAAGGAGCGGCAGGTAGAGCTCTGGTGAAGTTAGATGAGTATGACTGTGAGTCTTCAGTGAGTGAAAATGACAACACTCAGTCGGAGAAGTAGACTAACTAATGTAGTGGACTTGAGCGCAAAATTCACACGAATGGTGATTGATATTATCAATGCTGTGATTGACTTTGTATCTAAAATTATGACTCAAGTGAAACTCTGCTGAAAATAATTCTGTGGGACCCGTCTGGGTGGAAACAAGTCCCATGGGATCCCATGGGACTTTGTGGGACCTAGCCTTGAAAATATTTTTAATCTTTACACTTGAGAAATTTGGGATCGCAGACGTGCGACATACGAATTTTGGCCATTCCTAGTCCAAAAATGTTTGAATTTGGTGAATTATAGAAAAAACAAGATCGCAAATTTTCCCAGGGCTACGTCTCATGGGATGTAGTGGATTCCACGGAATTATTTTCAGTAGGGAAGATATTTCTTATGAGTCATTCTCTTTATTATCACCATGTTTTTGGTCGATGGTCAGAGATTTTTCTGTTTTTTTAGGTACATGTTATACATGATGAAAAAAGATGAAAAGCATAGTTTATAGGCCCCAAAATTCATCCGTGCGGGCTTGACGCGGTAATTTCGTATTTAAAATTTGCAAAAAAATCGACATTTCATTTTTTGATTGATTTTTTACGGATGTACTAAATACTTTACTAAATACTTTACCAAGTATTTTTTTCGTATAATTCAGCTTTTTTTACGTCGAAATATGTGTTTGAAAGAAATTTTTCAATGAGTCTTACATCCGTAAAAAATCAATCAAAAAATGAAAAAGTCGATTTTTTTGCAAATTTTAAAAACGAAAATACCGCGTCAAGCCCGCACGGATGAATTTTGGGGCCTATAAACTATGCTTTTCATCTTTTTTCATCATGTATAACATGTACCTAAAGTTACAGAAAAATCACAGACCATCGACCAAAAACCTGGTGATAATAAAATGAATGGCTCTTATGTTGGTGATAACTCCGGAGCCAAAATGTTGAGTTGAATTATTGTTTTATTTATGCTGTGGCTTGTCTTCACTGTAAACATATCATTAGGAGGGGATTTTGAGTTGAGTCATTCCTTGATTGGCCTAGATTTTGATTTTATGAATTATATCCAGAGAAAAACACTTAGTTATACTTCATACTAAGAGGCGGGGAGATTCTACGTTTTTATCTATATTTCCAAGGACTGATTTTAGGATGTTGATGGCATTATTGAATTATTAGAGCCTATAGATCTCTATCATAAGAGTTATAGCTGGAAAAGGAAAACTTATACTCCATACTAGTGGCATGGAGAAATCTATATTCTTCAACTTTAGTTCGAGAACGGGCTCGGCAATGTTGGTTTCACCAATTAATTGACCAAGATCTTCATTATATGAATTATAATTAGCGGAAAGATACATTTTGTTCAATGCTAGAGGAGTAGAGAATTTAATGTTGTTCATCTATATATTTAAGAACTGGGTTTACACTATATTTGATATATGGGTCGAAAGATGAATCTCTTTCCATACTGTGGACTTTGATTTTGGATAAGGGTTGTAATCAAGAGTGGAAAAACACGCCATACGATTTGAGAATATGTATAAACAGACAAAGTAATTTGGTCAATAAATAAAGTGTGGATAAGATATAGTCTTTTACTTACCTCCAGCCTCACCATTTGGACTCTTGCTTATTTTGTTGCATCTACACCTAACATTTTGAACAGAGCCCGTGGACAAATCAGATGGGGGGCATTTGAGAAGAACCTTTGGACTACAAGTTACGTGAAGTTGGCCCGCCACTTTGAGATGAATATACCAAAAAATCAAGTAAAAAATCCTGAATCCAATGGTGCAACTCTTTCAATTTGAACAATTTGACCATTTGAGCAATGAATTTTCAAGGTGCTGAAATATCACCCCCCACCACACAACAAAAAATGCTCATAACTCCGCGAATATATGCAGTAGGAAAACTTACATGGGATCAATTTGAAGCTCCCAATTTGACCATATCGACTCAATGATCAGAACCTGTTCACTATTCACGCAAAATTGTTTAAACAGGCTGGAAGGAGTCCCCATGTATAAGGTATAGGCCAGCAGAGGAAAGGCAGCGAAGGAGGAGCACGCATGGTGCGCATAGTCCCCACCAGCCGGCGCCGGCCTATACCTTATACATGGGGACTCCTTCCAGTCTGTTTAAACAATTTTGCGCAATAATGATAAGTTCTGATGCTCAAATCGATATGGTCAAATCAAGAGCTTCAAATTGAGCCCCCGTGGGTTTTCCTAATGCATATATTTGCGGGGTGATGAGCGTTCAATGTGTTTTGGTGGGGGGTGATATTTCGGCACTTTGAAAATTAATTCCTCAAATGGTCAAATTGTTCAAATTGAAAGAGTTGCACCATTGGATTTAGGATTTTTTGCTTGATTTTTTGGTATATTCATCTCAAAGTGGCGGGCCAACTTCACGTAACTTGGACTACATTGGTTTGATTCATAGATCCACTCTAGTCTACGAGAGTATAGGGAGGCTACCCTCCCTAACGGAGTACAAAGTACGGGTACGGAGCCGCCATGTTGTGGGCGACCCAAGCGCCATCTTGCGGTCGGATAAGTATTAGTATATAATGCAAATCACTTGAACCGTAAACAACAAGCAAAAATTGATGGCTGATCACATTCCAGTTATGTTCTGTTATTATAGATAAATATAAACGTCCCTGGGCACAAGATTGTTTGCTAAATTGGACAATAAACCATCCGCGATGCCGGGATATATTAAGTAAGCAACGCGTTGATTGATCTGAATAGTTGAAGATGTTTCTCTGAATAACATAACCTCTTTTATATTCCGATACACAGGGTATCTTTGAAGCAGTATTCAAAACTTATAGATTTGATGGAGAAGTATGGACTGGTCGCTCGTGGCCGAATAGCTCAACTGGGGGCAAGAGGCAACAAGTACACTGAAAAAAAATGGGATGAGTTTGCGGTCATTCTGAATACACTGGGTCGTTGCCAAAAAAATGGCAAGGGTTGGAAACAGGTAAGGAATTGTTATGCCTGGTGTAAGACTTGAGCTCTGATTGGCATATTTGGCAGAATGGAAGTTACTGTTATCATTATGAAATTTTACGCACCTGGGCAGGATGAATGAGTTAAAGACAGTTATCAAAGAAATTGTCGATTAAACTAAAGATTATTAGTGGATAATTTTGATTGATATATCTTTGACAGTACTGGAAACAGTGTAGATTGCAGTCACGGAGGAACAAGGCTCGGTTCTTGAAGGCATACCATAAAACTGGTCATAATAAACCTGTTTGTAATATAACCAAGGAAGATGAAAGGATTTGCAATATTTTTGGAGATCCGGGCCTGGGCTTTGCTATTATCCGTGAATGTGGCTTTCCTAAAAGGTATGCCCTTAATCGGGGTAATTCTTAGAAGGATGAAATGGTCGTGAGTTGAACACTCCTCTCTGTAGTTTGCTAATTGCGTGATATGGTTGATTCGCACAAATTTCATTCTTGATCTCACATGGAGCTGGAAATTTGATCAGCCTATTCCTTTTTACAGAAAATCTAGACCAACTAGATACCAGATGGAGACGATGTGTTATTACATAATTCAAGAGCCAGGATTTGGCATAGATCTGAAAAATAAAGTACACTGGGAAAAACTTTTAAAGATTCTTGATTCCACAATGGGACCTAAGTTTGAACAAGATCAGTGGAGAGATGTGAGTAACAACCAGATTAGTTTTTCAACTTGTCCCTTTGTTTGAATAGGCCACGAGGTCATGATGGTGAGATGGTTTCATCATCAAACCAAATCCATTTCCACCCAAGAATTAAATCTGTAACGGAAATACTCAGATGAAACATTCTGTTTCATCATAATAATATTTTATTTAGTTGATATGGTGCCTTGCATTATGACGCATCATTCTGGGCTGAACGAATTTGAATAATTAACTGGTAATATTCATAAATTTTAAGTCGTATTTATGACTGTTTCATATAGTTTTGGTTCAGTGATACAAGGAGTATGCTTGAGTGCTTAAAGCAAGTAGGTGTAGAAGGGCTTGATAATCATAGTACACTGGTACACCAAGCATACATAGCTGTTCGTGATTATGCAGAAGTAATGTCAGCTGAAGGTGATTTGTTTGAACTATAGTCAGCTGTTTTTTATCTAGGCATGTGGAATTAATTCGTTCCTTCTTTCGGTGTGCGTTACAGGAATCTACAAACAACTAGGCAAGACAAATGAGGCAGTAAAAGGGTATCAGAAAGACAAATTATTGAAAAGGATTGTTGAAAGACAAAAAAAGAAAAATAAAGCTTGCAGTAAAGATATGAATGGTAAGTATGAGAAATGATATTTGTGGTCAAATGGGTACATTGGTTAGTTAGAGGTAATTGATGAGGTATTATTCTTCATTCCTAGGTGCATGTACAATAAGAACTTCAAAAAAAAAATTGAAACTCCCGAAAGAACATGAGGTCATCTGCAAATCTGAACTTGATATCAAGGAATCCAAAAAAGGCAACAATTCTTTTGAGGGAATCAATACAAAATCCTTAAATACATTGCTACCGAAATCGCAGAAAGGTGTAGGAATTAAGGAGGATCAATGCAAACATGGACAACTTGGAAAATCGTTTGAGAATGAATTACGTTCAGAGATCCGTGAAAGGTTCCGGTCGATCGGAAGAGACGTGGAGAGAAGAGGCACAAGAATACTTGAAATGATTGTGGAAGCAAGCAATGAAGAGAGCAAGCGCGTGAGCTTGAAGGAGTGGGGGATGAATTTGTTTGATATCGCGGCAATGGGGGCAAGGAAAGCTATATCGTTGGTGGATAGCGTGGATGAGTGATATATCTCCAGTTATTGGTGGATGTATCACTATGTCAGATTTATGTGGAAGTTGGATGAACTTGGACTTTGAGTGGTCATTTTTCTACCAAGGGGTGAGATATACCATTGGAGTATAGAATATATGTATGAAAACAAAGCACTCATAATATATCATTGAATTGTAGAAGATATATATGTAAAAATGTATGCACATGAACATGGTGCTGAGATGAATAAAATCATTGTAAACCCCATTTTATGGTCTTGTACTTACCTACAGCCTCACCATTTTGGACTCTTGCTCTATTTTGTTGCATCTACAAAACCTAACATTTTGAACAGAGCCCGTGGACACATCAAGTAGGGGGCATTTGGGAAGCAACTTTGCACTGATGCGTGCTCAGCAGGAGGTGGGTAGATCGGAGGAAATTGTTGTCTGATGTACAAGCTTCTCCATGTTCTGGGCAGTCTTTGTACACATGTCCATGGAATACTTACTTGCAGATCACGCCACAACTGTCACAGAATCCAATGCGTTCCACATTGGATGAATATCCATCAACTTCATTAGAATGGTCAACTTCATTAAAACATCAACACAGCTGAACGACCAGCTGTTCAGATGTGGTCGTCAATTTTTGTTCAAGATTTGATCAAATGTTGGAATAATCTGATCCAACCATGATAAAAGAATGTAACGCCTATTTGATCAAATGTGATCAGATGTCATGAAAATAAAAATAAACAATAACCTCAAATTTGAGTCTCAAAATAGCGATGAAATAGTCGTACTACGGCCTCAAAAATGTATGACAGAATTCGTACATCCTTGGAGGAATGAATAAGCCATCAAAATCATCTTTCGTGGACAGGGTCAGTTGAATATTTTTCCAAGATGAGATGTTAGTTTCTCCTGCAGATCTTCTTATTTTATTTGTGAGACTAGTTTTTCTCATTTTTGCATAATTTTTTGATAATTTTAGGATCAATAATTTGCTTCTTTTGATATACCAGTATAATATATACGAAAATAGCTCGATAACTTATGATGCCCGAGCGCAGCTCTGTAACTTAACCTGCAAAGATAAACAATGCTATTTTTTGTCAAATTTTAATAAACGATTCAAGCGTTTTGAATTTGTTTCTGTTCGGGCATGTCGGATATGTATGAAAATTAAATCTCCCCGCAATGGCTACAGAATAGACATCCATTCTAGCCTTACCTTGGCTCGGAAGCCGACTCGCGGAGAGAAACGCGTGGAACGCACGAACCGCCGCAAAGACTAGACACTTGGCGATAGGTGCGCGCTTAAGCTTACAGCGTTTGCAAGTGTCGTAATTTTAAAATCAAGCCCCTGGAATCTAATCTCCATTGAAGAGCTGTGATATATATCCGCGATAAATGTTGATGAAGTCTTTTATCGTAACTTCTTAGCACAAGGGATGACATCGTGGTCAATTATGAATACAATATTAATGTAATCAACACTAATCAAGACAATTTAGTGAAGCAGCATGAAACACCATGAACATAATGGATTCAAAAGGAACGAAAATGCTGTGCTATGGGAGCTTCAGAAGTTTGCTCCGAGATCTAGATACGATTCAAAGTTCTCATCTTCCTTGTCCAAAAGTGCCCCATCTGAAGACTGATGTTTTCGGATTATCGTCATACTTTTTTTGTCGATATTGTCTTGTGTTCGCATGGTCATTTAGAGCGCTGATTGAGACTCATTCCTCAATCAATGCAAACATCATTACCCAAATACCTGTAAGACTGACACTTCCATAATTAACTTCATCACAATCGCGTAATACGTTTTTTTTGGAGCAATTCTGATTATTGAATCTTCATTATAACTAACAAGGCGAGGTCCAACCTTGCGGGTCCTGAATTCAACTCTGGGAATCATCTTGTTTCGGTGAGAAATGAAGGTATCTCCAAGGTTTTGATCCCATGGGCTTTCTACTCTGAGATATAGCTATGGAGATTAGCATTGCCAACATAGGCCAATGTTGAAAAACAGTATGTATAGATATAGTAACAATGCTCACCTCCATAGCTGTATCTCAGAGTAGAAGGCCCATGGGATCAAAACCTTGGAGATACCTCCATTCCTCACCAAAACAAGATCATCACCAAAGTTTCATCAAGATCCGTGTATCCACAAGGTTGGACCTCTCCTTGTAAGTGAAGAGAATAGGACGAAATTTCTAGAGCATGTCTTGAATGTTCGAGGTCTTGCAACGAGAAGAAAAATCAGACCCAGAATAGAATTTGACGACATCTGTGAAATCGTTTCCATAGGTAGTAATCTTTGAGTAATCACATCACCGGCTCTTGATTTTCAATTGCACAATGATACCAGAGATATCGGAAATTATAAATGGAACGCAATGACGAGACACGCTTGAGAGTATCTTTCCATCGACGCCGAATGCATTCTTTTTTTTTATTAAATGCTCTTATTGTACTCGACAGTGGCCCTAGTTTTAATACATCTGTTCATCTACTGACCAATTTCTCTGCATGTTTATGATAAAGTAGACATGCATGTGTGTGCTGATTTACATGCTTCCGCGGAATTTATTGCACGTGTGCAAATTCTGGAGGGGAATCATCTTACTGTCTAAATCAATTGAGTACTGTAAAGCAGGCATGTGTATATGTGCTGTTATGTCTGTCTTCGAGAAATTCAATGAATGTGTGCGTATTGTGTATACTGCAGCTCGAATCTTTTAATGAGTGACCGGAAAAACACGTACTTATTAGGTATATCGGTGAGTGAGTAATCCTTTGCACGTGTGAGTGATCTAGGGATATAGAACAGGATGTATGAAGGATGAACCGATATCAGTGATTAATCAGATAATGCTTGTCTTTGTCTATTGTATACTGCCTGCATCCAATGATGAGTGTAACTCGCGACACTGTAGAGATAACTGGCAAGATATCCATAGATTTATTTTTCGCCCTCGAGCGCACGCGTTTTGCTATGATTTTTTTATACATCGTAAAATTTTTCTTCAGGTGATTTCCATTAGTGTATACGAAATTTATCGCTTTTACACAATGTCAAATTCTCATCGCATATGTTCTACAACGTTTCTTGATTAGTGTATAACACCATCATCTTTAATATAGGAATTGTTTCTGAATCTCACTTATCTTATCGAAATAATTCTTGGGGGATTTTGATCTGACTCGTGATCAGATATTCAAAAAGAGAGGTCAAATCCAAGATGATATATTTATCCGTGCAAATTCAATAAATTTAGGTAATGGTTTAGAAATGGGTGCAAGAGTTTCTAGTATTATGATCGTGAAAGACGCATGTCATGATTAGAGAGATGGAACACTCTCAAGGGAGATCTTTGGACGACTACGAACATTCGTAACTTTGTAGCGTGATTCTAATCTAGTTCTCTATGATCTATGATTCGTACTGTTTCCATCGCCACAATCACCTTCATATTGCTTAGATAAATCATTTATCTGATTCCCCACCAACTCATGATACGACATCGAAACGTTTGATATCTTGAAAACTTACTGCCTCGGCTCAAGTGTTCTTTTGATTTTCTGTCACATTTCCATTCTTGTGAAAGAATGTCAATCTTAATATTGGTCTAGGCACCCACTGATGCTCCCGTGGCCATTTTGATTCCCCAGAAAATATTCACGTTTCCCTATGTATTTTGGCGCGCTGAATCGATTTTTTGAAGTCGTTTTCCCGAATTTCAATTACTTGTTTATTGTTATTAACAATTTTGTGTGCAGAATCAAGGATTTTTGCCAATATTTCGAGTTATATGCATTTCCCGGGAAAACTCCTTCAGATCAAAGTTGTAGATCGTGAAATTTCCTACCAAAAGGGGTCTGCGCAAGTTTCCTGGGGAACGAAAAGCCGATCTGGAAAATGTGCGAAAAGCGCTCGGCGTGGTTAACATGCGTTTAAATGGGTCTGTCAACATTGCGTTGACAGATGCGCTGTCCTTGTGACAGTTGTCATTTTCTGGCAAAGCAACCAAAAGCATCTTGAAGAGGACAAAATTCCCTTCAAAATCGCACAGATCGTATCTTGCCAAGTACGAAGCTTTTCCAGTGTGAAGCAAGAGAAAGTGAAAAAGTGAAAAATTGTTATAATAACGTTTTGACACACTTATTTCTCTTTCTCTTGAGCCATACTCGAAGGGCTTCGTTCTCAGCGAGATTTTTGTGCACCTTCTGGGCAGGGTTTCCATTTCTCAGGAAACTTGTGAAGGCCTTTTTCGTGGATTTTACGATCTACATTTTTCATGTGATGAAGCTTTTCCGGGAAATGCATGTAACTCAAGATATTGGCAAAGAACCTAAATTTTGCACACCAAACTGTTAAGGGAGTAACCTCGGTACCGCGTGAGTCAAATAGATCGACTTTTTTCAACTTTCACAAATTTGCCTTTATGTGTGCCTTATGTGATAATCAGATCTCAATACACCCTCACATATAACCTTGCATATGCATTCGACTCACGAATCATGAAATATTAATCCCTGATTATGGGCGAATTTGTCTTGATTGTGACTTATTCGTGACTTCACGCTGAAAATTAATCAGAACTTTTTTCCAAGCTAACCAAAGCTTGAAAAAAAGTTCGAGAACGTTCTTTGTATTAAGTTCTATAAGTGAGCAAGACTTGAACAAAAACTGATCAGTCAGTCTTTTATAGTCTAATAATCATCGCGATTCCCCATAAGACAGCGTGTATAACCTCTAAAAATGTTTATGCTGATGGTTTGACTCAAGGGTATTAGCCAATGCTCGTGAAATTTTGACTGTGTTCAATTGACACGCAAATACACCTCTCTGCCAAGTTATATCAAAATCTGATCGGTGGATCTTCTACCGAGGTTACTCTCTTAATAACAAAAAAGTAATTGAAATTCGGAAAAGCGACCTCGAAAAATCGATTCAGCGCGTCGACGTATATACTCTGTAGAAAATTGGTTGATTTCACCAAATCGGCAACCACTGGTTGCCTATCAAATTCAACTACTGGTTGACTTTTTTCCCACAGTGAATATGGGTATCATACGGGGCCCATGAGATTGGTCAATGGTGGTCCCCGGGTGACACTTTTGGGTCGGAAAAACAAGTTTCATCGTGTTTTTTCACCAACAAACAGAATCAAGCAAGCCCATAACCCATACCTATCTGACCAGCCTCACCCGCGCGGTCACCAATCCGGGAAATGAATGACGAAAACGATGCTTAACCTAAATTTTTCCCGAAAATGCTCGAGCGAGCGGCGCTGAGGTTTATTCCTGTTTGTTGGTGAAAAAACACGATGAAACTCGTTTTTTTGACTCAAAAAAGACACCCGAGGACCACCATTGACCAATCTCATAGTCCCCGTAAAATACCCGTATTAAAGGAATAGGCGAATTTTTACGCGAGCAATAAGCGTGGTAGTCCTAGTCAAGCGATCACCAATCCGGATAATGAATCGCGAAAACGATGCTTAACCTAATTTTTTCCCGAAAATGCCCGCGCAGCCGGCGCCGATGTTTATTCCTGTTTGTTGGGGGAAAAACATGATGAAACTTGTTTTTCCGACTCAAAAGTGTCACCCGGAGACCACTATCGACCAATATTGCGGGCGCCGCATTTATCCTTATAAACTCGTTGTGGGAAAAGAGTCAACCAGTGGTGGGATTGGTAGTCAGCTGGTAGATTTTTGGCCCAAACCAGTGGTTTGGGCCAAATTGAAGTGGCCACGGGAGCCTCGGTGTATGGGAACTCAGACTATATTGAAAGTTCCAAATCTCAATAAAAAAAAATTGGAAGAATTGTTTGGATAATATGTCGGAGGCATATATTATATATAATCGTCCCCTTAAGGTGAGGCCGTAGTCCGCTAAATAGACGTAAATCCGTTCGGAGAATAAGTCGAATTTTACTCGACCAAATGAATTGGGATTTCACATGCATGTATAGAATGCATGCCTAAATGGCGCTACGAAGCCAAATATGTCAATTTCACTGGAAGAAAGTGTCCAGATGAGGTTTACTGGAGACGTTGTAGGTTGCCGCTCTCTAGCAGACGACGTTTGTGTATATCTCGTTTGGATACTTTTTTGAGTGGAATTGACATATTTGGCTTCGTAGCGCCATTGAGACATGCATTCTATAGATGTATGTAAAATTCCAAGTCATTTGGTTGAGTAAAATTCGACTTATCCTCCGAACGTATTCAGGGCTACATTCAATATGGCGGTGGACTACGGCTTGGCCTTAAGTCACATCTCCTCAAAATAAGTCACAAACCAAAGGGGCTTCTGTAGACCACACACATTTATTTCAATCCTAATGTAGAATAATATCAATCCATATCTCGATGATTGCGTTGGAACTGTGTTTAGACTCTTCATTGCGGTTTGAAAAATGCTTGGGGTCTTTTGGATCCCGTGCAAATTCAATGGATAAATAGGACGAATGTCTATCTCCAAAACAGTCGGATAAAGATCTCAAATTCGAAGGAGTTGTTTCAAGAATCTTGTTTCTCCCTGCAAGATGTACTTTCGCGTGAACTTCGTCAAATTTTACCGAAATATCAGTGATGAAAATTTAACGGAGCGAAGGATTCCGTTTCCTGAACATTTTTTGATGATTGCTGTGAGGAAAACTCTTAGAAGCTTGAGTCGATCTCAAAGAATGGACTTTTAGCCTCGCAAGAAATAGGTTCTCTGAATAGACGCAGAATTCCGAAGACAATATCGAAACAAGCTCCTCTTGTAGACCATTGTTTAAACGCCAATCTCCTGAGCAGCGTAAAAATTAACGCGGAATCTTTGCAACAGTTGTATTGGAAGGGGTCCAGCATCCTCAAAACCATGATTGTAATGATATTAACAACTATGACGAGATCTATCCATCATACTTTCAACCTCCTGATCAAACTAATTGGTGAAGGATCTTGACCCGATTTAATGATTGATAGATGGCTCTTTGGAACATTCTGGACTGGTTTCAAACGGGAGTTGGAAATAACAGATCTCTATTCAGCTCTGGATGAACATTCAAGCTGCACCTTAGGTAATAAGTTATCTAGATTATGGAAAAGAGAAATAGAAAGAGCTCAGAAACTGAAGAAGTCTACACCGAGCTTACTAAGGGTGTTAGTCAAATGTTTTGGCTGTGATTTCCTTCTATTTGGAGTGTGCCTTGGGTTAATTGAATTCGCCGTCAAGTAAGATCGATAACAATCAATTACATCGTCCTCCAAACTTTCGATTATAAATAAGTTTTTTCTTACATTATAGAACTACTCAACCATTAATATTAGCCAATTTACTCAAATACTTTGGCAAGAGGCATGATATAAATAGAGAAGAGGCATTCTACTGGGGTACTGGCATAGTACTTGGAATATTTCTAGACTGCATCATTACTTATCCAGTCTTCCAAGGATTGATGCACATGGGTATGAAAATAAGAGTGGCATGCTGCTCATTGATTTATAGAAAAATTTTAAGAGTTTCAAAGGCTGCATCTGAAGGAGAAACGAGTACCGGACAAGTGAGTTCAAAATACATCATCGGAATTGAATTGATTTTCAGGAGCTTTATTAAGGGCATGTGAAAGCTGACTTTTACCGACTGAGCGGACCGTGCTATGAGCAAGGAAGGTTGGGTGAGATATCCTTATATATATCATAAGGACGGGGGCGGAGGGGTATCGTGACTTAGGAGAGAATGTAACTCGACGATTAGTCAACATATCAGTCGCAATACGACCTGATTTATACATAATAGCTGTATCTCTATGCTCGAGTCCATGCTTCTTGATGCATACATAGACTCATGACTGAATACCTTGCTATCTGCAAGTTATACTGATGATGATGGAGATTACTGATGCGGAGATTAAAGGTTCCCGTTCACATTTTTTATATACTTTCAAGTATATTTTTTATGTGACATCTAGTGATGATTCTGGTGGGGCTCACATTTTGTATATACTTGCATTCAAGTATATTTTTTATGCGACATCTAATGATAATTCTGGTGGGGCTCACATTTTCTATATACTTGCATTCAAGTATATTTTTTATGTGACATCTAGTGATGATTCTGGTGGGGCTCACATTTTCTATATACTTGCATTCAAGTATATTTTTTATGCGACATCTAATGATAATTCTGCTGGGGCTCACATTTTCTATATACTTGCATTCAAGTATATTTTTTATGTGTCATTTTTGCTGAACTATCACTTTCACTCTTAAAAACACATTTTTGTACTATGTGTATTCATTTTAAGTGAAGTGATTTTTGCAGAAATATTTTCCTTGGTAACTTTTTCTCCAAGCAATCACTCGTATGCACATCTCTACACATCCTTGAGTTACTTTGTCAGTTCCAAGAAAAGAAAACCTGTTCAAATCTGTTTTGATTCTGACACCTAACTGCCTCTCGTTGGCCAAAGTCATGTATTAATGTTACCGCTGGACCTGAAAGAATTCTTGATGTTAGTATCACTACTTATGTTTTAGGTATTCTTCAGATTGTATTGAATGTATTATTCAGATTGTAGACTCAAATTCGACTCTATTTGAGACTCAAAACAATTCCAGAATTTCATGCGGAGCAACTCGACAAAGATAATTTGTTCCAAAAACTTTGGGATACAAAGTTCAAGATTAATAATAAACAACTAGAAATCAGTAAATACAGATAGAAGCTATGAAGATATTATTGGAGTACATACATTCATGACATTCCTTGAAATGAAGATGAAATCACACCGCTGGAATACAAACATAATTGGGAGCTCGTAGCATACCCAAGATCAGCTTTTGCTTTCGAAGTCACTCAAGCAAGCTATTCTGAACAAATACTTCAAGGTATTCTGGTTGAAACCTTGAGAAGAATGATGAGATTGATCAGAGATAATATAAGGGCACACAAATAACAATGAGTTTCTGAATTCCACCAATAAATCCATGGTATTATGGAATTTACCATCTAAGTTCCCAATTTCAAGTCACAAAAGCTCCACAACTGAGCCAATTCTCAATAGATTCAAAAAAGTGAATATGAAATCACCCCTCTAAAATACAGGGATCTCAGCAGACAAAAGTTGGATCTCATAGCAATGACCACTCATTTACTTTTGCTCTAAGAGTCACCCGGGTGCGCCATTTGATCTTGGTAATTTTAAGATATTCTAGTTGAAACCTTTAGTAACATGGTGAGATCAATCAAATATGTTCCAGTGATCAACTCATGACAATAAGATTCTCAATTTTATCATTTCATTCTTTGTAGAGTGAAATCCACCTTGTGACTTTCCAACTCCGGGTCACAAAATTTCCAAGACTAAGCTCTAATGCTCAATAGATCTAAATGAATGAATGTGGATTCACCCCTCTATAGTACAGGGATTTTAGTAAACACAAATTGAAGCTTGTTGCAAACTCCAAATATTTACTTCTGCTCTAAGACTTACCTGTGCTCGCTATTTTCACCAAGTATTTTGACATATTGTTGTTGAAACATCAAACAGAATCATTAGTTTGTTATGATATCATCTGGAGGCCTTCACATTACAGGAACATTCTGAGCTGCATCAATACATTCATAGCACAAATAGCTAAAGTTTGGTGAGACCGAAAGGTTGTAAACCTATCTGATAAGCTATCTCATGAATCTGTGTAGAGATAGCATTTTTTGCAAGTTTGGTGGAAGCATGCCTTTCTACTCAGTTTATCGATCAAATGGTTTCTTCTCTGATCTGTTTTAGTGTATAACTTTATCAATATCTTGAGTAATGTTAACTCCACATTCTGTATATAAATATCTGATGTCCACGAAAGACAATTCCATACCTCGAAAGGCTCAGATTTGGATGTCAATATCAATAAGGCCTTGCCTCACATTACTGTTTCTGTTAATTACTAAGTCACTTCAAGGCTCAGAATGATTATCACTGTCACTCTTATATATTCACTGCTTTTCAAATCAAGGAGCAAGTAATTGCCTCAAGAAACAGGATTGTCACTCAGATTGTCAATACTTGGATTGGTTCTCCTCAGATATGAACAAAGTTATTACTATTTTTCATAAAGTTTTGCCAACGAATGAATTTTCTGTTCCTGATTTTTATTATGTGCAAGTCAAATATAAGTACCGCGCGACAACTCACGACAGTCCATCATCGTTCATTCAAAACAATAACAACAGCTGGTGTGGGCGGTAGATGACCTAACCCAACCTTGCCTCGACTCAGCCAAAATCACAGCTCATGGGCCTTCCGCAATGTCATACTTCTGATCATTTTCTGAACTCTTTGAGGACGATTTCGGAAAAAGTACTCCCAAGTATGGAAGCTTTCGGATGTGATCTATCATTTGAAAAAAGAATCGATATAATTGATTGGATATTGCCTTCAAACTTTGGTTTCGAAGTCAGGCGTGTGAGTATTTTCTCATGCAATGGTCAACTTCGAAACCAAAGTTTGAAGGCAATATTCAACCGATCAACTCGATTCTTTTTTTGAATGATAGATCTGATTCTAAAGCTTCCATACTTGGAATCACTTTTTTGAGATTCACCGTAGAACTCGGGAGAAAAATCGATTTGTCAGTGGTTACGGTCGTCGGTAAAAGTTGGCTTTCACATGCCCTTAACAGTGCGTATGTTTCACCAGATGGTAAATTTGTTAAGTAATGATGTGAATAGACTGGACTATTCAGTTTTTACTGTACACTACATTTGGATAGCACCACTACAAACAATTGTCGTTGCCTATTTATTGTACAAAGAAATGGGCCTTGCTGCTGTGGCAGGAGTATTTGTACTTTTGATTTTTATCCCATTTCATGGCAAGTATTTCTTGTGATCCCAAGTAGAATTACATCACATGACAAATTACATAGTTGATAATTGGTTTTTTTTCCATAGGGTGCTACGGAAAATTTGTTTCAAAACTCACGCTAAAGTTCGCATATCGAACCGACGAGAGGCTCAGATTAACTAATGAAATCATCAATGGTGTAAAAGTTATAAAGATGTATGCCTGGGAAAAACCATTTTCGTTTCTTGTAGATAACGCTAGAAGGTATTTGGACAATCCTTTATTACAATCATCATAAGTCTGTAGATATCTTCTCAAAAAAAATTATTCTCTAGGAAAGAAGCGAAACTCATCAGAAATAACCTGATGGCTACAGAAATCTGTTGGTCATTGGAGAACTACATACCCAGACTCTGCATTTTTGTTACAATTCTAAGCTACATACTTTTTGGTTACGATATTGATGCAGAAAAAGCTTATTTAGTGACAGCATTTTATAATGTACTACGCACTTCTTTGTACCGCACATTACCTTTGAGTAAGTTCGTTACCATTCTTACAAATCATCTTGAAGGTACAGTCATTCTTATTTATGACATATTCTCAATTGATCTAGGCATAAGAGAACTAGCAGAAGCTTTGGTATCGGTGAAAAGACTGCAGAAGTTTCTTCTCTTCGAAGAAATTCAGTACAAACCAATCAATGAAAATGGTGTGGAAAAGTCTGGCAAGAAAAGCGATTTTGCTTTAGAATTTAAAGATGTCAACATGAAGTGGATTCCTGCGAATAATACAGAAATTTTGAAGGGGCTGAATTTTTCGGTCAAATCTGGTTCAACGACAGCTATTATTGGTCAAGTAGGCGCTGGTAAAACATCATTGATCCATGCGATTCTTCAAGAAATTCCATCAGTCACTGGAAAAATGAATATCAATGGAAAAATTTCTTACGCTAGTCAGGAGCCATGGCTCTTTACCTCAACTGTTAGACAGAATATTTTATTCGGGGAACCGATGAATAGAGAACGTTATGAAAGGGTCATCGAAGTCTGCCAATTGAAGCGAGACTTTCAATTACTCCCATACGGAGACAATACACTGGTAGGCGAGAAAGGCTTGAATTTGAGTGGCGGTCAATGTGCGCGTGTTAATTTAGCTCGAGCAGTCTATCACGAAGCAGACATTTATTTGTTAGATGATCCACTTTCAGCTGTTGATACACATGTTGGTAAAGGAATTTTTGAAGACTGTATCCAAGACTTTTTGAAGGACAAAACCGTGATACTCATTACTCACCAGTTTCATTTCTTGAAGAATGTCGAACAGATTATTGTCTTGGGAGATGGTTGTATCCAGGCCCAAGGAAATTACTCAGAACTGCTAGATTCTGGTCTGGATCTAACTGAAATGCTGAAAAGTGAAGAAGAATCTGGAGAAATTGTTGACGATGTACCAGTGATTGCAAAAGAAAATGGCTTGACTCTAAGAGCTACTTCCATAGACCGAGAGGAACAAGAAGAGCTTGCTGAAACTAGGACTCTTGGTGGAATTTCATGGGGTACTTACAAACAATATTTTGGAGCAACGAAGAGCAGTTGTCTCATATTCCTAGTCATTTTTACAAGCGCAATTTGCCAAATACCTGCCACCAGTGCTGACTATTTTGTCACATATTGGGTTAATACCGAAAGTTCCAAGAACTTGACTCAAGAAAACAGCGATGATCCCTTAAGAGGTCGAGGGTGGTACATATACATTTACGGAGCTTTGATAGTTCTGACTGTTCTTGTTACACTAGCACAGATATTCACATTCTTTGAAATGTGTATGAGAATCTCAAGAAATTTGCACGCACTTATGTTTAAAAGTATAGTACAGACTCAAATGGCATTCTTCAATGCTAATCCAATTGGACGTATACTGAACAGGTAAAATTTAAGGAATTAATCAGATTTTATCTGGTGAAAACTGATTAATGACAGTTTTCATTTCAGATTCTCCAAAGACATGGGGACTGTTGACACTCGACTGCCTCAGACAATCATCGATGTTTCACAAATATTTTTATATGCATTTTTCGTGATTGGAATTGTTGCATCTGTGAATCCATGGTTCCTCATTCCAGCAGCAGTACTTGCTGTCATAGCATATTTTTTTAGGATTTTCTACATACGGACTAGCCGAAGTATTAAGAGATTGGAGGGAGTGAGTGAGTATCCAATCATTCTCTCAATTTGCTCGCCCTGTTTATATACTATCATGCCATCAGCTTTCTGTGCAAGATAAAGAATCAAAACGTCCAATAGTTTCTCTCTAATTATACTGAACATCTTGTTCACCGGATACGAGTAATGGATTTTGCATTTATTTCAGCCCGATCACCCGTATTCAATCATTTGAGTGCCAGTGTTTATGGTTTATCGACCATCAGAGCTTTAGGAGCTCAGAATATACTAATAAAAGAGTTCGATAACCATCAGGACCTTCATTCCTCAGCCTGGTTCATATTTTTCTCTGGATCAAGAGCATTTGGCATGTACATAGAGTACCTTTGCCTAGTGTTCATTGCAATTGTTGTGTACACCGTGCTAATTCTGAGTGAAGTTACACTAGCAGGAGATGTAGGTCTCATTATTACTCAGTGCATTATGTTGACAGGCATGTTACAATGGGGTGTTCGTCAATCAACCGAACTGGAAAACCACATGACGTCTGTCGAAAGAATACTTGAGTATTCAAATTTACCTCAAGAACCTCTGTTGCAAAGCACTCCAGAAACGAAAGCTCCCGATAACTGGCCTAATAACGGTCGTGTGGTTTTTAAAAACGTGTACTTAACATACGACCGTCAAGAAAAGCCTGCTTTAAAGAATTTAGATTTCATAATTGAACCAAATCAAATGATCGGTATCGTTGGTCGAACTGGTGCTGGAAAATCTTCCATAATCAGTGCACTATTCCGTCTAGCTGATATCGAAGGAGAGATTTTCATTGACGATGTCGCAACTAGTAAAGTCGCTTTGCAAGACATGCGCTCTAGGATCAGTATTATACCACAAGAACCGGTCTTATTTGCTGGAACACTCCGACGAAATTTGGATCCGTTAGAGGAATACTCTGATGAAGATTTGTGGCGAGTTCTGGAAGACGTTGAGTTGAAGGGATTGCTCGAATCTGATTTAGGCTTGAACATGAGAGTGATGGAGGGTGGCACAAATTTCAGTGTGGGTCAAAGACAATTACTGTGCTTGGCTCGTGCTATCATGAGAAATAACAAGATATTAGTATTAGATGAAGCAACAGCCAATGTTGACCCTCATACCGATGAGTTGATCCAAAAGGCTGTGAGGAGGAAATTCGCCAATTGCACTGTACTCATCATTGCACATCGTCTTAATACAGTTATGGATAGTAACAAGATACTTGTCATGGAAGCTGGACAAGTTGTTGTAAGTTGATTTTTATCAGTACGCATGTGCCACATCTTTTTTGATCGATCCCTTCAAATAAAGCCAGCAGAAGTTCCTTTACATTTGGAAGATCTGAAATGATAGGTGGTCGAGTACCTGTAGTTTCGGATCGTAGGAATTTGTCACATGCACCGTCAGCACTTCGACGGAGCGAAGTACATCCCCACTGCATCAGTCTACGCTGCAGCACGGATCATCGTCGTCTACGATGAGCCGTGCGGCAGCCAGACCGCTCGTATCAACCTTCAGAATCATATCTCTCTCTCGAGTATATTTCAGCTGCCATAACCTATATATTCACATCACTCAACCGTGATTCATTCGAATCACCCCTTCTTCCCACGTAACACACATAACCATTGTGCGAAGGAACTTTGGTCAAAGACCAAGGATTGCTTGATTAGGGAACATCCCCGCTCACTAGAACCTGAAAGGTGCATTCCTAACCTCGCCTCATACCATAACGTTGAATTGTGACGGGACTCGTACACGTTACATTGGGATGTACGAAACTGTGGTTCACGGGCATCAAATTGACCTTTTTATCGCTTAACTAGTCCTCGGGATTATTTTGCAAGCTATTGATCAGTAATATTAGTTTTCAGAATGAAAGAACTATGTTTATGCGCGATATGAGCGATGATTTTTAATGAGATCTATGAAATCCGTAACTTATCCCCACGACATTATCTGGGGAGGAATACTCATCCAAGTCACACTTCCACCTGATGTATCAAGTTGCACAATCAAATTCCAGACTGCATACTAATCCAATTGAGACATCAGGTTTCTGTATAACAACATCCTTATATCGAAGCCCTTTACAAGATCCGTAATTTTACTCAAAGAAACCAAACTTTCTTATTGATTGCATACAAATCGAGATACGGATTACATATTTGAATTTTAGATGCCTTATTTCGAAATTTCATGCCCACAAATCCACACTGCGTGTAGCCAAAGTCTAAAATCATTCTCGGACCAGTTTCCCAGAATTTCTGTTCAGATCACAATACTTGTGAACTATCTCGTGCCGAAAGAGTCCAGACATATTTGTAAATGCATACTTACTTTCTAGGAATTTGATCATCCGCATATTTTGCTACAAAAAGAAGATGGCGTTTTCCATTCTATGGTGCAACAGACGGGTGCTTCAACAGCGGAGAACCTCTTCAAAATAGCCGAAACTGTAAGAAATATGTATGATGATACAAGAAATCTTCCCCTTATGCGCCGTAAACTTATACCTAATCCGACACAATTACCTTTTTCAGGGTTATAGACAACTGAACGAGTTGGATAACACAGAACTGTAAAGTGGAAGTTTTTATAATCACTGACCAAATCATTAAATGTGTACTGTGTATACAGACATCCACGAATTCATCTATGAAGACGTCGGAAATCCTCGATGACTCCCTGTGAATATGATTCGTTAAGACTGTATAAATCATGTATTTCTTTTATTTGTGACCTAAAGAACATTTCGATATAAGTGTCATCCGAGAGCTCCAATCATGAGTACTCATCACCAGACTCGGTATTATAGCTCTGAGAAGTTGCATTCTCAAACTAAGTACTGTCTCCTAAATTCCTTCCCTCAGTTTTGGAGATGACTAACTGCTTTTTCTAGATTCTTCCACTGCAATTCATTCTAAGCCATGAATGATTGACTTCATTCTGAGTACAAAACAGTCGAAGGATACTGTGTTCTTTGTGAATTGAATTATCTCATACATATCAAAATGGTTGAATTCAACGTTAGACGTCCGATGGCTAAACTAACAATGACGATCTTGCAAGTTTCATCGAGACTTAGCGTTGTGGATTATCTGTATGTATGCGTAGTAAGGATTATATCTTAAATTCAATATTTGTAGCAAACTATTAGAGGTAGAAGTTACTTTTTGCATCCCTGTCCAATTTTGAATGAATAAAATTCCGTTTCATAATTAAAATATCTTTTTTACAAAATATAATACGAGTGTTTTTCATTGATGACAAATTCATTCTTAATTGCTCCTTAACAATCGACCGATACAGTTCTTATCTGAGACTAAAAAGTACAGGATACGACCTATCCTCGTGAAACATCCGTGCACACTGATTTCACAAGTACTTTGTTATAGGTACTTCAACTTTAGCTATCGATAGTCTTGAATCCAAAACAAAGATTCTTTTTAGAGTTCTTCAAGCTCCAGAATGTATCTTTTTTTGTATTTTCTAGGGATGTATTCTTCAATGCTATTTTGAAACAGAGTTGACAGCTGTTCTCAATTTTTCTTTGAAAAATATACATTCTCACGAATTTCTCCGATCTGACGCTGGAAAATCGTAATATTTGTGGGCTCACTATTGAAGACACTCAATCTTAGCTGTTTGATATCCCGCAGAAGATTGAACAAACCACTTTCAAAGAGATTCATAAATAAATCTTTCTACAACAAACATCCTTGAAGATTCTCCGTGCATCAAATCGGCTACATCAGAGGACCATCATGAAGGAATTTTTCAGTAAGCATGGATACACTACTGATACGGGTAATTCCGCTAACTGAAAAATGACGTGGTATGCAAAGCTCTAGGCTCAGCATAGACCAAAACCCTTGTCAAAAATGTTCAAACATGGTCCAAATAGTGTCAAGATTCAATCTTGAATACTATTTAGCGCCGACCTATTCACTGAAGGTCTCAAAATCATGGAATGATGGGCTTTTCATGAGAGTAAGTCGGTAGTATTCACTACTATCAGTAGCGTTCTTCGTCGTGTAACTCAAGAGACTCTATATCATGAAAGATTTTCATAAAGCGTCAAACACCATGACATTATACCACACTATCACAAAACCAGACGCAGATAGGTGTGCCTATCGATGAAGAAGTTTCAGGGAGGTGTTTTCAGTGGGAACCCGTTAAGATTCGAACTTTTTTTTAGTTATCGCATTCACGCAGCATAACTCAAAAGACCTGTAAGTACTTTCTTTCTCATCTCAATTGTGCAAAAGTCTCCGTCTGAGTGCCGCAAACAAAATGCCTTCATCCGAATGGGTGTGCCTATCGTAGAAGGAAACTTATCTCAACTCCAATGAGGGAAAAGCATTGCGTGATTCAGTTGAAAAACCTAATAAAATTGATGGACCACCTCAGTATGGATTGATGAGTCTTTGCTTCGTATTGTGAAAGTTAGTTTTCCTGGTGATGGATGATAGGGATGAGCGAGCCTTTTGAATTTCGACCTTGGGTCCTGGAAACCCAGCTATATGGTGAGATTTCATACCATTACGACATTTTTGAAATACGTGAACATACGCTTGTCACTCGAGGATGGGGTTCTGGTTGGATATGGTCTTAAGCATCAGTTTTGAAAAAATCTGACAATAATTATATTTGCAACCTCTGAAAGTTTCCAATTACATTAAAAAAGTGCTCCTCTTCGTCATTTTTTAGTCTTCTGTCCTCGATGCATTTTACCGCAAAAATGTAGAGTTACTTTTTGGAGACCTTACAAATATGAACAAAAGAGGTTTCTACACATTATTCCATATGAGACGTTCCCTTGGTGTGATGAGTGTATTCGCCTATTTTTTCTGTTTGTTTCACGGTTTCGGTCCCATAACATGAAGGGAACGCATTTTATCGTAAAAAGTGTGAGGCTATTTTTTGAGGATCCTGTAAAAGTGAACCAAAAAGGTACGTACACATTTTTGCGTAAAAGACGTTTCCTTTGGGTAATGAGAGTATTTCCGTATTTTTCCATTTTTCTTCACGGTTTTGGTCCCATAGCCAGGAGGGAACGCATTTTATCGTAAAAAGTGTGGAGCTGTTTTGTAGATTCTGAGAAGATGAACAAGGAAGGAATTCACAAATCTTTTCCATATTAGACGTTCCTTCTGCAAAATAGGAGTATTCTAGTAGTCTTTTGTTACTTTTCACAATTTTGGTTTCATGGCTCGAAAGGACTGTATTTTATGGCAAGAAATGTAGATCTTTTATATAAGACGTCCTATTTGCGTAAGAAGATTATTTTCGTACTTTTTTAATTTTTATTTTTCACGGTTTTATTGGTCCCATAACTCGAAGGGAAAGCCTATTCTGGAGAACTGGAGATGTTGAAAAAAGACACAGAGAAGCCTGACACCCATTTTTCGATAGGCGATATGGAAGTATTTTCCTCCTGGGTCACTTCTGATGTTACTAAAACTGTGAAAAATGATGAGATATCGATTTCCCGAAAGACCCTATTATGAAAATCATGCACTCGGGTGTTTTCTTACTCCTCTTGGGATATTAAACAAGAAAATGTATTGCTGGGTAGTGTGCCTTGAGAAAACATTTTTTTCCCTCTAAATCTTGAATTGGCTGAATTGCCCATATTACTAGCATTTTCGTAGCGAGATACCCAACCTGGAATTCGATATCAATCCTCGTATGGATGAATAGCTTTCCAAAGACCAAGCAAGTTGGTGATGCACTCTATATTTGTTTGTCGTTAGTGAACCGCATGACACTCGTGAGAATATTTTTGCAGGATGTGAATGAGATTCCTGCTTGGACTATATATCTTATCATGAAATCATTAAATCAACTGAGAGACTGAGAGTCGAGTTACCACTGCGCTGCCCAAATCAAAACATCTCGGAAATAAATCGAGCAATGATCTTGAAAAAAAATTCTCATATCTCACTTATACACTTGAAAGAATCTATTTACTCGAGGAAGTATAAATATTAACTATCACCAATGCATACAATTTCAAATTTAAGATGCGTGTATTTGGATACGCCTGCATACGAGCAGAAATAGCCACGGAGGCATATGACTTCCACAGAGACGAGTCTGCCGTGAATCAGCCATGTAACGAGCTCAAATTCAATAATCCTCTTTGAAGGACTTCTAATTTTCCCTAAATCCTCCCTCTCTCAATTCTCCCTCTCACCCCTCTCATCTCCTCCCCTCGTCCTTCAGAAACATAGCACCAATTCAGATATCCAATTAGACGAGCTCGTAAGTTCGTCACTGGCGCTCATCTCTGGTTTTAGCCCATCGAGTGCAGCTTGCGCACTAAAGAGCTTGCACCAATTCTACAAAGGCCCATATTTCCACGTAACCAAACGACTTTGCTCCTATATGTATACGTTCCAGATCGTTGCCAACACCCGCCGTAGCCTGCACCACTCGTCTACAATGGCGATCTCTACATATGTATATTCCTAAATCGTCAGCCTACATATATATCCAGGGCTAGGCTCGACCAATAGGTATGACATCGTTATAATAATACTAGGTAGCACACAGAGATGGAAGAATATGGGGCTGCGATAGGGTGACACGCTGGTCAACGGCCGTTTGGAGCACGTGTGACCGAGCTAAATTGTCCCAATTCCACTTGTGAATGTAAAAAATTGAATGCTATGAGAATTCTAACAGTAAGGCCTTTGAAACATTTGTGCAGCGAGCAGCAGCAGGTGTGAACATTGACATTTTTATGCCTATGATTTGAGAGTGGAGTGCAAGGGTTTGCCAAGTGGAGGTTGAATGTTAGAGTGTGCTCTAGTTTTCGAGCTATGAATTGAAACCCTTTAAGTATTGTAGAACCAGTAGCAGAATTCTTATCGAGGGGATGACTGGTAAAATGCATGTGCTACTCGAGGTTTGCACTGTAAGGTTGACTTTTGTGACTGCGTTCCAAGATAAATAATTGACATATGATAACATATACGATGATGAGCATATAAAAGTGTGCGCTTCGATAATTGATGACTTTACTCTCCCAGTTACACTCAATATTTAAATTGCATGATGTTAATTACTGATGGGATTCGTGGATTATCAATATATTGCATGTCCAAGCTCAAATGTATCATTTGATTAATTATTAATAGAATCAGAATATAAATTATTACTGATATAAGGAATCTGAAGGTCGTCAAGTTTCATAACGAAAGTATTCTTGACTTAGAAGCGTTTTAAATCAAATTTATGACACGAGCAACTACCGTGCTACTTTATTTGACTTGCTCGCAAATGGGATGTTCGCTAACACTGATAGCGATATGATGATAAGATATAACTAATCAACTTGATCCAACGTCAATATTATGTTAAATAAACGAATCTTACGCGACCAGGTGTAACGGAGATGTACCGAAATAAAACCAGATGAGTTAACATTTTTACATAGACATCATTGATATTTTTCAACAATCATTCATTGTCATTGAAAATTTGACAATAATATTGTGCTTCATCCGTCGAAAATATTTTGATCTCGCTCTACGATATTTTTTAACAATCGTGTATTCATATACCCAGAAAATATTCCCAAAATAGCTTGTCTTGAGTATGAGATATTTCCAATTTTGAAGCACTTAGCATTTTCTTGAATATTCGATACCATCTACATATTCAATTCTATGTATATAATTCCATTGTGAATCGTATAGCACATGCTGTATCAGAATGACGATACAGAATTTCCTTTTGTTTGTGCATATGCATGATAGCGAGGTCTCCTAACCTCGCTATTACTGATAGCCATATCAAAAATTTTATCTTCCATATGTCTATTCTATGTGAGTGCAATGTAAACCTACGGAAAAATGAGAATTTTATTGTGTTTTTCCTAATCGATTCGACGAACATTGAAAATTGCAGCATGAAAGACCTAGTAACAATAAAAACCTCGATGAAAACCTGAATCGAGGAGAGATTGAGACTTAATTTGATAAACGTAATCATTTTATGAAATTTTCCAAGGCCGACGTTGACTAACGAATGTTTGATATTCACACAATGAGAGGTTGTTGGTAACGATGATACAGCAATCTAGATTCAAAGTCATGGTCTGTTCGGATTTTGTGTTTCGTTTGCACCTGTAGAAAGTCGTCGATATCATTGAATGGCTTCTTCAATAATTAATAAAATGATCACTAGATTATATTCTATGCTTATTCTTTTATCCGATGTAAGAATCTGCACCGAAACAAAGAAATTAAGCAATATGTGTCCTATAACTGACAGTGAATTGCAGTCCAGAGCATGACTTGCTGATAGCTCAAAAAGATACTGGGAAAACGGAACTGACCAGCACATTCAATTCGGAATCGTTGCAGTTCTCTTACGCCAGTTGAATGACAACCAATGCAACAACCGAGTTTAGTTGGGTCACCAGCTACTATTCGGATCACTTCAAACCTGCACATGGATTCTAACACGCTTGATGAAAACCATCAAGGAAGGAATTAGCTGCTATGTTTTCACATTTGAGGGGGTGGGTGGAAAAAGGGCGTGACCGCCATTATGCCCTTTTTCCGGACATCGCTTTTTTGAGCCGCTATACAAAGATCTACCACCCCCCCCCCCGAAATCCGATTTTCGCAAGACCCCAAAAACCGTCTGGCAGATAAAAGGGCGTAACTGCTGTGATAACATTTCGAAAGCAGGGCTTAATTGTTTGCTCAGCCCAACAGGATTTGGAAAAAAAACTCAAGTACCTGACTGAAAAGATTTAAAAGGGCGTAATTACTTTGTAAGAGGGCGTAAGTGAGGGCGGATCTGGGAAAAGGGCTTAATTACCGAGGAAAAATTTTATAAAAATTCTCCAGAGCCCGAAAACGCTTTTCCACCTAATATAACGATGAAAATATGTTGTTTTACCTTTAAACTAAGTGTTTTTACCCTTCCCTAGTGAAAAAAATTTCTCGTCATTTTCACACGACTGATGAGAGCTATTCGTGTCATATAGAACCGTGGAGCATGAATCGAACCACTATACCTAGCAATCAGATGTCTTTCAAAACATGCCCACGAACACTCTCAAGAAATTTGAAGACGATTGGACTTGATCTCGAGATTTAGTTCCACTTTTTGTGAGGAAGAAAAGTTGCAATTTGACCCTGTATTCGGAAAAAGGGCATAATTGCATTTTCTGAAATTGCTGAAAAAAGCTCAAAATCAAATATCATACCCTGGCCCGGCTTGGGCTATTTCGAGAATGCTATCTTCTCAGAAATAAGTTAGCTCAACTCGTCCAATTATGTCCCTAGTGATTTCTATTAAGTTTTTATTGATTTTCTCAAAATGACCGTTTTGCAGTTACGCCCTTTTTCCACCCACCGCTTCATTTGAAGACAAAATTTTTGGACCATCGTGCACCAAATATACCGTGACGGCTGTGCAAATTGCGATGAAAAAAGCTCCTATGCGTGCGAAAGCTCTGCCACAAACTGATGAGTGACATGATCTCGCACTACAAAGAGCTCGACCAAGAGAGGACCGCTTGATGAAATTTTACCATTATCGATTATGTTTATGGGCCCATGAGATTGGTAAATGATAGAGATTCCGGTTGACAATTTTGGTTGAGCATAGTGGATTTCGCACCGAGTTTATGAGGTTGTGGCTTGCTTCTGAGCGATTGGTTTTCGGCCTGAGCCGCAGGCGAAGGTTGGAAGCGGGGAAGCTCGTGAACGAGGTGTGTATACTATTTTTTGCAATTTTCTAAGCACCCTAACATCGGAAATTTGCAAAATAGTATATTCCAGTACGAGGGCGGCAACGTTGGTTTTCGCACAACGAGTGATATTTCCTGGACCGAGCCGAAGATGAGGGTCGAATTCATCAAGAAAATGCGGGAACCACCTCGGCAGTGTATCGAATACTATTTTTCGATCAGCTGGGCGGAGAACAAAATAACAAAAAAAAAAAAAAACGTGCGGAAGCGGCATTTCCCGCACAAGAAATGGAAGAAGCGAGTTCCTCCATGTTTTTTCATGAATGAGTAGAAATGAATAACAGCGGTGGCGACGCGAGCCTTTTCGAAAAAAATTCTATTAAGCAACGTTTTCGCGATTCAGCATCCGAATTTGTGACCACTCGGCTGGGGCTGCCACACTTAGACGCAAAAGATCACGCAAAAAAGTCTCGCCGACTCTATAATTATGATAAAATACGGAGCCCATGAGATTGGCAGATGGTGGTGCCACGACGACATTCTTGGGTCAGAAAAACAAGTTTCATCGTGGTTTTTCACAATCAAATAAGATAGAACAACCATGGCGTCCATGGAGAATAATCAAGGGGTTAAGCAACGTTCTCGTTGTGGTGGTACGCGGATGGGTGACCGCGCATCTTCGCCTGTCAAGCAATTCACGCACCAAATTCACCCACTTTGTTATCACGGATGAGAAACGTGTCCGAATATCAAGTATGAGTTCTTTTTTCTCATTGTAACAGAAAACCATGTTACTCCGCTGAGATTTATAAATTACGAGGAACAACAGAAAATTGTCTCTCTTCTTCAACATGCAAAATGCAACAAGCATCTCAAAAAAATGTCAGAATAATGTTCTCCGCTGCAAGGACACGTCCATCCACAATAAAGCCATCAGAATCCGGAATACTCTTCTACACGTACATGAAGTGAACTCCGCCTTCTCGAGATTTCAGACCAACGCGACCGCGACCCGATCGGAAATTGCCGAACAGATTGCGGATACTGGCGAAGCATATTAGAGTTGACATAGCATATCACGAGAGTTGCACGCTATACCTTCTGCTATAGGGCACCTTTCTTCGATGCTTATCGACAGCCTGAAGCGTCATAAATCTAATGGACCGGCATCGTGGCACCACCCAAAGCTTCACGCACATACATATATGTATAAAAAATAGAAACGCTCCAGGTTAAAGTGCAAAATGCTCCCGACGCGCAAGCTTTTAGTGTTTTCAAAGCTTCACGTCGGTTGGACTCTTTCACGGCTCGACTGGTTCCACTTTGGCTACGTGTCCGTTTGAGGGATGCTCGCTTGAGTGATGCCCGTCGTCTCTCTTGTGACTATCCTCTGTCTATAGTATGGCAGGTTTGAGAAAGTTTCTGCTGCTATATCATACTGTAGAAGATTTATTCAGAAAATTTTAACCAGCGGGTTGAATCAAAACCTTAACTAAGTTTAAAATGAATACGTGGTCCGTGATATGGATACTCAGCTAGTAGTGACAGGGTGAAATTTTTGGATCGGAAAAACTAGCTTCTTCGTGTTTTTATTGTGAATGAATTTAAAAAAAGATTGGCGAGCAAAGTTTCAGCGAGGTTCGTGTTTGGATGGGTGACTACCCGTCTTAGTGTGCGAAGCCTATAGCTTGTTTAGGATGAGGAACTAGGCAAACGCAAGATGAGTGGTCACCCATCCGGATAGGATCCCGCCAAAACATTGCTTAACTTGCATTGGAGATTGAAAAGACCCGCGAGGCCTCCACCGATGTTCTTATTTCTATTTGTTTACAAGAAATCACGAAGAAACTTGTTTCTTTGGCCCAAAAATGTCAGCCGAGGAACACCTGTATCAATCTCATGAGTCCTGTATTATACTCATGATGAAAGAATGGGCGAATTTTTTGCGTGACCTAAGCATGGTAGCGCTAGCCGAGTGGTCACTTATCCGGATACTGGACCGCGAAAACGTTGCTCAACCTGGATTTTTATTACTTGATTAAAAATTTAACCAAGTAACTGAAGCAAAAATTCAATCTTCCGATCGAAAACTCAATCAATCTAGTTGATGATAATTCAATCAATTTTTACAGTGCATACGCAGCATGTTTTTCAAGTACTATGCATGTGTTCAAGATGATTCCATGAATTTGAAAGATAGGGTGCGAATCGAAAGAATGGCGAGGGTCCTAAATGAAAGTACATATTTTTTGGAGGAGGGTGAGGCTTAAAATGGCTATTAGAGATTTATAGTTCAGAAATTATAATTTTCCATTTCACGCACCACTATCGTTCTATCAAAAAGATGTGAATCACAGTTTTCCCGATTCTAGCAGCAAAACAAAAATTTCAAGTCAACCGATGTTACCACCAAAAATCCAACAGATTATACTGCCCATGGAGGTGACAGTAGCGGATCCATACTCAAAATCGCGAGTGTGAGACCAATAATTCCAAGATTTTTTTGCAGGATCTCTTACCCACAACTTTTTCGACATCAATGAAATCAAGTCAATGTTCCTCTAGCTCTTTTTAACTTTTCTTCGTACATTTCTATAGCTCTAAATATTTTTCATTCATAAATCCTGAAGGCTCCTTAATTTAGGGTAGGGTACATTTATCTCATTTCACTCAAAAATATTTGCAAAATACTCATTTATTGTTTACAAATTCTACAAAACTCACACATGCGCATACAAAACATAAATTTGTCCACTTACCAACTCTTAGATCAAATTACATCTAGTTTTCGTAATAGGTAAAAATAACTTTCTATGATTCGAATCGCTAACTATCACTGCACTGTTGTACATTTTGAATTTTAGAAGCAAAATTTCCTATTTTACGATCATGAGTATCGTCACCCCATCGTTAAAAAGAAAGTCTGAGCTCTAAAGATTTGGCTTCTCGATCTATGGAAATGTTATGGTAAATATATGGAAAAATTTATATAGGAATGTAGTATTCAAAACGTATAAAAATCTAGGTTCACAACTTTAATAAAATATTCCTGCTTCCAATATCATTTGAAATGGAGATAGTGGAAGATATAAGTATGTATAAAATATCATCATTTCAGCCTCCACAATCGAGGAAAAACCAACTATCTTCTCAAGATTCAATATTCCTGGAAGTTGAGCTACACAACATGCACTTGCACGTAATCCATATTTGAAATATTGCTACTAATTGTGAGTTGTAGACATTCTCCACAAACTTTTATTGAGTTTTTTAATGTGAGATTTGGATATCTCATCAACTTTTGACAATTATTGTATAAAAGTTATATGATCACTATCATATGAGGTAGACACATAAATATGAGACAAAGAATCTCGAGAAGACAATCAGTATGAAGACATTTTCCGGGATTTTTTTTCAATCATTCTTCATCATGTACTCACATTCATCACACAAGTTTTCATCAAAATACAAAAATACGCACTCAAGCCATGTGAATTAAGACACTCCCTTTGATCATTCGATTGATCACAACTTATAAATATTCTTCTTCAACTCTTTCATTTATTTCTGAGACGCTTGTTGATGTGATCTTTGATCGACATCATTTTGGAATGCATGAGCGCGACAATTGTTCTAGCAAGATTCGCAACAAATATTTATATTGAGTATATATCACCGGAGTCGGAAAGCCTTAACATTAATCAGTTCCCAGATACAATTATTTTCCATCTTCACGATAAAATATTAGAATATTCATAGTATAGGTTTTTAAGAAATAACAATAAGTATCCTCAAAATATTACATCCTGGGTTGGGTATTAGAAATGGATTCTCCTATGTTCTGAAAATTGCGCTTTTGGTAGATATTAGTTGGCGGAGTGATTATTTGAAAGTAAATGCTGAAGAAATTCACAGGTCTTGAGCATAGCTTGATTCCCGTGCCATTAGCACGAGAAAAAATCCCGAGACACTTCCTGCTAGTGAATCACAACTTGGATGATTAATATAAAACTGTGACGGAGGAATCCAACAGCCAGGACAAAATTAAGCAAACAGACATTAATTGTTCTGAGTTACAACGCATTTTTCTACTGCGATAATCATTGCCGAAAAATTTACTTTAGATGACGATGATTCTTTAGAAGTAAAAATGATTCCGCGGATTATCATTCCGAGTGACAATAAAAGATATGTTACCAATGAGTCTCTGTACCCTATGCCTGACTCAACAAATTGTCCAACATTTAGAGACTGGAGGAACGAGAGTCAAAGTTATTTTTCGAATATTTCGGATAAGTCAATACTGTTATGACTAATTTGAATATTGCTCTATACAATATTAACGTTTTCAAGTAGGGAATTTCATTACATTATTTGCATAACTGTCGCAGGGATACTGTTGGCGATATGATTTTGGTATTTTTTTTTCATCACCCTCGAAATTGTTGTAGACGCCTTTTTACTGCAATATCCTTTTTATACTATTGATTCGATGACTCTCTACGATGGTCCGTTTCACCTCACGATAATTGATGATCGTCATCGTTCAAATACGCTATAACACAAATGCATTAGGCAAAATTATGTAAATTATCAGAAACGATAGACGCATTCTCTGCAGCCTTACAGTGAGCATTCATCAAAAGAAGAATTGTGTAGCTGTATCCTCACACGAGAAATCAACGAAGATGTTAGGATGAGTGTTTGGGTCCACTGAAACTCGTGACCTACAATGTTGCTCCCAAAAACCATGAATATAATTTTGTGCCAAAACAAGTTTTTCGTGATCGAAAAAATCAACGAATCACGATAGAATTTTTCTCTGAGAGATTTAAGAGTCATTTGGCATCAAAAGTCGAAGAACGAATTCAAAATGTACCAGAGATCTACAAAATGGGCCATTTCAGAGCATTCCACCAAGTGCCTGCACCAGAGGGTTTTCGCAAAAATCCCCAAAAAGTTTTTTCTAATTGTACAATGTTGAAATCGTACAAAAATTCGTTTTTGAATTTTTCCGACCCCCCCCCCCCCATGGGCCCCGGGCCCTTGAAGGGTCTGTTTCAAGCCCTTTTTCAGCCTATTGCCAGAAAACTATCGCTTTGGCTAGACTCAACGTTTTTGGACGTGCATAGGTGCATTTTCTTCGTTGAGACTAGTAATTTCAAGTAAAAAGTTGTCTATGACCAATGATTGAGCCTAGCAACTTCCAGCAGTTATTTGCTGAGAGCAGGTTTTAGCGATTCTTGGGCCTCTTTCAAAGTAAACTAGCTCCTGTGAGACATGCGATAATGAACTCTTACCAGTGATAATTTTGGAGGTCTTAAGAAAACCTGCAATTTATTGACCACTGGTAAAAGTCGTACTTTTCGTAGGAGTCACAGTCGTTCCAAGTTGAGCAGTTTCGTAAACATGCGAAACTTTTAATTTCTCCGACCCCAAGTTCGTGTGAATATATTGTTGATACGAATATTACCGCTTAGAACAATAATCTAGGTGGGATTTTCAATTCTCGATTCGATTCAGCCAATTTAAAACACCCTATTTTGACTTTTTGCTCAAAATGACCTCGCAGGTATGGCTCGTATATGCTTCCATCTGAACTAATGTGCACCTCTCTATGTAGAATTACTTCCCAGAGTACCCCTAAATACTTGTAATGATTCCCGAAGGCGGGCTTAAAGCTGAAAGCGAGCTAGGGGTTCAAACTAACGTGTTTGGGCGCAAGCGAGCGTGAGGGTGATTTCACCTATTGTTAGTTCATAAAAGAGATTAGTGGCAAAGATAGGGATACAAATATATTTTTCCGACTCAAAATGAATCAACTAAACACGGCCCTCGAGTCAGTTCGGCTCCCAATCGTCATCTGAAGCGACTTCATCTAAAAACATGTAACGAAAGAGTTTTCGAGTCTCAGAGCAGGTGTCAATATTTTAGAGCCAACCCAATCACTACAACGTGCTTAGATGGTCATTTTGAGTCAGAAAACCATGTTCGTATTCCTATTTTAGCTGCTCATCGCATTTGTGAGCTAGTATAAGTAAAATCCCACTCACACTCGCCTGCGTCCAAATAGACGAAATAAAGCCCATTTTCAACTTGCAAAATAGAACAACCTGCTCGCATCTAGCTCGAGGCTCACCTCCGGAAGTTTCCACTCATATTCGGGCGTACATTACAAAGTAATCCCATACTGATTGGTGCACATTACTTCAGATGGAAGCATATGCGAGCCATACCTATGAGGTCATTTTGAGCAAAAAGACAAAATAGAATGTTTTAAATTGGCTGGATAAAATCGAGTATTCAATATTCCACCCAGATTATTCTTCTGATTGGTAGTATTTGTATGAAAAAAGTATTCGCACAGATTTGGGGTCGAAGGAGAAAAAAAGATTTTCTGCAATTGAGCTCGAAGTTGGCATGTTTACGAAACTGCTCAAATGGTACGACTGTAACTCCATGAAAAATACGGGAATCGACTTTTACCAGTGATCAATGAATTGTAAGTTTCTTTAAGACTTTCAAAGTTACCATTGGTAAAAGTCGATTACCACATGTCTAGTGGGAGCTACATCACTTTGAAGCAAGCCCAAAAATCGCTCAAACGCGCTCTCAGCAAATAGCTCCTAGAAGTTGCTAGGCTCAATCATTGGTATTGGACAATATTTTTCTTGGAAGTACTAGTCTCAACGGGAAAATGCGCCCAAGTGGGTCCAAAGAAATTGCTGTTAACCAGGGCTATGATTTTCTGGAAATATATTGAAAAGGGCCTGAAACAGACCTTCCGTGGGCCCTAGGGCCCATAGGGGATTTCGAAAGAATCCAAACAATAATTTTTTGTACTATTTCAACAATGGCAGTGAAAGAAAAAATTTTTTTGGGTTTTTTCCAGACCCTCTTAGCGCAGGCATCCGATGAAATGCTCCGAAATGGCCCATATACAAGAATAAGAATGGAGGCTATTTAGATGAGAATTCAGGTGAAGAAAAAAATTGAACTTCGTCTGACCCGCTGATATTCTGTTGCTGGAGAACAACTTCAATTTCGGTTCACAATTGAATCAATTCTTGATGCAAGCAGAGACCTCACTCTAGTTCATACTGATCGCAAGATTTGAAATTCTACCTTATACTCCATCACTGATGGAATTGTAAGGTCGTACAGAAACCAGAGTGGGACTCACCTCTGGCTTGCGAGGCTCGACGCTGTTCAGGGCGACATTCTCCGACAGGTGATCTTCGTCGGAGTTATCGACCCCAAAGACCGACTTGTAGCCAAGTGTAGCAAGCAGAGAACCACCAAGTGGTCCAAACCAATAGATCCAGTGATCATTCCAGTAATTATTCCACAATGCAGGTGCAAAAGATCTCGCAGGGTTCATACTGCAACCAGTGTAAGGCCCAACGGCATTGGCTAAGCAAGTAACAACCAGGCCAAACTTGATAGCAGTCGAGTCTGTGTTGTGGGCATTTCGTGAGTCCCAGATAGCACAGACAACGAGCATGAGGATAGCAGTTGACAGACCCTCGATCAGTAGACCTTGAATTGGGTGAACGTGGTTCAGCTGCGTCACACAGAAACTGTCTGTGGACGCGTTTTCTTTAGCTTTCAGAAGGTCTGATGGCGTTATTACCTGTAAATTTGAATTAACAAGTTTATGCGATTTAGATTTAGGAATTTCTGGGAATTATCGTAATTTTAAGTAGTATAGACAATTCATTGTGATCGGTAGTCTGATTACTCGTATTTTCCTCTAAGACTTATCACGAAGGGTGTTTTATTCATCTGATTCAGGAACACTCAGGCCTGCGAACACTGTACAAATTGAAAGCAGAGTAGATTTTATCATGGTTGAGTGATCCTTAAGGCAAATCCGCAGTGCTCTGTTCTATCGACATGGCGCGAATTCAACAATTTGTCATTTTCAAATGATTGCAATCATTTTCGGATCATATCATTGAGTCAGCGTGCTTCGCGATACAATTTCCAACCATTTGAACTTTGTCACGTCTCAAAAACGTTTTGGAAAACTGCAATCTTGAGTTATCCCGCTGCATCATAGAACCACGTGGTTGTGCACGTTTGCCATTTTCCAAATAATTCAAATAATATCGTGAGTTTTGAGACGTTCAAATGATTGGAAATTGTATTGCGAAGCGCTGACTCAATTATTTGATCCGAAAAGTGTTTGCAATCATTTAAAAATGAGAAATTGTTTGAAGTAAGCTATGCGGATTACCGAAGTAAGCTATGCGACGACCATTACACGAAAGGTGTTTTTCTGAAATGGTATTGACAGATTCATCCATTTCCAACAGTTTTTTCGTCATGCTAAAGATCATGAAATTTCGTAGAAATTCTTATAGGCACTTGTTTGCTTGAAAATCCAATCTCTATTTCACCAGGAGAGTATTTTAGATCCGGTTCATGAATTATTCTGAGAATAATTTTGTTCCAAAGTCAAAAGATGATGACCACAACCGCAGAGCTCAACGTTTAACCTTTCTCAAGCTACAGCCTATGACACTAACATAGACCACATAGACCTGTGTTGAGAAAATGATGTAAGGTAAGTGTACCCAACTTGCCCTCATTAAGCCATTTTCTTAATAACTTTGGCCCATCTCCATATTTTCCAATGTACTTTAGCTCATTTTAAAGCTTGTCTCAAGACCTTTAAAATGAGCTGAGATAAGGCCAATTTGGATGAAGTGGAGCCGAGCTGTTTGAATTCTCCCAAAAAGTGATTTTTGAGAGTTTACAAAAGTGTGTACCCAACTTGCCCCCATCATTTAAAACAATGTAAATCGGCGATGAAGTGACTAGAATCGCTTTGATCCGTTTTGATCACCGTGCAGCGACATTTGTAGCTTTTAGCTGGCCCAAGACATCGTTTCCGACCTATTTTGACGTGATAAACACGTTCTGAGTGGTGAAAAAAGCCATACTGCACGCCTCTCCGAGATAGCCATATGGGGGCATGTTGGGTACACTCCGATGTCGGCCTTCTTGATTCTCAAACCATCTCCGTGTTTTGTACATCGCTCCAAAATCGCTCCAAATCAGAGTTCTGCAACCCTGAAGAGCGGATTTTGAAGGTCTTGGGACAAGGAATTGAATGCGCTAAGGTACGTCAAGATTGGTCGAATAAAAATAAATTGGCACCGGTTTTAGTGAACGCGATTTCCTCGGTGATTTCTCAGCCGTGCAAACACGAAAAATGGAAAACTCACTTTATATTTTCTGGAGAACGCAGAAATGATCCGGGGTCGATGAAAACTACGTATTTTCTCATATTTTAACATAACAAACGTAAAAAAAATTGCGGGAAGGTCAACGAGCGCCCATTCCTGAGATCGGCATATGGGGGCAAGTTGGGTACAGAGGCAAGTTGGGTACACTTACCTTATTATTATAAATATACTGTAATGCATAAGTTGTAGCCCAATGCGTTAGGGCCTACAATTTTGGATATCGTCTTTTGATGTTGAAAATAGACCTTCCTCTTAACTCAAGCCAAATCCTTAATCCGGTTATGCCTTATTCTCCTAATTATTAAGGGTTAAGAGGCAGGTAGGTATTCATTTCTGTTCTTCGAAGTTATTCTTATGCAAGGACCAAATTTACCGATCGGGTCAGACATTTGATGAAGTGAGAATTTTTTGAGAAGATCAGAAGTAAGTGATCGAATACATATGAGGGTTTCCATGGAACATTTGACTATTGACCCTCTAAAATAAAAAAAAATTTTTCTCATCGCACACGTTTAAAATGGGTTTCATGTGATTCTTATCCCCGAAAACATGTGAAAAAAGTGGTGTCACTCTCTTCCAAGCCGAGGTATCTGGTTCAGAACGAATTGTACGGAATTTCACACTTGAAACATTCGTGAATCAACTTCAATCGAACAGATTCGATTCAAAACATTGTCTAGACGATCGATACGGATTATATTTTGCCTGACTTGACTTTAAGATGAATTTCATCATTGATTTCTCCGAAATTCGATGTAAATTTCCAAAATCGAGTCAAGAGCTATGAGTCTCATTTCAATTTCTAGAATACACTGTGGTGTTATTTTGTTCATTTTTCAGCCGTATACTATGTAAAAATCAAGAAAATCGCGATACCATCACATTTAGCGGCTTATTTAGCTTACCATCCGGATTCAAATATTTCTCCTCAGCTTCTCACAGAAATACCGATCGACAATTGTAACTCAGAACAGTGCGGTTATATCCCTTTTGCGATGAAGAAAAAAGAGCACAACATTCCAATCCTGTGCTTTACGTTTCCTGAGTATGCCATCAAAAAATGACCGTTTTGAGAGCCAGTGGCGCGATAACTTTATGAGCTTTGAAGCTTTATAAAATTTGTCCGGATCAACGCACACTCACAAACCAAACGGGATTCGATTCGTCTTCTTTTCAACTTCGAAAACTCATTGCTAAATTTTCCGTTTTGCACAAGGTATTTCATCAATTTCGTAAACAATAGCAAGAGAAAGTTTTCCCACAAATCTCGGTTACATCGATGAATGAGAGTTAATATCATAGCCAAATCAGCGCACACCTCTGAATCAAAGATTTTCTCAAAATATGAGATTAGTAGATGGATATATCATTCCACCGAAGTAGTTGAGGCATAGGTATTTTAGTTACAGCCTTATCAATTCAAAAAATCGCGTTGGTACGTTTGTAAACTACCCAAAAATCATCCTTTGCGGTCTGCTATTGACAAATCAGGATGCGTTTCAACAAAAAAGAATTTAGTCCATATTGAATGATGCCAAATACTATAAAATGCCACTCCTGCGCACTCCGAATAGTTCAAAATACTCTTGGAACACTGCAGTAACACAAAAGTTAAAAGTTCCGTGGAAACTCTCATATGTCTTGTGATGAATCGAAAAAAAAAGAAAGTTAGCAAGAAGCCTTCTCTCCTTCCAAATCATTTTGAATGAGCAATTCAGATACGAAATATGTAATGTTAAGAATACAAATCCACTGAATAATCTCCTCTCACAATGATAGAGCTACTACACCGAACATAAAATTAGTCAATGCATGAAGCTAAGAACCATTGGGAGCCCTTGCACAACACTTTCGCGAGAAAAAATTGAAAAAATGATAGATTCATCCGTGCACACATAGTAGAAACAGATAACTGCCAAGCTATCGGAAGATTTCTTGCACAAGTACCCAATCTTTATCATTAAAAAATGCAGGAGCACCCAGATGATATGCAGTATAATCAACTTCCTAAAAATAAATTCAGAGTTCTCATCCGATAATAACTCGTTGTTTCAACAGAATCTGCAACCTTTAAACTGGCGTTGACATCAGTTCATTGATCGCGAGTCACAAAATAACAAAATATGGGCGGGATTTTTGCATCAATATCTCACGCATTACAAGTTATTCTTTAATTAGTTCCAATGAAGAAGATAGCAACCATCAGTATCTCGGACAACGGCAGAATTTTGACGAGACCCACGCAAAGATGAGGATAATTCGCCGTATTTTGAAACAGCTATATTTATCATGCAGAAGTATTTTGTAAAATCATTCATGGTTTGTCGCCCCAACATGAAAAAAACCTTTGCATAAAACTAGCTGATGGATAACTGTTATCTGCTTAGATAGAAACAAAGAAATGAAAAAAATCAGCGTTTCTGCAAAAAATGTGTATCTATAGATCACACAAGCTATATCGTAGAACAAATTATCATTGGTGAAAATTTTGAATCATGATTTCTTCTTCAGTGTATTATGATTTGCTTCATCGTCAGAGATAAAGTTCTACGTCAAATGTTTATGGATACTACAGAGAATACAATGACCGGCTTGTGTTATCATCTTCACATTTGTTGCAATATGATTGAGAAAATGTCTGTCGAATTTGCTGAGAAAGATGATCTCTTTCCGTGGAAGATTGCATGTTGAATTACTATTGACAGCCGAAGCGCTTACGAAACTATTTCGGATGAAAATACTTGTAACTACTGCGTAGATTTCGCGAATATGTCGAGTCGATTATCTTTGCATTCATTTTCATGTTTTTGGCGTTATCGAAGATTGGAAAAGTTTCACGATCAAAAATGTTCGAAGGTCACTGCTGAGCAAGAGGCACGGCTTTTTAGTTGATATGAATTTGCTTTCCTCATTTACGTAGATAACAGCAATCGCATCGTCACACACTGGGTGAGTGAAAAAAAGAGATTAGGAGGATTAATAATTCCACCGATTATGATATTCTAAAGCTCCCGCAAATAGTCAAATATCAGCTGGATTCGATGGTTCATTTAAGAAATTAAAAATGAATCAGAACTCATCTCGGGAATACATTAATGGAATCTATGGGGATTCACTCACCTTGAGCATGCCAAAACCAAGTATTGCGCCAAAAAATTGAGAAACGAAGTACACCATCGCTTCTGGGATTGTTTTTTTACCAAGGACCACGGCACCAACGGTTACTGCGGGGTTTATGTGTGCTTCGCTGATGTGTCCAAAACACTGCAGAAGAAAATTAAATTTTTGAGTTGTCTATATATGAATTATTCTACTTTGCGACCTTCAGGAGAGCGGTCGTTGGGTAACAAATAATATATGTAAAGATGAATGGTTTTATTTGAAGTTCCATTCAATCATCAAAATGTAGTTCACGTAAGAGTACAGACTCAAATGAAGTATTGTTACCTAGACGCCAGAGTTTTATCTGAATAATCCGTATTGATTTGATGTTGTTTCCTCATTATAGATGAAATTGATTGGAAATATTTTCAATTAACTAGCATGTAAGGAATCTCATTTAAAAACGACACATGGAAAATGATGATGTCTCGGATCGGTATCTCGTAATTCTCATTCGATTCAAATATTGTCCACCGTAAAGAACTTTTCACCCATTGAGAGGGTTTCACAAAAACTACGGAAACGTCTGCGTAGCTATTTTTATTTTGCCTTTTCATCCCACCAGAGCATGGGAATCATGCTTTTTTTCCAGTAAATTGCATTTATCTCGAGTTTGGCTCTAGATAATGCAACGTATTCTACGCCATTCATGCTGTGGTGGAATCGAAAAGTATCACAGGGGTAACTCGGCAGGCGTCTCCAAAATTTTTTTGAGCTCCCAGTGGGTGACAGGTTCATATAATGGATCACAGGGTCGAATAAGAACAACGAAAAATCGACCAGGGACAACACTACTTTTCATGAGTAGTTTTTTAATTCCTCGTGTGGAATTGGACTTTTTGCACATGTTTTTCATGGGAATCAACTTAAGGCGATGCGGTCACCGTGCACGCTGATTTTTGTTCACAGAAATCTCAAAATCTTTTCCAATTCGGGCTAAGCGGCGAGTTATCCAGGCTTTGTACTCATCTAACTTGGCCTGGATAACTCTTCGTTTAGGCCAAATTGGAAAAGATTTCGAGATTTCTGGGAACAAAAGTGTGCCAATTTGTAGGTTAGGAAGTACCCGCATGCAAGTTATTCTCGTTCATCACCGATAGTCTTGGGATTAATGAAAAATGACGAGTTATCCACCACAATTCAGATGATAATACGTGATGGACAACTGGTCTCAAACTTCATATCATCAAAATTTTGAGGTACATCTAAATGAAATATAATTTCCGGGTTGCACGGCGACCGCATCGCCTTAAGATAACGCGAGTACATGAGAAAAGGATCAAAAAATATGTGATTTGCTCACCTGAATAACTATTAATACTGTTAATCCGAAGTTGAATGTGGCTTGTAAATGAGTGGGTTCCATTCCCAGTCCCCCAACGCATCCCATACATCCTAGGAAGAGTAACACAGCCGTACCCAAAACTTCGGCAAGGGCTATCTTACAAAGCTCTTTACTTTTACTTGGTTCCTGGGCCATTTTCTGGAGACCTGTAAAACAATGATACCAGTCGTCTCATGAGTTAAAATATTGAAACAAGGACCTCGAATTTCTTGAAAACAAGAAATATCTCAATTATTCGCTGGGATTACTTAAATCTAAGTTTTCGCATGATATCGAATCTTGCAAGAACTTTTGCAATTTCATTAATTTATATCAAATTGGTGATCATATTCTCTCGTTGGATGGGATCATTCACAACAAACAAGAACTAATATGAAGTAGTTGATGCGTGAGAAAGCGTCCAAAGATCCATTAGTCGAAGAATCGAGAATTTCTATGACAACTATAAATATCTATGGGATCTCTGCCAGATTGAAATACCAAATTTGAAGCTGGAATTTCGAAGAATATAAGAACAAGAACGCAAACCTCGTACACAAAAGGAATCATAACCTTTGAGCTCGATTTCAGTCATTGAGTCTTGAATAAGAAGATGGGAAAGTGAACTAAACCGAAGATTTTTGCGAATCCTGAGATTCAGCTTTCAGAACAAAAATGAAGTATCTCAACTTCACATGCCATATTGGAAAAATCGGTAATTTTTACCTAGTCTTTGACTCCAATAATTTTTCCTGTATAATCAAGCACCAACTCATTCTACATTGGAATCAGCGCATATGTTGCGACTCATGTATCGCACACATTTTTCACTTTTGTTCACAGACCTTCAATGATTATTATGAGAACTGATTCGTGATTTACAAATATAATAGTGTATAGGAAATTTTTCTCCCTTTCTGATGCACTCCTAATAATTTTTGAAATGTCATCAATAATGATCACCGTTTCCATTATCTCGTACTTTTAAAATCATTTGAAACTAGACTAAGATATTTACAGATACTATCGTTCCTCTTTGGAAGAGATAGCGGATCCTTTCTCTGACTGAGTCATTGATGGAATTCTGTCTCAAGTATCCTGTTGAAATTCGAGAATTCGCTCTGTCACGACTGCAAAGTCTGAGAGCTATAGAGTGCTGGGTCTACAAAAGCCTAAGAAGTTATCGATCCTCATCGCTCTCAATATTTGTACTACAAACAAATGCCACTCCTATAAAGAGAGTGGTATTTTGGACTATTATGTTTCAACATGGTTGCAAAATTGCTTGAGAAAGCTTATGATCGTGTCAGTAAGTGTGTATCTATTATATATTCAGTTTGATTGATTCACACCACATTCCTGAAAATTTCATTGACGGAGAGATTTTTTCATTTAGACAGAGTGAGAAGTGATCGAAGTCCTAAATTGTGACTGCAAAAGATTGATCGAGTATTGAATAAAATTCAGTCAGATATGTGTTCATGGAGAAGCAAATGTGATAGTTACTTGAATTAATTAGATTCAAAGAACTAGTTCTTCAAAAGCTGTGAATGAAATGAGGTGGCAACCGTTTTCCTCTTCGTTGAAAAAGGAAATTAATTCTTTGTAAAAAGCAATAAGCATTCGAGTTCCACAAATTGAAAATTGAATGGGTAATTACTCAAAACTTTGTCGAGAAACATCATTACAGACGGAGAAAATGAATGTAATTCGTCTGAGCATTCGTAAATACAATTGTATTCCAACGGTCTTCAAGAGCTTGACGATGATCAGATAATCATCTCAAAGAAGATGTAAGAGTGACAAAACTAGTAATTCAATCTCCATCCATACATCCTCTTATCTTCTTAAATAGAGTGAATTTCAGTCGCAACCTCCACTCCACTCAAGTAGCCACTCCACGCAGAAAGGATGCATTTCGATTTCACAGTCAATACTTGAATCATGATGCAAAAGTGTTCCCATACTTCATCTTTGAAAACCAATCAATAGTCAAATGCATCGTCCAAAACGTCATCTCTAATCCAACTGCGCATATGTATATTTCAATAAATAACGATCTCTCGATCTCAAAGCTTACATGTTCAAGTATTTAGTTGCGCAACGATCCCATTCATATCGCCAATATACATAATACTCAACATCGAACGATCTGTATGTCTCAATAATGTACTACTATCGCGAGCGTTTCTATAATTCGCTTTGAACTTTGCAAAGAGCGAGCTTTTTTCGCCTCGTCGCGCCCGACGTCGACGACAACGACATATAAAAGTCTGCGCGATTAAAAAAAAAGCTCGCAAAACTCGCGCGACGAGCTCTCGGATGTTCTCGCATACGACGACCCGACGCGAGCGTCACTCGCGCGAATATCGTCACACAGAAAATAGCCTCCACTACCACCACAACGACGACCCACGACCGACGAATACCATTGCCGCATAGTAGTAGCTCGTTACGCATTCAACTGCCCTCGCTCGTTTCCTTTTTTTTTTTTTTTTAATTCTCGACACACTTTTATTATTTTTTTTTCTTACTTTCCTACTAAGCTTTGGAGCTTGTACAAAACTGGCCAAGCGCGTCGCGCACCGATGAGTCAGAGAGAGCTTTGGCGCGTTCTCGCGCGCTTGCGAATAAGAAACTCGCAGCTAGGGATTTTTCATAATGGGCTAAACTTTTCTGTCTTTCTTTCTCTATGCGTGTCTATGTGAATTCGTTATCTTGAGGCAGTGCGGTTGTGACCGAATGGCTCTATATACGCATTCGAACAAAGCCAACAACGGTTGCTATACCCTTGCGGAATGCATAATCAAAGGGGTCAGAGGTATCGGCCTTGGTGGCGGCTGTATTATACCAAAGCGATGCAGACGTTGAGAGCGAGGTTGAGAGTGAGGTAGAATAAGTGTCTCGCCGGGGCTGTATGCGAAATGCACTCACATTGTGGTATATAGGAAAGTGGTGGTACCCGATAATAGAGTTCGATATTAGGTTTGCTGGGTTGTGATGGTGATGGTTAAGAGGTTGAGAGCCCGTATTATGCAATGCGAAATCCTGAGCGATAATATGTATGCAACGGGTCTAAGCGTGGGTATACGAGATATCTATATTGCCCTCGGAGGTGTGATTATACTGTGATGGCTTTTGGTTGGATGATATCACTGAATGCCTATGAGTTCATATGAAAGTTCAATGGCTGCATGAAAGCCGGTATATCAATTGTGATCAGAAAGATCGGAGGGTAAACTTTTGCAGATCTCTGTCCAATCTGAATTTGCAATGAATAGCTCGATAACACCGACCACAATTTGAAAAAAGTCTTTCTCCAGAAATCGTGCGCTGAATCCCGAATATGCCATCAGTTTTGCACGTACCACCCCAAAATTTCGAGATATTCGACTAATATATATTGTGTACCGAGTTGCAGAAAGCGCAATTCCTCCACGAATGGACATCGGAGAAGCCGACTCACGAGTTCCATGAGACATTTCGTCGCCTTATCACGGTCCAGTACTCGAGGTGACACTCGTGGTCTACTACCCAATGTAACACTTATGGTTCAGTGCTCGAGGTGGGGTTTGTGATCCAGTGCTCCGTCAGTTCGAGAAATGGACTGCGAGTGTCAACTACAGTACTGGGATACGAAAGTCAGATCAAGTACTGGACCACGAATGTCACTTCGAGTACTGGACCGCGAGTTTCGCCCCGAGTACTGGACTATGAGCGTCACTTCAAGTACTGCACCTCGAGCGTCAGGTCGAGTACTGGATTTTTAGTATCATCTCGAGTACTGGATGGCGAGTGTCACCTCGTGTGCTGGACCACGAGCGTCACCTAGAGTACTGCACCACGAAAGTCACCTCGAGTACTGGACTACGGGAGTCACCTCGAGTACTGGATTTTTAGTATCATTTCGAGTACTGGATGGCGAGTGTCACCTCGAGTACTGGACCACGATAGTGTCACCAGGAATCCACATTATGGAGATGATTGGCAATGGCCATGTGCCCTACGAGGATCAATCAATCAAATTCTTCCGAACAGCATAACTAGACGTAATATCATCTCATCCTTCGGAATCCGAGCTTGGTGTAGAAAATCATGTTCATGGGATATATCTCCGAATTTTGGATGGTGTACGAGCAAAACTGATGGCATTCTGGGACCCAGCGCATAATTTTATATTGACCTATGGATCCCTCTCTTCTCTAAAATCAATTTCCTTCCAAATTTTGGGCCGGTGTTATTGTGAAATAAAGTAAAACAGCCTCAGCTTTTGCTCATAAGCCGAGACCGTACATACTCAATGCGTCGTCTATCATAACCTCCGCTTGACTCCCAAATTTTATTTGCTGTATGCAAAATGAATCTGTTCTGAATGATTTCGCTCCATAGCGCAAGTCTCTCGGATTCAGTGATTCCGGTAAGCATACGCTCATTGCGGTACTTACAAAATTACTCCTCTCGATATTCTTAAAACGGTGGAGCTATAGCACTGCGGTTGTGGTTGGGGAATCGCCGTTTCAAAAATATTGAGAGTTATACTGTAACTACCGCAATGAGCGTATGCTTATCAGAATCAGTGGATCCGAGAAACTTGCGCTATGGAGCGATATCATTCAGAAGAGATTCATTTTGCATTCAGCAAACAAAATTTGGGAGTCAAACGGAGGTAATAGCAGACGACGCGTGAGCTCTTACGGCCTCGTCTTAAATTCCGAATCCACTATAAATCATCTAGTCATCGAGTTCCTCACTTACTGTTCTTGCAAATCAGCTCTCACCAATGACGGACGTCACCGTGCACCCTTCTTCTTTTCTTTCTTTTTCTCTTCTGAAAATCACGGTCCCTAAGACCAAATATCATATGATAATTTTACAAACATCCGAATTGCTCAGGAAGCCGTGATGTAAGAAACAAAAATCATAAATATTCTTAAAATTGTTCAGCTCATCAGCAAAAGATGTCACCAAACTATCAGTACCTAATCATTCTACAGACTATTTCAACTACTGAATAAACTTTCTAAATGACGAAACGTTTTTTGAAATTATGCTACACTTTTCGAGCTTCAATAATCGTCTTCTTACGTAAATCGATGATATTAAATAATTAAATTCGTAAACTCGGCAGTAGAGGGCTAACTTTTTTCTATATTAATCTCGAATTCTGAGATCGATTTCTGATTTCTGATTCCTGATTTTAATACCAGGTTGATTTTTTACATCAACAAATACTTGGAATTCAAATGGAAAATTAACGCTCGGGGTCCGATTCTGGAAATATCAATTGATGAAGATGTTGCACAATTTGCTTGAACCCGGAATCGAACTGGGATTTCCCTTCTTGATTAGTTTTTTAATTATTTTCTCAAGCAACATACTCAAACTTTTCTATACAAATACCGCCATACTCAAACCAGTCATAATTCTCATTAGCAGCTCTGCAGTCTTCTGGGAGGCGATTTTATTTTGCATTGGCTCGTGATGGGAATGATCTAGTTTCGCCTTAACCGCCTATCCGAAATTCTTGTCATTGGTTTTCCAACAAGGTTAGAGCAGTCAATATAACTGCTCCAGCAATTTGAACAAATATAGAACATTTTAATGAGTCCAGAAAGATTTAAACGAAGTTATGTCTAATGTTTCACTCATTCCAGAATAGTCATGATCTTTGATGTTGATAAGTTGAAAGACAGCCATCTGGTTCACCAGGTCTCTCCAACCCTGTGTGGCTGTCGAATTTAATCCAGGTGGTTGAACCATTGGTTGCCGACCGAATCCAAGCACTGGTTCACATATTTTCCGCAGTAAATATGTAAATATTTACTGCGGAAATGTGCTTCCTCCCGAGGAGTGGAATTAAATCTTGCGACCAAGTCCAATCGTCACCAAATTATTTGAGGGTGTTCCTGGGCATGTTTTGAAAGATATCTGATTGCTAGGCGGGTGGTTCGATTCATGCTCTACGGTTCTATGGACACGAAAAGCTGCCATCAGTCGTGTGAAAATGACGAGACATTTTTTTCACTGGGGAAGGGTAAAAACACTCAATTTGAAGGTAAAACAACATGTTTTTATCGTTATATTAGGTGGAAAAGCGTTTCCAGGCTCTGGAGAATTTCTATAAAATTTTTTCTCGGTAATTAGGCCCTTTTTCCAGATCCGCCCTGACTTACGCCCTGTTACAGAGTAATCACGCCCTTTTAAATCTTTTCAGTCAGGTACTTAAGCCCTTTTTCCAAATGATGTTGGGCTGAGCAGAAAATTAAGCCCTGCTTTTGAAATGTTATCACAGCACTTACGCCCTTTTAACATCTTATCATAGCAGTTACGCCCTTTCAACATTCTATCATCGCACTTACGCCCTTTTATCATGCAGATGAAAGGGCGTAATGGCGGTTACGCCCTTTTATCTGCCAGACGGTTTTTGGGGTTTTACGAAAAACGAATTTCGGGGGGTGGTAGACCTTCATCGGAAGAAGGGCATAATGGCGGCTACGCCCTTTTTCCACCCACCCCCTCAATTGCGTCTATTCAGTGTTTAGTCATGGTTATCAAAATTTAAATTAATAGAATCCATCAATTATACGTGAACACGGTTCTTAACGGTAAGGATATCAAAATTTATCAAGTTTGACTCGATGCAGTCTGTTCGGTGGAGATTATGATGGGTTTTCGACAGAGAGATAGGCTAGTCCGGCGTCCCCGCAGAACCGCAACCGGACACGCACCGGTGTACTTTCTAGTTGCGGCTGCATGCAATGATTCTGAGAGCAGTATTATTGTTTATATGCTTTTATTGGTACTGAATGTATTACTCAGATAGTAGCCCACCTGTGAAATCTTATAACACGATACCATGCAAAGTTTCATGGCATTTCATTCATTAAGAATCGAAAAAAACTTGAAGGCAATTTTTTGGCGAAACAGAGCGCGCCCTCGCCTATTCCGATCCATTCCTCAATAACAAGACAGTTTTGGTCGATATCAGATACTAGCCCACCTGTGGATTTGAATTTCCTGTCGAATGAGCCCTCCCGCGCGTGAAAATTCTGAATCTAGCTCGCAAAAAACTTGAAATGGTGAGAGCAGTCACCAGGATACCTAACCTAGCGAGCCGAAAAGCTTCAATTTTTTCGAGATATCGGAAAAATTTCCGAGAAAGGAACAACTCATTCGATAGGAAATATTATGGTGTTTCACTTGCCATGTCTTGTTTGGGTCGGAAATATGAGGTTGAAATACTATGAGGCGAAAAATTGGTTCATAATCTCCCATCGCATATGTAATGCGATCAAAGCCCCATCTATCGGCCGAAATATCTGAATCCTCTCCGGACTAGCCTTACATTCTTTCAATACGAGCCATCTAACTCCATATAATGAGCCATCCATCAAAATAATTCTCATGACCATTTCATCACTATACATACAGTCACCAAACTACGTGGGGCAATCACAAAATTCAGACAAGAGATCATTTTTATAATCGTCCAACTATAATATCGATGCTTCAAGAATGAATTATAATTTCACTAACCGGAGAAAAAACAACCATTCTATTTCTCCATTGAGTGAGAAATGAGAGTTCTAAATCATGACATTGATAATACATTGAAGCACCGGAAAACGTCTCATTCCAAACTTATGTACCCATTATTGAGAAATAAGTTACTCCCATGTTGTTGTTGTAGGTGAGAGAAGTAGTCATACTCACGATTTCTTAATTCATGTCATATCAAACTCAACAAACATTCAGGGCAAAACATTGCATAATGCTTTCTGGTTGCAAATAAGATCGATGAAAATAGTCCAGGCATTCATCACTCTTCATTGTTTTGCTTATCGAAATTACAAGCTCAGCTAATGAAATCTCATTAATTAGCTCCAGATAATTCTGGATCACTATCCTCATGAAGAGTTACAAATCGAATTTGACTGACTTGGCACGATTGAATTGACGGATATGTCTACGGATTTGAAAATGATACGAAACCCTTCTTCTGGGCATAGATGATGAGGTCAAGACAATAAACGTTGAAAATCTCGAGTTGCTCTTTACGAAAAATTAATAATCTGTTTCGCACTGAATTGAATATGGGGCACGTTAGTTCGGTATTTGAACTGGTAATATGCAAATAAAAGCGTCTGACATTCAATTGAACATTTTATCGCTCTATCCTTCCTCTGTTAGTTGCTAATGAATGATCCCACAAGTATACAATAATGTAAAAGTAAATTCATAGAAGTTCACCAGTCCATATAGCTTTGTATATTTCATCAAAATTTTGAGAAGAATAAGATTAAATTGTTGAATATTTTGGCATAACAGTCGACGATAAAATCACAGTCAGATAAGAGAACCCTCAATCTGCAAAATCAACAAATCGCCATCAATCGTTCGAATATCTCAGCAACACTCAACTATTATGATGCACTGTTCCAGACAATGATTTGTGGCTTATGATGGAGAGTTAAGAACGAAAAAAGATTGCGTGAGTAGGCCAGACCTACGCCATGGGCAAGACATTGAAAGAAACAAAATCATTCATCTATCATCTCTACATATCTCGACACATGCAGTATACAAAAGTATTTTTCAAGGTCTCTAAGATAATACTCGATTGCCAGAATAATTTTGCACTCAAAGGGCATTGATGGATTGATTCAGTGAAGGAGAATATGTTGGGCGATACTTGATACTCTAGCCAACATTATGATAAAGTGTAATTTTGTGATTCAATGATGATATGTGAGCAAACGATAAACCTTCTCTCAAATTGTGTGACATGATAATTAATTGTGCAACGTCACGATAATGTCATTTAACATTTCAATATTATGTTAGAAAATATTTACAGACCCACGTGTTCTTCCAGTTGTCAGTTGATTTGAGTGGAATGTCAAGAGATATCTATACAGAAACGAAATAGCTACTAATGCCATACAACGCCAAGATGAATGATTTTTACTTCCGAGCAGATATTGTCCATCAAAAAATTACAACCAGAATTAAACAACTAATCCGACTCCATAAGAGTGAGATCCATTAAATTAATCAACAGAATAATAGAATGACTGGACGGAATTGGTCACTAATAGGCAGAGGATTTCACGTGTATTTTTAACCTCTTTTTTCGTCGACCATACAACTGATTGATGTATACATATAGCTCAAAAAACACCGTTTGGTGGATCGATGAGAAAAATAGCGTGTCATGCATTCCGTTAAGTGACGAAAACGTAAGCCCTAATGATTCGGCTGGTCAGGTTTCGAAATCTACTCTCTCGCTTATAACAATTTGCGTAGAGCGAAAAAACAGGATTCTCTCATCCACAATTTTTTCAATCACTCCTTCGACTTTTTTGAGATTGAATCTAGTTAATAGAGTTTCACGCAATTCAAAATTTTCGAGTAGATTCTTGCAATTTCCTTGAAAGAACAAAAATCATAAACGAATATTGGACGTCAAAGTCGACCCTTATGTCACTTTTTAGGATCCATTTTCCACCCCCACCATGAAATTATTCAAATTCCAAAATATTTCGAAAAGGCAGCTCCACTTGTGTCGGTAAGTTTTTCTTCGAAATTCGAGAAATTTGAAAGGTTAGGTGACTAATTTTTGAAAATTTCCACAGCCTCCACCAAAGTCGCACCAAAGGTCAAAGTTCAGGGCCAATAAATAGAGTGTATGAAAATTTTGGAATTCACTCACGAATTTTCGACACATATTCTACTACACAATAAAGACTATAACGTTAGCAGCCGACAAAAAACAGGAAGTATCGAACACACTACAATTCGTTTAAAGGAAGCAAATGACACAACTATCACAAGCTCAATTATTAATTCGCCCGTGGTCTAATTTTATTCGTGTAAAATTCAGCTAAAAATTAAGTTAGAATAGTATGATAGAGTGAAATAACTTACTTGAGGGTTGATTGTGGTTATTGCAAGCCGAAGACATGCTGCGCAACGCGCGCGACAGCTGACTCGTGAGATCCCTTTGCTATATATAGCTATATATTTTATATGACAATGTGGTCTAGCAGAGAGCACGCCGTATACACACGTTTGTTGCGCGCGCTTCGTGTTAGTATTTAGTTTGAATGGATCGATATTTAGGTATGTTGTACGTTTGCGCGAATTTCACGGCCAACGTGTCACTGTCAATGAATCTATGTGTGCGAGAAAAACCGGTTTCGGTATTACGTTTAGCAATCGTTTGATACGGTTTTTAATAAAAATTCAGCTGAAGCGAACTCAGTTACCATACAGTATTTAAAATCACGCTTGACGCAAGGAAACGAAATATATGATGCGTCCGCTAAAGTGTATCGAACAAAACTGGCAAGACCAAAGTGTCTGGCTCTGCCCGGCTCTGCGACGGCGTTGGTCGACAGACGAGTCGTGAGAGCTCGTGGTGGAGGCACCACACACAACATATGTGAGCATACGTAAAAGCCGCTTTGGATAATAGACCGGGCCAAATTTTGGGAGAGGGGCGCGTCTGATTCGCTTTCGTCGTAAGCCGGATATAATGATGCTATACACATGCAGACTGTAGTTCCCAGTCTTTCTTTCTCTCAGAATATAGTTTTTTTCTCTTTCTCATTCGATTCTAATTTTTTTTGAAAATTTTTCTCATTGAAATTAATTATGTTATTGCAATGTGAAGTGAGGTGGGAGAATGATAAAAGTGGGGAGGTACCTAACATAAGAAATTGGAATATTTAATCGAATGAGCCTTTAGCGTAGATAATCCCGAATGAACAAACATTCATCAATTTACATACACTGGCGCGAAAAAAGTATTCTGACATATACTCGCGCGAATACGCCCACGCACCTACGCCCCACACAGCAGTGTGTTTACTCACGACTCGTATATAAGTAGCTCTTATTTTGCTGTTGCCTGTTAATTCAAATACTTTTACTTTACCGCAACAAATATAAAAACAAAGGGGGTATTGAAATCTGAGCAACAATTTTTTTACATAGGCTCAAGAGCATGATTGTTGATTGTGAAAAAGCTTATGGATAATACCGTTATTGATGAATGCGAATTTGGGATATTCAAAGTTGAGGTAAAAAAACTCCCTAGAAAGTATCTTTCTTCGATGCACTAACTCTGGAAGAATAGATACAACAAGCTTGAATGAATAAAGAAAAATCTTGTTCAATCATGATTCATTCATCGACTATCTCAATCATTCGGAATTTCTGATTTAACAATATACTTTCGTCGTCATATCAGGGACCACATTTTTTAAAATCTCGTCATTTTGTTACGAGAACAAAAGCTCTTCATATGTACCATACAGTTGATTCGTAACAGACATTGCTAGATCTGGTGGAAGCCACAATTTGATCGAGTTTGATGATATGAAATTTTGAAAGTCTTATGGAACCTTCGAGATATGATGTTGGTATCTTTCCGACAATTGAAATTACCAGGCAGAACTAACGAAATTATCGAATATCGACCAACAAATTTAACAATATGCAAAAATCCGATCAATTCCAAATAAATATGGTTGTTGAGGATAATTTCTCGAGTTAGGATGAATAGGATAATTTTCTATCTCGATGATCCGTATGCTCTCAAAATTATTTAATAGTATTCGAATGAAATACGGAACTGACTTGACCCAAAAAAAGACTTCGTAATAGTACTAATATGGCTCGATAGACATTTGGAACTTTTTTCTGAATCGATGATTTCATTAGCGTTGTTTCCTCTTCCGCTACCGTTCGTTCGACTGGTGAATGTTCTTAATTAATTGAAGACCCCTACAATAATTCTGTAGCTCAAAACTGATATTTGTAAAACGGTGGGTAATGGTAAACTGATGACGGTGTAAGAAAGAGGTTTCTTATGAAAATCGCAAAGAGGATATATTATTGAAATGGGACCGCTTATAGTTATGACCACCCACCAGCGAGCCCAGCCACCCACTCATCAACCTGTCTCCGAATCCGTCTGCCGACCTACCTAATCCCCCCACCCATAACCCACACGGCGACGTATCATACTTTAGCGTGCCCAGCCCAGCCCAGCCCAACCTACAACACACCATCCCACATCAATCCAGATCATTCCAGACCGTCTCAGATCCTTACGAGCTGTCCCAAATCATCCCAGACCATCTCGTATCATACCACCGTGTCAGACTATTCTACACCGTTTCAAACCATTCCAGACTACCTCAGAATGTTCTAGACTATACCAGATCGTTATACCAGAACGCACCAGATCGTATTCGATCATTCTAGACCATTCTAGACATTACCAAACCATCCAAGACCATACCAAATCATACCAGGAAGTTTCAAATAATACCAGGCCTCTCTAGACCATCACCGACCATCCCAAACAACCCCAGACTATCGCAGGCCGCCCTAGATCATTCCAGACCATACCAGACCGTTTTAAATGATATCAGAATGCCCCAGGTCGTACCAAATCATTTCAGACCATTACAGACAGGCCGTCCAAGTACTCACCAAACCATCCAAAATCATACCAGACCGTGTCACACCACTTCAGACCGGTCCAGACCACTCCAGAGTGATCCAGACTATATGAGACCGTTCCAGACCGTACCAGATCGTACCAGAAAGCCCCTGATCATATTCGGTCATTCGAAACCGTTCTAGACTATACCAAACCATCCCAGACAATGTAAACCATTTTAGACTGGACCAAACCATCCAAGAGCATACCAGATCGTGCCAGAATCGTACTAGGCCGTTCCAGACCATCCCCAATCGTACGTAAGACTAACCCAGATCGTTCCAGACCATTTGAGACCGGAACATACCAGATCATCTATCGATCCACCCATCCACCCCACCACCTACCCACTCACTCACGAACCCATTCACTCATCGACACATCCATGCATGACCCATTACGGGCACCCATTATACTTTAGCCCTTCCACATAGGCAACCCGATATGCGGGATCCGTATGGTCAAATTTTGGCGTTCTCGAAAGTTTGAATTGGCGCCATTCAATAAGTATATAGCGGATAGTGCGCCCGAGTCACATGACACAAAAAATGTTTCCATAGTATGTTTTTGAAGCAGATCTGCTGTTTTCTTATCCTCAACGATTGCTGTTTTCATGGAATAAGTTGGCAGGTGTTGTTGTTGAGATGAGAAAATCTGATGAAAAATCATTACTGAACATTTGGTAAATCATGTGATTTGGGGTCAGCCACTACCATAATGGAATTGGAATTGTCAAATCTTCAATGGTTATTGAAAAATCATAGGAGTGTCGGGAAAATTCCAAATTTTTTTCCATGTCAGTTTCATCGTGAAATGTCAAAATGTAGTTTCCCCTTCAATCATGACGGTGCCAAAATTTGTGCATGAGAGGATTGTTCATTTGAACACTAAATTATGAAAAACATTGGAAATTTCTGACGTATTATACTTAGAGATCCACGTGTTTTTTGTACGTTGTAAATATAACTCTCAAACAGTCTGTCGGTCACGTGCTGTTGGCATGCTAGCGATTTCGATTATAATCAATGACAAGCGCGAGCAAAGATTCTGTATCAAAAATTATCGTTGATCACCCTTGTGAGAATTAAAATTTGATCTGTAGATAACTTATTCGAAAGAATAAGTTACATATAACGATAAGACCCGTGGGCTCATTCATATGGTTTCTCGCTTCAGTTCCATGCTTCTTCTGTTTCAGAAAAACAATACATTTGTAACGCGAGAAAATGAAGCCAGCTGCGGTCAATAGTACTGGTACTTTCATCAGTCGTCTCCATTCAATCAAATGCATCACAAATCTGTATTCTCTAGATAATTTAACTTCTTTCATTATCAGTTATGGATTTGACCTCTCATTCACCAAGCCTCATAGAAGAGTAATACTTACCTCACTTGCTTCGGGAGAAGTTAGTCCAATTGTTCTAAATTATGCATTCACTCAATGATCTTAATTCAGCATCTGGTTATAGTTTGGATACTAATAGTCATTCGAGCCGATTTGTTTCATTACATAAGATTTTTAAGGATTATAGGTTTAGCAAAACAGCCCAGTAGTATGTACTCATCGTCTCCCTTGAACCCAATTTCTTACTCTTCTGTCCAAAATACACCACCTTAGTCCTAATAGTTATGACTAATGTAAAGAGTTTATACTCACTCAAACTCCGTTCCCTTCTTTCACGTGAATTCATGGTGAAGTACACTCTACTGGACTTCTATATATGAATTCTGGAGCACTTCACAAAACACGAGTGAACTTCACACTCGAACTTCAACTGAAAATCTAATTTTATAAAATGCTTATTCCTGTCGAGTGCAACTACTGAAAAGATAACAATCTTATCTCCGATGGTGTCATTGAAGAGATCATTTGTGCAAATACGGGCTTCACAAAGTTACTTGCATAATGTGCAATTACTGCAATCTGTTCAATTATTTTGGAAAGATAGTCATCCAAAAAGTGTCAATTCTCAAAGCCTCACAATGAATAAGTTATTTTAAACACTGTTGGCAAAAATTTCATCACGAGAAGAAAAAAAGGACCGCTAATTTTCTCAATTTATACAGGTATCGCATTCAATTGAATATTCTCAAGTGTGATTGATTGGAAACAAGATTCAATGAGACTTTCAAGCTTTTTTTTTTTTTTTTTTTTTATTCGAAGCATTGAGGCCTTGAAGGCCTATACAGCTTTACTGTGTGGTGATACTGTATTCTGTGTACTGTGTTACGACTAGCGCAAGCTGTGTTCTGTTCTTGATCCTCGTACTCGTGGTTGATACGGAGAACTTCCCGGCACAGCCCACCAGAGATGGCCACTGTGCCCTCCTTGTTTATCCGGGCCCTCCCGACAGCTACTCCCAGATCCCACCCGCGTGCATCAGACGACTTATTCAGACACTCTGACAATGCACCTGAACCCTTTATTCAAGGCCTTCAGTGACCCTTTATTCAAGGCATCAACGGGTGAATCTGCTCGCAGTGACGGACTCACCTACTCGCAGAGTGGCAGGTCTCATTTGTATAACTGAGAGATAACAGTGTGTCAGTGTACTGTGTGTTTATGTAAACTCTTCGCATTCGCCCGGGTTTACCCGTGAGGCAAGGGAAAACTTTATTGTGTAAAGAAAACCCGCCTCGAAGAGCCCGGTGCACTTATCGCGTTACTGATTGGGCATAGATCTTACGCATCAGCGATCGATAAATACCGAATCTGTAAGCACTTCGCACCTCCCGCTCGCATTGCTGAGTCGTAAGCATCAACCAACCGATACGAAAAGTCAACAAAGCCGACATGGTAGACCTGAATGAGCGGTCACCCATCCAAGTACTAACCGCGCCGAACGATGCTTAACTTGACTGATCGGAAGAGCTGGCACCTAACGACCCCACCAATGCGGCGGTTACTTTCAAGCTTTTTGGAGTATACGAAAACCAGAGGCACGGAAAAGATAACATTTCATGATCTCAGTATTTCCCGAACCTTTTTAGTGATAAATAGTGCAATGTGTTGACGTAGAAAAATGGGGAAGATTCGCAACGTCAAGGTGTATAGCCTCGGATACAACCAAACCCAAGAACAGAGATTCAACTCACGACCATGCTCAGCAACACTAGAAAACGCACTAATACAAATTTTACCAAGACTCTCGTGATATAATGGAGTATAATGTGCTGATCGCCGGACAAAAAATTAATACCGTGTTATACCATAGCAAATCCAATTCTCACAATTGCAGACAGAATCAAGGTTGCTAACATCTTTCAGTAATTTTGTCGGTCCAATCATAATTTTTTTCGAAGCTTTGCAGAAATAAGTATTCATTGGTGGGAATGAAATACGGTATACGGGAAATCAATTTTCATTGTCATAATTTTTTCAGGAAAAATATGAATGAAGCGTGATAATTTAACAAGGCTTGCTCCAATCAACAATCACTCATAATCATTCTTCTTTTATGGTCACACACATATATTGTACACTCACACACATACACACAAAATAGCACACTTATAATCTCCAGGTACGCTACTAAAAAACTGTGGACAATACAGCGTACGTGAAGCATGGGGAAGACTCAAAATTTGAATTACTTTTACATCGGATCTTACACAAAATTTCATGAGGGCGAAGGCACCATATGCTGACGAGTGAAAATCAAATATCTTGTGTTATTTAGTGTGGAGGCAGTTTTGATTAAATATTATTATTAGAATGCTATCATTCGAGGGTCAAATGAAAAAAACATCGATGATAGCTATTGCACAACAAGCGTCGAAACTTGGATATATAGTATTTTGCAAGATCGTATTAAGATTCGAAAACGTGGAAAATCGTACTCATTGAGAGTTGAGATCATCATAACGAGCGCGAAACGATTAAGGCAACACTCTTTAAACACAATTAAAATCGCTAACGCGACTGATGCCGAAAGACTGATTCCCATCAAACGCATCGGAGCGCGTTGATTTCATTAATTTCACTGTCATACTGAATCCGAACGAGAGAGAGATATTAGAGAGAATTCGCTGATTTCAGCTTCTGGTGGAATACAATGGAATATATTGTTTTGGCTCTCAGTACTCTTCACATTTTGTAAAAAAATTCATGCATCGATGAACTATGCTCTCGACTATGCTGGATGATTCAATTATTTTTCACTTGTTGGGCGCTCACATTCGATTCAGACTCCAGCATAGTTTACTGATTCCAATTTTTTTTCCAATCCTCGGTGGACTTGACGAGTCCCTCACATCGTAGACTTTCACAATGACTTGATGCTTCCGGACTTGATTGTTCCATCAAAAATTCTGGTAATTAATTTGAGGGATTTCGCTGGATTTATAATTTGCGGCACTTACATTTCCAAAACGTTTATTCATCATTGGAATCAATGTGCATGCGCCATAGATCTATGATATATGAGGAATATCATACAATAACCCAACTACAAAATAGGGTTATGGCTAGACTCTATCTCGGCATTTTTACTTTACTGTACGAGAGAAAATATGCACTTACTATGGCGCCAGGAGCCTGATGGGCATTTTCAGGTCTATGATGTGCCCCCTATTTCATACTCTTGAATTATTTCTATCAGAAAAATCATGCCCTATTTCAGTAAAGTGCATACGTACCCTATGGATTCAGATGAAATACAGAGATGCGGTCTCGTTCATCGGAAAAGATCTCAAAAAATCTATCAAAATACACCATGTGGACTCTACATTGAGATGATAGATGCTCTCCTCAAGAAAGGGAATAAGAAAGGCAAAGAACTGATCTTCCAGGTGCCCAAGTGAAGAAAAAAATCGTAAGAGCGCTCTTTAAACGGGAAATGCTATTCTTTCCAAATGAATGTATTCTTGAACATCATTTTTGAATTCTAAGAATTACTTTTTGCTAGTCTTCAGTCGTATACCATCACAAGAACGTATCTTTTGAAAACAAAAAGAGTTTATAGTTTTTGATGCCACAATGAGTTGAATAGACTATTATGTATGATTTTATTGCAAATTGTAGAGAGACCTCAAACCATTGATGGATTTTTCTGCAAAGGAAGAAAGACGCGATGATACATACAAGAATGAATCCCTCCAAAAACCCAATTTTTTGTAATCATTTTCAAGTATAAGAATGAAAATCGTAGACATTTTTTGTCTAACGCTGATACTTTTGATTTTGTTTCAAGACAAGACTATATAAATAGGATCGGCTCCATATTCAACATAATCAAGGTATGGTATTTGCAGTATGACGTCATTGCAACTACCGATTCGAATGATGTCACATCCCAATTGAAAGCAATTTTAGTACTGTCATGAAGAAGATAAAATCTTGGACGTCACATTACTATCACCGAGTATGAAATCTACTGTCCCAAAAAATTTTTAGTAGCCGTAGTTTGTGAGAAGAATTCAGGATTATTAACGTCATTCGAAAAGTGTCGAATAAATGAATCCCAAATCCTTACATGCCGTTCCCGTCGTGGTTTGAATACTCTCATTAATTTAGTAAATTGATAGTTCCGTAGAAATTTCGATGTATGATGGTCGATAATGAGCTATCCCTAAATAATATTTCCGAATGTTTCAAGATGTATTCTTCGACTTTTTGAGTAGAGTTCGAATAAATTTTCCAAGCACGAATCCCTGACTTTCGCCACTCTAATTGGTCTCACGGCCGAGCGGTTCGAATTGCAGTCTTTAGCTTCTGGAATTTGATTTGACCATCAAAAATTTTCATTTAAAGTTGGCTAGGAACTTTGGAGCTTCTTCTTTAAGGGTTGCATCAGTATTATACAGAACTGACCAAAAAATTAAGCAAATTTAGATTTTTGCGGTTCCAGACTTTGAAGCATGGAAAAATTGCACCTGACGATGAACTGTAAGAAATAATTGACGTGGAGAGGTCTGGAATAAGGCAAATTCCCGTGCACCGAGGAAAAGTGAGTGAGTAAAATTTTAGAAAAAATTGGGCCATTCGATGTACGTGCTCGTCGCGCACACAAAGAATTTGTTGTTTTTAAAGCAGTGGGATTTGATGCTCAATACCGTTATATTCTATGTATTTGCCCAACCGAATCTCGGACGAGCCCCCCCCCCCCCCTCTTTCCCCCGGCGCTTTACTCTCGCAAAGTCCGAAAAAAGGACAAGCCACATAACCTGATATTTTGACCCCTTTTATAATTTTTGTCTCGATAAATTGAATTCTTTACACGTGAATCATATCATATCTGTTCATACTTAAATGGGCTTATATTAGATTGTATATCTGTATCGCAGATTACCAGTATAGGATGATTTTCATATCCAATCACTCAAATGTAACTGGAGTGTTTTATTCACAAATTTCCGTATCATCAATACAATATTTGTCATCAATAAAAATAGCAAAAATCGTCATTCATTGGGTAAAACTTGAACTCAATGATGAAAGACTTTTTGTGGATTTCTCACATCACCGTATAAACGAAATAAGGATTCTCGTACACTACCTTCCATCTCATTACCCTCGTTTTATCTTAAAAATTAATAGAATATCTGGTAACCACGTGAACATACAGCTTATTGGAAAAATTTCTTTGAATGTTGTTCAAAATGATAGAAATGGATTACAATTCTCTTGATGTTTATCGTCTAACAATCGACCAATTTTCTTCTTATCATGGCCTTGACTCAAAAATTTTGTACTCGAGAAGGAATAATGCTCATAAAATTCCGAAGATTGAATCCCCAAACTTATTACTAACAGGCTATATTAATTATAGCAATCGCAGTAACTTTCAGAAACTCCTTTCATTGCGATTTCAAATGACAATAATTAATTAACTGAGAATATAATAGTGATCCCGAGCGTAATGCGTGAATTCATGATGAACGTAAAAAATCTACAACTAAGAATCTCTTCCGGCTTAAAATTCAAAGTACATTATGATGATTCACATTCTTATGGTAAATTTGTCATCATTCAAGAATTTCTGAGAAATTTTCTTAGTTAACTCTAAGGTGCAATAATTGTAATACATCCTATCAGTTTCATAACTAGATCACAGACTCGTAGCATTCCTTATGCAAATCAATTCAAACTGAGTGGAATCTTTAGGGAAATATTTTCTTTACTAGATTGTATTCAGAATTCGTATAGCGTGATCAAGTACGCCCCAGAAAAAATTCATTCTCGATTCTATCATCACCTTATTAAACCATTTACAGTCTTAATTACAATTATGTTCATTCCTGGTGTGTTGTGAAAATTCATGCCTCATTTTGAATCTCTTCAGTGATACATAGGAGACTTCGACATGATTGAACTGATTCCATTGGAAACTCTTTCATCTGGGTACCGCAGAATCGTCCAGAATGTTGCTTCGGAAATTTTGTACAATTTGTCCGGTATTATGAGAGTGGCGAGACTGAAATTCCGCTAGTTCACGTCCTGGGAGTCCGCTACGGCGACAATGAGGAACTTCCTGTAATAAACGAAATTATTCAGATAAAATGCCACAACAGCTGTATGAACAGCTATTAATTTCTCGAAACTTCGAAAACCTTGATTCCTTACTTCTGATCTGTAACTCTTTGTTACATGGTAATTTCGGCGTCAATGGAAGCTTGTTCCCATAAAACCGATGACTATTAAGCACCGCATTTTTAAATACGACAAAGAGTTTTACCAGAAAAATCTTGTGACTAAGCACGAAATCTCCACTGTATATCTTCGTAGGAGAAGATTTCTATAAGTGAGATTCGAGTAGTCAAAATTCACTTCTGGAAGTTTACTTTATACGCCACAGTGATACTACGGCACATTGTTGAAATCAGTAACTATGTATGACACATTCATAACACCGTCTACCGACAAGTAAAGCAGCTTTGGAATACTGTGGTAACTTTGGAACAGCCTGAGAAAAATTACTTACAGGACTACACTTGACTTGGATTTTCCAAAATAATTCGCCGCACGCATGGTGCGCAACAACAATGATTTCCGCCCTGGAAAGCAACCCTTGCGGTTGTATGTCCCATCAGTTTCAAAACAATTATGTGAAAACGGCATTATCAAAATGGAAATTCCCCCAGCTCACATTCGTAAAATTGACAAATAATTCGATTTGGTAGCGACTGCAATGCTGATGGATAAGAAATGATGAGTGAAAATTAGTATATTACTGTACTACGCAGGGAAGTTGGATTTCCGTGACTGTGTGATGATGATGCCGAGGCGAAGCCGAGGCATTGATATTGCTCTGTCATGGGCATCCCACTTCTCTGTCAAGTGCTGTATACTATTTTTCCCCCTCTCGGCCCGAAAGTATGTAGAAATTTCATTAATCACTTGGTACAAAATTACGTGTTCAACCTCACTTTTACAGTTATTTACAATCTTGAAGGGGTGAGCAGCGTTGGGCAAAATCCACCGAAGAGTAACACAACAGCTACATTCAGACAGAATTTTTACATTCAATTTTTCGATCTGAACATAGCTCTCGTGTTGTTTTCCAGTGGGTTTTGCCCAACGCTGGGTGGGCTGTACAAGCAGGCGACCTCGCAGCTTTTACTCTGCTTACCACTGCTGCATACTTGTGATATGGTGTACTCGTCCGCCCGACTTTTGTTGTTCGGAGCGGACGTAAGCAAAAAAATAATAAAGTGAAACGTGTTGCGAGTGAACGCTGAACGATATCATATCACATGAACCAATTTGGGTCTGATACCAAGTTGTGTGCGCGCACCAAGTCACCATGGTCCTAAGCTCTTGTCACTGACAATGAGTATTTTGTGGGCCTTGTTGATTTATGTCATGGGGCATTAGAAATCTTGATCTACAGTCAGCTGCTCAGAGCTTTCTGTTTGAGCAGCGATATTCGTAAAAAGATACCGCCTGTCAAGTATACGCGGATTATGAATAAACACCACGGCCGTATACAGGGTCTGAAAACTCCATTGGTTTAGTGGGCGCCCGTAATGAGACAGGGCGAGGTTCTAATTTTGACTACGGCAAAAGGGGTCGCTCTGAACGTGTTAGCATGTCATGAAATGAAAATATCAATATAACCTAATGAGAAGATCAATAAGAGATGTGATTGTGCACAATACATTAGAGTTGAGCAGCCTTCGTGTTATGAGTGATCAAATATTATGAGCTCTAATTAAGAAACCACTAGAAAATACACCTGATGACTATCTGATCACCAGATTCTGGTGGCTTTTTTAGAAATCACACACCAGAATTCAGACTACTTCCATGAGTGAAATAATTGTTTAAAGTCTGAGAAAATTACAGATGGGTCGCCGAAAAGTAACTTGGCGCAGATTTCCAGAAACATTACCGACTCGATCACTTACCTCATCATTTTTGGAAAGATCACAAACCGAAACCAGATTATAAAGTGATACATCAGAGTCCGATGGTTGACTCACGAGTTGGGTTTTTTCTTAACTTTCCGTATTCAAAACGCCGCGGATCCCTGTAAGATAGCATTTCATGACATAATCTGTTTGAAATGCAGCATTCATATACTTCAAAGTGTAAAATGGCCAATCACTGGTTGCAAGCTTTGATAAACACAGGTAACTACTTATTGTGAAAGTTACTTTGAAATCCACGGGCTCAATGTTTTGGTGACTGAATCATTTTTTTCTGCAATCGCCACATCACTCATTGTTGTACCGTCTTGTTAAGTTGTTATCGTCTAGAACGTTTTGACATTTCCAGCAGAAAGATCATAGAAAGTAAACACTGACTAACTCGGCCGCAGCGCCATGGATTCTAAGTGGCTGGTAGGGGAAACTTTCGGTCTTCACTAAAGGCGCCGGGCTTTCTGGGGGAGTTTCCAGACCTGTAAGTACGACCGTGATAAATACATTGATAAACATAACCTCGATAGGTTATGTTTGGCATGCATGTCTCATGCGCTCTCTGTACAGCGAAACAGCGCAGGCAGCGAAAGATGCAGCATGAATTGACAGCCAATCAGGGGGCGAGTTGACCCATGTCGCCAGTAAAAGTCAAGCTTCCTCGTGACCAAAACGAGTCGCAAAAGGACGTACTTTCGTGCCGGGAGGAGGAAAACTTGATTTTCATCCCTCTGACCTAAAAATTCCGCTGTCAAATGCGGTTTTAAGGCTCTCGCGATGCTCGCAGGGTCATCTTGGGCGCGGAGGACTTACTTCTTAAGTGTAGCGAGGGACATAAACTGTCCTAGAGCCCGAACTGAGCGTTCGCGGCTAGGGCATTAGCAGGAATTTGGAAACCTAGAGGTAATTTCTCTCAGGCTATTTCTAAGTTGTCCCAAATGATGTTAACTCCTTTTGAATGGATTTTCTGTCCGATGGATGAGAATTTCCTATTTGCATGGGGTACAATTCAGTATTCTCCTATTACAAAATAGTATATACTTCGCACCGAGATTATGAGGGTCGCTTTTGAGTTATTGGTTTTCGGCGTGAGGTTGAAACGGGAATCTCATAGGCGAGGCGCGAGAGGTCCTTTTGCAAATTTGTAGGCATTCAAATATTGGAAAATTGCCGGAGGAAATTTTCTCTCCCAAAATTTTTTTGCGATAAATATGGAGCTGCAATTTCCTTTCGGTCTATTCTTCGTATGTAAGCTCTCAAAAATTTGCACTATGAACAAAAACCTACCCTTAAGAATCTGCGTCACACCTCAAATCTCTGAAAAAAAATCGATACAATGCTCACCTCATCAAGCTCTTGCCATAATTAAACTCCGTTATCACGAGGTGCAGCCAAGCTGTCCTGGTCCTTAGGCTTGGGCTGGAATGCACTCTTGTACAGAAGTGAACCAACAATGGACCCGGCAAAAGGTCCGAACCAATACACCCAATGCTGTTTCCATTGCAAGTTCATGAGAGCCGGTCCAAAGCTCCGAGCTGGATTCATTCCGGCACCGGTATACGGAACAAACCCAAGGCAAAGAGCTGCTACGGCCAGTCCGAATCTTATTCCGATGGAATCCTGGCTGCTGGAATTGCGAGCGTCTACCGCGGCACACCACATGAAGACGAGGAGACCAGTTGCCAAAACTTCGGCGAAGAAGCCTTGGGGTACGGATAAGCGTTCCGATAACTGGGTCACGCAGAAGCTTGAAGATTCATCCGGACTGCCAGCCCACAGTAACCCGCTGGGAGTCAGCATCTGAAATGAAACAAAAGTCAATCAGGCAAGTTGGGATTTTTCGACTGGAACCTTGAAGAATGACAAGTGTTATGATATCATCATATAATACTTTGACTGTGGTATTGCAAATGAAACACAAAAAATGTTTGAATCCAACAGCCTTCCACCGATGAGGATGTGTCTCTTTCGTTAAACTAAAGTTGACGTGGTTCATTTGACCTCATTTTATTATGAACATATGGTTCTGTAATGTTGTGAGGAGAGGGCTTTCCCAAACAAAACTTTTCTCTCTTGAGGAATAACCTTTTCGTTGATAAGTGCATGAATAGTTTTCACTTTATTGATAGTTAGCATACATCATTACTTTGTCGATACCTTTCTTCTCATCTAGACGCTTTAAATTGAATGGTGCGCATTTGATACTTCCCGCTCAGCTCTTGGATTATTCAAAAGGGAATTCATCTTGCAACCGCTTGACTGGAGAAACATTGTGTTACTCAGGATTTGAAAATCGAAAGTTTTGTCTAGATTATCAGTATTGTTCACAATGACTTGCGGAATGAATGAGCAATTGAAACTCAGCAAGAGTGCAATTTCACAAAATTATTGGACAACAGTCAAAATCAGTGCTCGCACTTGGTACGGTCTCAAAATAACTGAAACTTTGGGCCAGGATTCTGGAAACAGACGAAAATGCAGGCTGAAAGATATTCATAAACGTGAAGATCATTTCATGGAAGTGTTTTCCGAAATACACGGAAAATAATCCAATAAACTTTTCTAGAAATTGTTGATAGCAGAACACGCTTTAACTCTTAGACTGTCGGCATTCTTCCTAATAAAATGACCACTTCCAAAGGCGGAAATTTATATATAAGAGGAACTAATGTGTCGCGATGAGTCTTCAAGGCCATGGGTGGCTCATATATGAGCCAGGTCGGCAGGCAACGGTCGGGTCCCATCATAGAGATATAATACCAATTATATCTCTATGGGTCCCATACTGTACATTTCGGAACTTTGCAGATTATCATTCAGTTACATCTAAATGAATTTCTGGCTTCCTCGGATGTAATAGGCTGTCCAAATCGCTTCTCCATGCATTCACATCATCAAAAAACACTAAATATCAAAATTACCACTTATCAGGGGTTGCAAATTTGAAAATTCATAATTAGAGAATTACTGGCTTTTAAGAGGACTCATGTGATGAACTGGTTCGTGGAGGATCCAAATTGTTACCTGCAGATGTTGTGGAAACACTAATGTACATAACCTATTACCTAGGAGAAGTTTCGGAAAAGCTGGTATAAGTCTGATATTTTATTTTCGAATATTGAGGGGTTTCACAACCTCATTAGTGGTAATTTAAATTCATTGGTTGGTTCGGAAGAATCTCAGGCCTCACGATGCTACTAAATCCATTCCATCATAGAAACCTCATCGAAAACTCACCTACGAAAATCAAACTGATCATAAAATATGTGGCTCATATATGCGCCAGGCCGGCAGTCTAGAGGTTAAGAACGTTTGCTATCAAAATAATTTCATATTGATTTAGAAGATCTTTTCAAAACATTAGGTACCCGTATAATCGGGGCAATCGTATGATAGTACAAAATAGTATTTCGAGAATTTGAGGATGAAAATCGTCCTCCACCTCAATGGAATTTTTTTGAGTGAAGTAATTATGTTACTTTCTATTCTGTTGAACTTGGCTTGTTCTGAAGGAGTCATTCACATGTAATGACTGTTATCTTGAGACTCAGCCATATTATCAGCTTTGTTTGATCTATAATCTTGGATGTGAGCAGAGCACTTCTACTTTTAATTCAAACAGCGGTGATTTCTCACAGAGATTAGTCTCGGACTATGATTCTCTTGATTATTTACCTTGCCTAAGGAGTTCGCCGTGTATTTTCATTGCTCTAATAGAAAGTGAGAGTAGAAAGCAGATACATATACCACATAATCTACTTTGTATGAGAATGAGGAAATAGAAGGAAGATACATCTTGCTCTCAATTTCTACAATGATGAATTGGAAAAATTGCTTTTGTCTCATTGCCATAGAGGTTACCATTTCCCAAAATCTCTAGAGTTGATGACTATTTTCCGCTGAACTTTCTCTCATAATTTGGAGAGACCCAACCTTCCCGAGAAGGCGAAAGGTGATAGATGAACATTTTCTTCGGCAAAAGACGGTGACCTTAATGATGTTACATAATGATATTCCAAATATCCGGACTAGGTAGCCCTTTTCGACCGGTGTGAACTGATGATTCTATTCTTTTTCTTTCTATAGACGAGACGTGAAATCATCTACGGAAGTTCATTTCATCGAGGCAAAGAGTTCGAAGTGTAGATTTACGTTTCACCGGGCCTACAGTGTAAGTTAGGTTTCATCTTGTAATTTATCCATAGTGGTGGAAATTATCTACAGGTAAATCACAAAATGAGCTTTTATTCAAAGAGCAACGTGAGATATTTGTATCTTGGACCTTGATCATTGACAGCATGTTATTCTACTCCGAGAGTGCCAAATATTTGCTACAAACTTTAGTGTGTACATTCATCTCTACTACACATGGAGTAGTAATCATTTTTCGATGTCAATTGCTCACCGACCAAACACGTGGTCTCTCAAAAATTCTGAGCTTATAGAATTTTCATCCGAATCCAAACCAACCAATAAAATGGTAAATTGTGGAATCATAATATTCATTCATCATGTAAGCCTGTTGGGATTCTCATTTAACAATTTTGACACTAGATTATAGGGAAAAGATCTCAAGTCTGTATAAATCTCCACTCTCCACAACTCATCACAGCTTCATAATTCCCCGTGTTACATCGGTTTGAAAATAATATGAAAAATCACCTTTAGCAGTGCATATCCAATTATTCCTCCTGCTGTCTGGCCAATGATATAAACTAGAGCAGATAGTAAGGATTTGTGTCCACAAACGACTGCTCCTACAGTAATCGCAGGATTTATGTGGGCGCCACTAATGTGTCCCACGCTCTGAAACATAGAAACATTATTGCATTATCTCTTAAAATATTTGCCAAACGTGATAACCGCAAACACAATTTATCTCCGGATTTCGAGTGACTGCAATAATTATTTGTCTGAGATTTATTTGACGCGTTGAACAACTTTGATACAACCTGATACAAAAGACAGCAAGAACGGAACGCAGATAAAATTATACATCATTGTCGTCAGCAGTGTCAATCCAGTTGATTTTCATCGCATTCTCAAAGCGAGAGATTCAATCGAATTCACGGTCGAGTTACGCAAACGAATTCAGCTCAGACTTTTTGGCATATTTGTATAGTTAGAGAAGCGAAAGAGGAGTAACAAATAAATGTCGAGAGCTGTAAAGCAAGTAGTCGATGTATGAATCATATCTATCTTTGCTCAATTTTTCTTCACATTGAATCAATATGTTCATCATCATAACGACATCGGAAATATGAACAATCATTGTGTTATCAAGAGCCATTCGACTTGACGTGAGACAATAACAGAAGAAAGGACTTTTTTTATGCCACTATACCTGTATCGCAATAATGACTGCAAATCCGAAGCTAAGACAGATTTGTAGATGAGAAGGAATGTTGCCCATACTGCCAACGCAGCCCAGACATCCCAAGAACACGAGGATTGCCGTTCCAATCATCTCAGCGAGACCCTTTTTCAACAATTCTACTGCTGAGCCATCTTCGGTGCACCCTGAAGAATAACATTAAATAAAGTTAGTTATGATTTGATGCATGATTTCTAAGGTTCATTGCAGGATTACATGATGAATCATGGAGCGATTGTCGGATAAGTAATGAAGCGCAATTCACAATGAAAACATCATCAGCTCATCTCGAAAGTTAGTTCTAAACCTTTCAGGGATGCTCTCGTACATTATGAAAAATGAAAAATGAGTAAAAAATTGCCAAAAGTTGCCGAACTCGAGGTCTAAAGAATTCCTAATTTTCAATGACATCTTGCATTTTTCTGACCTCCTCAAGTAGAAGTTGTGCATTTAAGAAGAATTTCAGTTAAACATTGTGCAGTTTGAGAGACAATTCTCAAAAATTGTTTCCATCTTGTACTAGTCGTTCCTAAGTCGAGTGACTTCAGAATATCTCCAAGTGGTCGAGCCCCAAGTGTCGTCATAACGTCAGAGGTCTATGTGCCCCGTGGTATTAGCATAAGTTAGTCCAAACTTGTATTCATCTGATGGGCCAACTCTTCAGAAGCATTTCATCATTCATATACCGGGTGGAAGCTGTGTTCAGAATGTATTCAGGAAAAATCTGCAGAAATTCATGTCAATAAATCTCACATTTCTCCACCCGAATCCCCTATTTGTTTAATTTTCTCCACCTTAGTTAATTTATAAAAAATTGTTGAACAACAGCTCACTTGTAAGCGCGATATCTCAATCCAGGAATTGACTCCAGTCTCCGGATATGTCTCAAACAATTCCTCCACGGTGATTTCAATTTCCTCCACTGTTACAATTACTGGAGCGGGATTAGTTTATGAGTAATTGATTAAAAACATGTTCGATGCTTTCGCAGCCTCCACGGGCAATGGGCGTGATTGCGGAGCGCATGCGCAGTAGGCGCATTGGAGGCTTTGAAAGCATCGAACATGTTTTTAATTGATTACTAATAAACTAATCACGCTCCAGTAATTGTAACAGTGGAGGAATTATTTGAGACATCTCCGGAGGCTGGAGTCAACTCCCGGGTTGAGATATCGCGCTTACAAGTCAGTTAAGTGTCAGTTACAATAGAAGTCAGCTGTTGTTCAACAATTTTTCATAAATAAACTAAGGTGGAGGAAATTAAACAAATAGCGGATTCGGGTGGAGAAAAGTGAGATGGGATGGATGGATGGAATGGAACGGAATGGAATGGAACGGAGCATGATTGAAAGGAACGGAATGGAATAGGATGGAACGGACCGGAATCGGACGGAATGGAACGGAGTGCAATGAAACGGACCGGAATGTAACGGAATTGAAGGGAATGGAACGGTGTGGAATGCAACGGACCGGAATGGAATGGAACGGACCGGAATGGAATGGAACGGACCGGAATGGAATGGAGTGCAATGGAACGGAATGGAATGGAATGGAACGGACCAGAATGGAATGGAGTGCAATGGAACGGAACGGAATGAACCAGACTAGAACAGACCGGAATGGAACGGGCCGGAATGGAATGGAACATACAATTCAATCCATATCATATCATTCCGTTCTATTCCCTTAATTCCATCCCTTTCCATTGCACTCCGTTCCATCCCGGTCCGTTCCATTCAACTCCGGTCCGTTCCATTCCGGTCCATTCCATCCTATTCTATTCCATCCCATACGTCCATCTATTCATCCCTCCAGCTTCACGACATGTATTCGACCCCTGCAGGACAGGCAACCCGCTTTGTTGTCCATACGAGACCGGCGCGGGATGTTTATTCCTCTTTGTTTGTGGAAAAACATGACGAAACTTGTTTTTCCGACTCAAAAGTGTCACCCGGAGACCACCATCGACCAATATCGTGGGCGCCGCATTCATTCTCATATATTCGTTGTGGGAAAAGAATCAACCAGTGGTTGGATAGGTAGTTAACCAGTGGTTGACGCCAAAAATCAACCAGCTGGTTGATTTTTGGCCCAAACCAGTGATTGAGGGAAAACTGCAACCACTGGTTGAAGTTTCTCCCTCAAATTTTTTACAGTGTACGTAGAGAATCCAATGTTACTGTCATGATTGATGGAATTCTTATGGACTATCCCATTTATTATCGATGAAACACACATATAGTTTGATTGAAATAACCAAATTAGTGTTGTGTTAAAATTTTTGGATTTAGATCCAAATACATTCCCCTGTCCGAAACTCATAGGCGAGAAACAGGATTTGGTGGCAATGTGAATGATCACCACTGTTGTGGCCTCTTCTTATTAGTTACTTCCACAAATGGAATAAAAACTGCACCGTATACGCTAACACCCTTCTCCGACCCACTCTTTTCAACAACCACCGCTCATTCCACTAATATTTACGCACTTCAAGAGTTTAGGAATTTGTCTGGAAGATCGCTATTGTTCAGCAAGAAGGTTCTACCTTGACGGCTCTTTAAGAACTGCTTAAGCTCGGGCTGATGTGAATAACGAAACTAGTTTATATGCATGGTCCTTGGTATTTAAGATCTACGTATCTACCCAGGAGACACTAAATTTCTCACACAGCACCATCACCTGGAGTTTCTTTTCTCCAGTCTCATGAATTCAAAGTACACTTGACTCCTGCCGTGGCCTCTAACCTCTCTTATCTAGTTATTGATAGCGAAACAATCTATTTTCCTGAGACCTGAGAATAGTCTGACACCCATTCAGTTCAATCAACATATGAATGACGAAAGGCCTGTGAACAGTTAGTCCATAAGGAAAAATTATGAAAATTTGGACACCCCTGTGCTGATACCAAGGGGCATAATGAGACCTATGGCGTTATGACGTCATTCTGCACTCGATCACTTGGAGTCGCTCTGACTTCACTCGACTTCAGAACATTTTGCTCAAGATGGAAAGAATTTTGAGAATTTTCCCTCGAATTGCACAATGTTCAACTGAAACTACTCTAAATTGCACAACTTTTACTTTAGGGCGTCAGCGAAAATCAAAGATGCCGTTCATTATCGAGTATAAGCACGATAAGACTCTGTTCAGGGGTAGCATGATTTTCAGGTATGATGAAAATGGTTTTCGGGATTCTTATGGTACTTTTCATGAGAGCTGTCACAGAGTATCGTCTGCCTTTAATATTTCTGGTCAATGCTCTGCGTCACCAAATAAAAAAAATTTCTGAACGCTCGAATTAAACTTAACAACAAATGTGTACAGCTTATTCCAATAAAGCAATCGACGCTCCAAAGTTCAAGATACGACCGATCAAAGCAATGGTACCTATCTGTTGCGTGTCACATTTTTACCCCAAGTGATTCATTTCCATTCACCACGAGCCCGATAAGAACTTACTTTTCAAAAACCATCTCGAGAGCTACATTACAATCTCCGTCCGTAGCCATTAATTATCCTCGAGTCTCATTAATTCAGGAATAGTATATGAACAATGCAAGACTGCAAGGGAGTGAGAGAGAAAGCTAGGTGAAGAGATGAGCGCAAAGTTTCAGATATCGGATGGAATTTGTCAAAAGACGAGGAAGCCGTGGCGGGCAATAAATTGCAGGGCCAAGCAGCAGTAACGCTTCAACGAGCACGAAGGAATATGACTGTGCGGCTACTGCAAGCGACCAGTATTATAGCAGCGCCAGGATGAGACTGTGAAAATTTATGAATCGAAACGAAGATAGCCCAACCGCACTGACAATTTGCATTTACGTTGTACCACCAAAGTCCACAACTCTGCACTGGAGTATCATCATAAACTATACTACAGCTCGCTGAGAGAAGTGAGAGATTGCACAGAAACAAAAAACTTGCAGTGTTTATGCAGAGAGTGCAGGCACGAATTTTTCTGGAAAATAGTCAACTCTGGAATGAAGAGAGACAAATTTTTTCAGTGGACCCTCATCGTCAGTAATGCTGGAGTTGATATAGTGGTCTGGTGAAAAAATCTCTCTGCTGGAGAGAGAGAGAGAGAGAGAGAATTTAGAGTTTTCAAAAATTACACCCTGCACGGCTTAGTAGGAATAGCGAACCGAATTCGTCATCATCTGAGATTTTCTTTTTCGAACATTAGTGGATTGGAATTCATCGCTGGATGGATCTTGAGATTGCAATGTTTTTTATTTGTTTGGAAATAATCCCTGGCAACCTCAACTCAAGAGATATGCAAGAACAAAAGATGAACTTGAATGGGTGCACCTTACGTTTCGTCCTTCTTTTACTGGCAAGAATAAGTTTACAGTCAATAATTCGTATAGGTAATAATATTATCTATTTGTACTCGGCTGACTCACGTAGGTTTTCTCTTGGAGAGTTGGTGTTTGGAGACACTATGATTGTGGTCAGGGGAAACTATTTCTCCAATTATGCTGTTAGGGAATTCATTTCATATTACACATAGTACTCTTTGATTAAAATTGATCAGGATTTCGCACCTATGATTAGGTAGATGAAGCGGGGTAGGGACACGAATGGCTCGGTCTTCTTATATCATGTCTGCCGGAAAATTGAATGAGAAATTCTGAAAGAGTCAAATAATGATGGAAGCTGTTTTCTGTTCTTGTTAAAAATGTTTAGGTATCAATGTGCAGCAAAGTGCTCGTAATTAGAAATTTCACCAGGATATAATTTTCTTAGTAGACAAAAATCTTTGCCCACATCAGGATTCCCCGGAATCAATGTCAAAAGTGGGGTCTTGCATCCACTCAGAATTTTTTCATGGGAGCATCTGCGACATAGTCTAGCCATAAAGGTTATTTGCATCGCACTGTTACAAGGTCCAAATCTATCATCCACAATGAGAAAAACAAGTTGAGTTTCGTTAAGGTGAACTGCCCTATAGTGGAACGCTTTTCGGCATACCGAAAGTTCACCGTATTATACCTAAAAAAATATTCGTTTAGCAATAAACTTAACTACTGCGTCTGAAAGGCAAGAGTCTCAGGAACATTTCTAGAAAAGAAAATCGAAGAAAGGTTAAGATTTAAGAATTTTAGAGATAATCTAGTGAGAGAAGAATTTTGCCTAATTCGGAACTACACGCATCCACTTTTTGCCTATAGTGGAATACTGATTTGCCAGAAGTGGAACGTGTAAATTCCCATACGCCTTGAGTTGGAAAAACTCAGAGCTGGAGGGAGTGTATTGAAGTACTTAGAGAACATAGAATTTAAGTACTAAGCAAGAATGTTCGATTCTTTTGGCTTAATTGAAAATATTACGGAATTTCTTACACAATAGGACCATTTATATTGGTAAGCAATCTTAACTGGTGCAAAATTTGTAAGCAAGTCAAGAAGCTTAATTGCTTCAGTCTTTCAGAATCTCACTAGAAATTGATAGAATAGGTACTTACAACAAATACTTCAAAAGAAGATATATTCCATTTTGAGTTCCATTGTCTTTTTATGCATGATTTTCAACTTGACTAACATTTTATTCGCTGTCCAAGACTACAGCATTTAGGTACATTGGGTATTATTATCACATGAAATCTACGCTCAGTCTGAGTTTGATCCAATCACAAATCTGGTCTACCTCAGCACTCCAAATTTTGTTAACAGACCCCTTATAATATTTGAATTTCAGTCAAATCTTCCTATTTCATGTATAGAGTCTTCGAAGGATCATAACTCTCAGTTATTGCATGAAGCGGAGCATCAATTCTAAGTTCTTTCCCAGCGGTTCCTCATTCTACCACTTTATATCTTGAATGACTAGTTTTAATCGGTGACACTTGCTCTCTGCCTGCATGCTGTGATTCATTTAAAACAATTTCTGGCATATTTAGTTATTCACATTCCTATAAGTATGTTCTGATTGTTTGGTTGAACACAATCAAGCTTTTATACTAAAACCTGACCAACCGATACATCACTTCACAACTGGTTATTACTGGCAATTATTTGCAAATGTAATAAGACAATAAGTAGTTCCTCACTATAGTCATCAATTGAGTAATATTGGTGATTGACTATATCAATCCAGGTACTCTCTGCACATTGAGCTGCATACAGTGATAGAGGTTAGGTTGCCACTTTACACAAAAACACTTTCTCTGCCTTGGAAATTGTCAAATAACACAGTCATCACATCACTCATTGTACTCCATAACTAGAAAAGTGGATCAACTTTCACAAAATTTGATAAATATTTAATAACAAACATTTGTGCAACTAATGGTTGCACACGTTCCGCTTCAGGCGAGCCGTTAGCCAATAGTGGAATTCAGAGCTCGGCTCCGTTCCACTATGGGTCGGGCAGGTTTTTTTGTCACCGGTAGTGGAACAGCTAATTATAAAAAATACAATTAAATTTGAGACTCATAATTGCTCGGGATCGAATCTAGAGGACCTTATCTAAATATAGTGAAAAGAATTTCAATCCTAGCGGCCTTCAATTCACTACGCCAGCCCTTTGAAAAAATCTTGGCCCGGGCTCGGCCGAGCGAATCTATAGCCTACCACCGGGAAGACTTCTATGGGTGATTTTCAATGAATTTCCACAAATGAACGTGTAAAGTTAGATAAGTATCTCAAATTGCATTTTTCCAAGGAGGCTTCGAAATATTTTCATATATTTTTCAAATCTTATTTGTAAATCAACTGCGGGAGTTATTCGACCTGGCGTCAAGTCTATTCCACTATAGGTCAAGAGTTGTGGTTTGTTCCACTATAGGGCAATCCACCTTACAACGGACAAAGTGTTTGAGAGCCATTCAGCTCTAGGGAGTGCTAAAAGCTCGTTTTCGAAGACTTCTTGATGTAGTTCCAGATCAAGGTTTTCTTGTACAATCACAAATAACCCGTACTGGCATGCACAATATTGCACTAGTAGATGATTCGTAAACTCTGCAAACGAGTAGCAGCTCCAGCCGCGAACATAGACCGCTCAGAGACGACCATGCCTTCGTACAAATATACGAGACCGACAATTGTCAAAACCGCAACGAAGCGCTCGCGCTGACCTGTTGAAAAACCGAGCGGTCCAGGGCACAATTTCTCTCTACTTTGAGCGACAGCCAAATTGCAGTGCCTGGCCATCACAAATACATAGCAATTCAACCCCGTGTAGTACGCTGTTCTTCCTATACCGTCGACATGCCTAATACCCCCACGGGCAGTATGAATGCATACAACCAGAAGGCGAGTGAGTAGATCTGGAGCTGAACGTGCAACATTATATTTGCCGATGTATGTATGTATACGATAGGATGTACCTGGTCGCACATAGCTTCTGTACTGCAAATAAAGTTCATCGGGATAGATCCAGGGGCAACCCAAGCGATGGAAACCAATTGCTCCAGTTTCTCGGCACCCAATTCGATTATCGACTCTCTATCCGTTGGGAGGCTTCAAAACCGCATGCATGTTCCTGATGCGTCCGAATTATTTGCATGCAGTTATACACATACGTATATCCAAAGCTTGCAGATACCACCAAGCATAAGTATATATATATATATATATATATATATATATATATATATATCACGAGCTTGGATATGCAAAGTCAAACAGAGATCATCAAGAAGCTGTAGACAAAAATTGCATCGGTTATCCTACAGATACGTACATTACCGATGCTGAGCTTGAAAATTGAGGAGAGCGTGTTTAGAAATCGTTTCAAGTTGAGGACTTCGGCGGTGATCTACCGTTTAATCCAGTGGCAAAGTTAATATTACGATGTACCAGAGGGATATGAACTAAGTGCCTATATATATATATGTGGAGAGCGATCGGGTGCAGCACAGCTATAACTTTGTGCGAGCTAGGCGACTCTGAAACTCATCCTGAATCCGCAACTTTGCCCAACTGATGAATTTGAAATGCGCGGGCAGTTTGCACTTGTATGCAAGTGATTTTAGTCTGACGGAGAGCAGAGAATTAGCAGTGTGAGCGGTTGACCCGCTTTGATCGTTCGGAAGTGCTCATCTCTAGGAAGTGCAGTTCTGTCACGAGCTTTTAATATTAGATCGCAGAGATTCGATAGACAAATCGATATGTATGCCTTTATTTTCCCGATGCCAAAACAATACAAGTCACAGATACAAGTAATTATAAAATCGATATCATCAGTCTCAAAGAAGCATGAATATCACTTGGGTCTAGGCGTACATATCGTCGCCCCCGAAGAAGAAAAACACTTTCTGGATTACCGGTGAAAAGTAACACTTCTGGATGCGTTCATGAAAAGAAACACCATCTGTATCCCAGGACGAAGATTAACGCGTATTCTTAACCAGCGACGAAAAATAACGCCCGGCTGTAGCTTCCGACGAATAGTAACACCCGCTCGTAACTACCGGCGAAGATAAACACGTTGCCCGTAGTAGCGACGAAAAGTAACATTTGCCGGGAGCCCGGACGAAAAAAAACACCTGCCGTATGTCCGGACGAAAAAAATCACCTGCTGTATGCCCGGACGAAGAAAAACACTTGCTGTATGCCCCGACGAAAAAAAGCACCTGCCGTATGCTCCGACGAAAAAAAACACCTGCCGTATGCCCCGACGAAAAAAAACACCTGCCGTATGCCCGGACGAAAAAAAAACACCTGCCGTATGCCCCGACCAAAAAAAAAAACATCTACTGTATGCCCGGACGAAGAAAAACACCTGGTGGTAATAACCGCAGTTATCTCTGAAAAAATGTTAATTTCAATGTTTTCTGTCAGAGAATAGGGGAGAGCGGGGTATGGTGGGCAGCTCGAAAATTTGGGCACCCCAGTTATAAAATACAAAAAAATATTTAAAAATGCGAATGTTCATGAATTTGCATCAGTGTATCACCTAGTTTTTCCCTGGAGAGTTACAAGAAATTTCAATATGTTTTGACCCTTCAAAATCGTATGTCAAAATTCGAGGTAAAATATCGCGTGTCACGCCTGTATGCACTCTACCGTTCGTGCGCCAATTTGATCGAAAATACTTGCCTACCCATCTCTCATCGGTAGCTCTGTTCGTTAGCTTTATTATCCAATTTGAATCGAAGTGATCCGATAAGTAGTTTTTGAGCAATAATAGTAATACGAAGATGAGTGGAACGGGGTATAATGGACACAAAAAGCGGGGCGCGTTGGCCAGTTCCAACATACAGCCACAGCACACGAGCCGCGTGGCGCCACCCAACCTAACCTGACCTCCGCGTCGCCTCGTGTTGTTGATATTCTGCTCCAGCTGCACCACGGATGTGATTTTTTATCGATATTATTGATAATTTTATCTCAATGTGAGTGAAAAGTGAGTGCTATCAATGCCGTGGGTTGTGGATTAGAAGTTGTACCTCATAATATGACCACCAGATTCGTGCCGTGCATAATAAACTCGTGTGTGCGAGCGAGTGAGATCCGAGCTGTGACATCGTTGTTGAATTATCGAGTTTTACCAAAATTTCACGGCATGACATGGACCTGAGGTATCAGATTAGGTAGAAGAATGTTCAAATATGCGAATGACAACAATTGTGTATGTGTAGTGTTATTATTATACTTAAAAATCGTGAGTGTCCATCATACCCTACACGACTGTCCGCTATACCCCGCGATTACCCATCGTGCCCCAATGATTAAGGTTTAGAAAATAGCATTTCTATGAAAATGTGCGAGTGAAAAAATTTTTAAAAAAATATCCCATCATTCCTGAGATGTTTCTCTGTCGAATGCCCACTCGCAGATCCGATTTAAGTAAAAATCGTAGTTGCCAAGCGGGTTTTAATTAGGTATGCCCGACATACCCCGCTCTCCCCTATCAATGTATCTAATAACGAATAACAACGAATAAGTAGTCTAACAATGAATCTGTGAAAAATGAGCAAAGCAAAACTTTGAAAGCAAGAAAACGTTGACAACTGAAGTTTTTTCCTGCGAACATAATATGTTACAATAAACCATACTTTTGAAGAAAATGTTGAGAATAGGATTCCTAGAAAATCAGTTCTTTATGTATTCGACATTTCCCCCCATAGAAAGCAGCTATAAATTGAAAACTTTATTCAAAAGCAATATTGCCATAGACATTTTAAATCACGCCATGATCCTGTCAGTACTTGTAACTAAGATCGAAGTTTACGCACCGTATCGAGAAACCCCTTTCCTTGTTAGAAATACTAATAGTAAGTCCAGAACGATACACGAATGCACGTTTGAAGGGAATCATATAATTTTACAGGTAAGAAGAGCAATCTTATTTTCTACCTTTGAACTGATTTGGAACCAAGAGAAGAATCTGAGGTATGATTTTTTTGAGCGACACGTGAAGCTCTCTCATATACAGGCTAGACCGTGCCACGGCCTTTTTCGAAGATTAATAATTTTGGAGTCTAATAACAAATCTAGACAAGAACAAAACCAAATAACTTCTGAGACCTCCTAAATTTGATCTCGAGTTCAGGAATTTGATTGACAAAGTATACCGTGAATTGAACGTCCTTCGATAGGAAAAAATTAAGAAGAGGAAATGAAGAAGAAGATACAGCTCCCTCACACCATGCAATAATTGCGGGGGCATCTCTAGTTGAAAAAAAAAATGATAATGGACTAGAATTATCGTACAGATTTTCAGGAGCAAGAAAAAGTAGTTTTGATGAATAAGAGCAGTGAGAATCATGCAATGGGTGATATTTACGAGACGTTCTTGGCTTGGGGCAGAGACGATGATGCTCTCTGCTGCTGCAACGCCCAGACATAATTCTTCCTTCAAATATGAGTGGAGCGCCTCCTCACAGTATAAAAAACCCCTAGATGTTCTCTTTGCTGAACGATAATGAGAGGTGTTTTTCTTCGTCCGGGCATACGGCAGGTGTTTTTCTTCATCCGGGCATACAGCAGGTGTTTTTTTCGTCGGGGCATACGGCAGGTGTTTTTTTTTCGTTCGGGCATACAGCAGGTGTTTTTTATTTCGTCGGGGCATACAGCAGGTGTTTTTTTTCGTCGGGGCATACGGCAGGTGTTTTTCTTCGTCCGGGCATACGGTAGGTGTTCTTTTTCGTCCGGGCTTACGGGAGGTGTTTTTCTTCGTCCGGGCATCCAGCAAACGTTACTTTTCGACGGTGATCACGACCAAGTGTTATTTTTCGAGGCGGGTACGGGAGAAGTGCTACTCTTCGACGCTTGATACATATCGTGTTACTTTTCGTCGGTGACTAACACGCAAGTGTTAGTCTTCGTCGCTTTAAAGTATCCAAGTGTTTTTCTTCTTCGGGGGCGACGATATAATAAAAAATTGGTAAAAGAAAACTTTTAAAAAACGCTTTTATTGACTTAACAACGAACAAAAACACTAACAATGCAAGATATAACTAGCCACATCAAATAGTTAACTATGTTTCGAAAGTATGGTGACAGTTAACTATATGATACATTTTGATGATGAAAATGAAGAATGGTTGAGTAAGCACTTCGATTCAGCGGTGAGACGTACTGAAAAACCTAATTGCAACTTTGTTTTTCGGGTCACGAACTACCAAAAAAAGGAAAATTGGGTTGATGCGTGCGTTTTCCTGTTGTTTTACCGGCAATGAATCACACGGCCGCGCTCGCGTGTCTTCATGGGATTCAACAAATAGGGTAAACGTCCCAATTACTGCGAACTTTTCGGGTACCTCTAGCTAAAACACCGCAGATCGTAAGATATCGGGGCCGGGTTTTTTCGAGGCTGTTCGTCTACGTCTTGAGAATATATCACCTGATTTTCAGCTCGATCCGAGTCAAAGGGAAATTATAATGAATTAAATGCCGAGTGAAAATCAGTGCTCCTATTACTGCGTTCGATTCCCTATTACTGCGCGGGTATTACTGCGTTTCACCTACTACTGCGTCCCAACTTCTGCGAAGACAAAATACGGGTTTAAAAATTTTGAACAGTTTTCCTTGGATTTTCGCGTAAATGGGTATAGTACAACGTGGTACGACCTCGATTGTAGCCCTAAATCATGTCCAAGTGGTGTGAATTTGAGTGATTCTCGATAAAAAGAGCAACGTGGGCAGGCGAGCCCGTGGCTCACTATTCCGCCCTAATAGAGCACGGTATTCGCATCGTATTTGAGTACTGCTCATGATCTCTGGTAGTAGATAAGTTCTAAACAAGTATCCTATGCTCTGAATAATGATTGCAGCATCGAATTATTTTCATGGACATCCAAAATGCATAGGTTATACACCCGGCCCCGTGCCCTGTTTGTTTACATCCGAGCACATCCCAGTGGCAATTCAATAATAAAGATAAGAGATGAATATTACAAACATACACTTTTTGTATCATCTCCATATTAACTTGACCACAACCTAGATTTGTAAATCTGGCTTGATATACGGCTCTCGAGACAGCGACATGGAGGTATGAATATATAATATAAAATATACATACACATATCGGTGCGGGACATTGAAGAGTCGTGATCAGACCCGATTCACGAATTTAGCTTGATTCAATTAATAGTAAGACGATACAAAGAGTGCATGTTTTGAATATTCAGCTCTCTCATCTTTGTTATTAAATTGCGTCCGAGCTCGAATGTAAACAAACGGGGCACGGGGCCGGGTGTATAACCTAATGCATTTTGGATGTCCAATAAGACGAACTAATGAAATAATTCGATGCTGCAATTATTATCCAGGGCATCGGATGATTGTTCAAAACTCATTTATCATCATAGGTCGTGAGCAGTACTCAAAATCTATGAAAATACCGCGCTTTACCAAGCTGGGATAGCAAGCGACGAGCTCGCCTATCCACGTTGCTTTTTTTATCGAGAATTACTCAAATTCACACCACTTGGACATGATTTAGGGCTACAATCGAGGTCGTATCACATTGCACTAGACGCATTTACGCGAAAATCCAAGGAAAACTGTTGAAAATTTATTAAAACCTGTACTTTTGTCTTCGCAGTAATTGGGACGCAGTAATAGGTGAAACGCAGTAATACCCGCACAGTAATAGGGAATCGAACGCACTAAGACTGATTATTATTATTGATTTATTATAATTATCAAATGATTATTATTGAGACGATTGTTTCACAAACAAATTTCATTCAGTTGTTCACTTGAAAATACAGCTGATCAACTTGATGTGAAACTTCCCATCTCGTTTGAGGGTTCTTGATCACATCACCTAAGCAGCCTCGGGCATTGTATAGAATCCCTGGGTAATCTATAGGATGCCCGTTTGAAGGCAGGCAATATGTTCGATGAGCGCTCATTGAACACATTACCCGGCATTGTATAGAATGCCCGGGGATTCTATAGATTCCCCGGACGTTCTATACAAAGCTCAGATTGGACACATTGACGGCGACATATACATATATAAGGGAGTGAACCGAGGCAGCAACTTACTTCTATCTCGAATATTGTAGAATCATACCTGTATCACTCTATCTATTTAGTGGATCAAAGTATCTGTTCGAGTTCACTCAGATTTACATTTCTCTGCTACCTGCACTCACCCTACGCTATAGGGGTTACACAAGTGTCGGGGTACATAATACCTTACATACGTAATAGATGGATGACAGACCCAGCTCCTTTCCCGCAATCGACGGCAAAAGACCTCGATTAGGCCAAGCGTCCAGGGCACCACCTGCAACTCCGCAGCCCTGCTGATGAGTCCGGTCACGATGAACCAGGTTGCCACAGGTTGCAGGTGGGGGACGAAACGCATAAGAGCCTTCTGCTCAAAACGTGTATAATAGAATCATTTATTAGTAGTGGTAAGCCATCAGCTTATTCTTTACACAAGTTGCTCGCACGAGACATCTAGCGGCTAGCTCGCGCGTTGCGCGGTGGTGGTCCCCACGCAGATTAGGGAATGTCCATTAATTACGTAAGGGCTCGAAGGGGGGGGAGGGGTCACTCAAATCCTCACGGTTTCTTACGTGGGGGTAGGGGGTGGGATGACTTTCTTACGTAAGCCTTTTTTGACACTCATTGTACAACTCAAAGAACAGTGTCGCCTTGTTGAGAGCGGGACATTTAAATCACTCTCTCAAGAGCTCTATTGAACCTTCGCGGAACTCGGTAGCCTTGGTTCGAGTTTTATGACTTTGTGGGCGGGGAACCTCAGATATTTCGACTGGCCAAATCAGAGCATGTGTAGGGGTATTTTATGTAGACTAGTACATTTATTTCGATATTCTGGATCACGAATATGCTTTTATTTGTCACCTATACATGCAAAATCCTTTTCCTCTCAGAAAATCTGGCTCTCACGCACTTGCGGCTGACTTGCTCAATGAATCAGTCGGCTTCTAGCCACCGTGTTAAAAGCACTCCTTCTTTTAAATTGGAAAAGAAGTAGAGAGTGAATTTTGTATGTATGTCATTTTGTTCGGTTGTGATGCGAAAATTATAGAGTCAGCTATTCAAACTGCACAGCGGAAAGAAGAGGTTCTGTGTATCATGCAAGAACATGGTGCTAGCACTTTGACAGCTGAGTGGATAATGGAACATCATATTCAAAACCACGACACTGATGATTGCATCGATAATCGGGAGAAAGAGAGAGAGATGAAAGTGATCAGTTTCCTGAAATAAAAAATCTGCCGGAGTGGTTGGAGAGTCCTTGGCTGGAATTTATAGTCGTTGCCCTTATCCAAAATCCTTACGGCTCCCCTTATGCTACACCTTACGGACGGTTTTCAATAACACGTCGCGACTATCTATGCATTTTTCCGTTCAATTCATTAATGGAATTCCATATTATAGATGAGCGGGTCATATTTGATAACTTTTTGGCCCATAACTGCATTTAGTCTGTTCTGCCGGTCCCAAATAATTTAATACTGCACATAATATCACGACAAGTTGTTAGAAACCAGTCATAAGGTGTCGGATAAGGAAAGTCGTAAGGATTTCGGATAAGGAGAACGACTATAAATTCCAACCCTTGGGTCTTGAACGCTCATAGTTGATGATATTATCATTCATACCACGTACATTTTTTCCACTCTTCAAAAATATTCTGTTAAAATCTCCTCACAATAATAATAATAATATTTACAACAATTATGAATTAATCGTGATTTGTGATCGACATTGCCTAATGATCAAAATTCGTTGAGTTTCAAGCCTTCTGGTTTTTGCTCCTTCTTGAATTGAAATCCTTACGTAAGATATGAGATAGAGGGGGGGGGGTCTTGAACGACCTGACCTTTCCTTACGATGGGGTGGGAGGGTTCAAAAAATTGAGAATCCGTCCTTACGTAATTAATGGATTATCCCTTAGGCAACGTTTCCATGTCCGTGCAAGTGCGATCTCGGTCTCTCTGCTCTCCCCCTGCAGCGACCGCGTGACTAAGCCGGGACCACCACAGCTTGGGGTTATTGTCTGCCACCAGCAGCGCTACTGTCTACATTTTTTTTGTAGCACTTCGGTGATCATAGCAAATATTGTCGACGCTCCCTCTACGCTTCAACCTGTCACACGAGTATCATGGGTCACTGTTGAAAGGCGGGCGCACGATCTGGATGCAGATTTAACCTTCGAAGGCTCAAGAAAAAAGTTTCATTTGTTGCCGTCGAATAGCTCATCTTTTCATGGTTGAGTTTCATGGTAGTCTATAAAATGACACTGGCAGGCAATCCATGATCCAAAATAACATTCAGACAAGAGTGCAACGAAGTGATTAGCAATATTTTTTACGAGAGATGTAGAGTGTGCCACCTTAAACTACTTACAATTTGTAAAAACGTTAAGGAAAAATCTGATCAAACATATGATTGCAATAATATCAGCGATCATCCGAGAATATGAATGACGTTCTCACATAACAAATGTGCAATAAATTTACAAGATAAGCTTGATACAAGCATCAAGAATGTGCCGAAACATACCTGAATGGATTTTACATCTGACTCACAAACACGATTAATCAAAATTCCCTACTACAACCAACCATAGTAAAGAAAATCAATTAAATCTCTAGACTGATATTCTTCAACTCCTCATTACATTATTCTGGCATCTCTAAGAATAACTCTCTACTTGAGAATGGTTTATTCAGCCACATACTCTTTGAAAACTTTCCGTAACTGAATTCCTCCGTTATACGAATCTTCCTAACTCAGAAATCATGCCATTCAGAATTACTCGCTGACGGATCTTTGCAAATTCCCGATAGAAGATTTCTGTTTTCTTCTGCTTCTGTGCGTCGATAATACAAGTCTCTTAACGTGGCGTGGTTCATCTTCACCATTAATAAAAATATTTGCTGAACGGCAAGAATTTGATATGTTATTATGCGATTCTGTGATCTAGAGGGGATTGATTTTCCCCACCATTTAATCGAATGTGAAAATACATATTACAAGGATTCGGAAATCGACCCTCATAGATAATCCCAGATAAAACTAAATCGCAGATGATTCATGGAACAAGTGAACATCGGATAAAAAATTCTCAACGAAAATTTTTCTTCAACTAATGCCAGGTTCCAGATCATAATGAACACGTCCTGCACGACATGAGCCCGTGCATCATTATTGCAGCCCAAAAGTGCGTTAACGCACGATAGTGCGACAAAGACAAAAAAGAGAGGCGTCAGGGCGTATTGTTTGCGTAATCGAGTAGCTCTCTCCCGCCCCGGACGCTCGAAATAACGCTTGTCATTTGCATTCGGATTAGCCTTGACTTCAAACGAAATTTATGCGCGCCTCTCTGTGCCGCACCAAATCTGAAGAGAGTATGAGATCTGCACATACAGACAGGTACTGTATATAGGGATATTGGTAGGCCCGCGCATTTTCCGGGCGTCAGAAATTGAGTCACTCCGCGTGAATGGGAAAGAGGCGCGCCCCTTTGACAAACTCAATTATTTCACGCTCGAAATGATACCTCGACCTCTTCATTGCCCGTACAAGAATTTCATCTCTGCAAAAGTATTAGATTCATACCTACGCCGAATTCAAAGTTCGGTTTCTTCCTTTGAGGGGAGATGGAGTGTGAGGTTCGGTGTGAAGGATCTCGGGGATGATGCCGAGAATTTTTCGTCGGAGAATATCAAAACGCTCATCCGGCATCAATATTGAACTGCGGCTCTGAATGCTGGGTGTACGAGACTTAAGGATGGTGAAAATCGCTGCTGGTATGTATAAAAGATGTGCAGAATCGTTTTAGCTACCCCTATCAAGATATTACGTTTGCTCATCAAGCCGCCAATCACTCGGTTTCGTTTCTGGTATGTGTATAGGTCCTATTGATATGGGAAACGCGACAGGCTGACTGGTTTCTATTTTATAGGACAATATTTAGTAATCATCTACCCAGAATCAATCTGGGATTGGTAGGAGGATAGTTTCAGAATTTTTAATGACTCAATACATCATTGTGTATAGGTCCTTCACATCTATGAGTGCCGTGGCAGAGTGATTGGTTTCATATGTTGTAGGTCAATATGTAATAAATATACCCAGAATCAGTTCAATCGGTAGGAGAATAGTTTCAGAAACATAGATCAATCACTATATCAATGTGCATAGGTTCTTCACACTTACGAGAAACGTGGCAGAGTGATTGGTTCCATGTGCTGAAGGACAATGTGTAACGATTATCTACCCAGAATCGAGGCGGAATCGATACGAGATAGGTCCGAAACAGGAATCAAAACTTTTCAGATTTTCACAAATAGATAACTTTTCATATATTTTTGAGTTTCTGATTTGCTATGAAATAGTAAAAACTTCTTAAAAATGAATCGGGAAGACCGGGGCGAGTTTAGAATAGTCTGTAGTCCAGTTTCGTCGGTGTACTCATCGAGTGGTCGCAATTTTATTACTTACGCTAGAGATATTTTTTTTGGTGATTGGGTTTAGTTTCCAAATTCATCACGGTTGCTCATATCTTGTGAAAAAATCTAGGTAGGAACTTCAACCTACTCGTTGAATATCGCGGTTTAAATTAGTTTCATTCTCCTTGAAATCAATAGATGAGTTACAGTCCACCTCCTCAATCACGCACCTATTGGTCCCCAAAAATCCCTTCTACTAGAGAACGGCTTTCACCATAAGGCCAAGATTGAGGAACCGTGGCCTCATTTTCAAAGGTGATTTGACACATGGAGGTCCCTTAGGAGGTTTTACGATATTCTCAAATTCAACGAATTGTTCACAGTGTCTTATTCGTTTCTTAAAAAGACTCGCAACTTTCGTTTTGCTTGTGGTTCAGGAAAATTACATCTATCTAAGATCGATGTATTATTCCCTCTACTCGAGGAAATTCCATACTCTACTCAAATCGGTTCAAAATCGGCACAAATCTCCATATTATCAAATTCGTTTTCTGTCTTGCTGCAGAGTGAGTATGTAATGAATGTTTCTCCCGTCTTAATTTCTCGAATCTCTTGAAAATTGTGCCCAACAATCTCGGAAAACATTCCTGGATGAATCAAGATAGCTCAGACTTCAGAATACCGTAAATTTGGGAAAGCTCGAGGCTAAGCTTCGTAGACGAAACGAAGCTTGCAGGCAGAGCTTGCAGCTGGAAAATCTTTCGCAGTGAACGTTGTCTGACTCGAACGTGCAGTTGGGCCGCTTCTAATTCCACTCGCAAAACGGCCTCGTACTGCAGAAATTCATCCCGGAAATATATCTAGCCAGCCAGAGGTAATCTCGGCGACTTGAATTTCAAATTTAAGCTCGGGCTGAAGCTTCTGCACACTGCCCTAAATTCTCGGCATTTTACCCTCCGGAAAGCACAAGCTACGAATCCGGGGGATGCGGGCATCAGAGCAGGAGAGATTTTCGCGTAATTCATTTGACGAATCTCAGGGTAATTAAGGACGCTACTGGCGGTCGAGGAGCGAGCATCTGCATGGGCTGTTCATTATCGTGATTTTCCCGGTCTTCTCTGGCATTGCGTTTCAAGTGAATTTATACGGTATGTCTCGTGATAAAATTCCTCTTCGATCGGAATGCACCGACCCATTGAACCGAAAGAAAGTCTTATTTAATCCTTTGATTGCACAAATTTTGGAACCCACCATCAACTGTATAAGTCATACAAAATGATCTCAGAAAGAGATTAACAGCCCGTCAGTGGAAGAACAAAAAGAATCATATAGGATAATGTCACTGTGAAAGGACAAGATTAATCCTTGTATTTAGTCCAGAATCGATGACAAATATCTCGGACTAACAAGGGGAACCCACGAAGTGCGGGTCACCAAATCTCACCAAACTTTTTTCACAGCTTCGTACCACCTAGAATATGAAGAACCCAGAGTAACTCCGTCAAATGGGCCTTCTGTCCAGAGCTACAAGCAAAAATGTTAGCGTTGGCCATAAAGGCCCATGTTGAAAAGTGATATGTATATATATTATATAGGTATACTGACCCTGAATGCTAACATTATTACTTGTAGCTCTGAACAGGGAGCCCATTCGACGGAGTTACTCTGGATTCTTCATATTCTAGGTGGTACGAGACTGTGAAAAAAGTTTGGTGAGATTTGGTGACCCGCACTTCGTGGGCCCCCCTTGTAAGTAATGGAAACGATCCACTCCGTTGATCTAAGCAAAAATGACAGAGAATTAACCATGAGCTACCCAATAAATCAAATATAGCTGGCTGGATCCTATATATCACGATCACTTCACCACCAAAACTTTTCACAAACTATTTTTGTCCATAGTCCTGTGTAGAACCTTGTTAAAGTTTTCCTCGCTGTGGCTACAAAACTTACACAGAGACCTCCCAAAACCGCAAAAACATCAACCGCCAGCCGGGGAACTTTGCAATAAATTGAAGGACAAGCAAACAGGAAAAGTCGGTATAAAGGCGATCAAGAGGTGCTGGAGATGAAATACGTTCGCATAATGTGAGGGGAGGTTGCGAATCTGCGTCTGGCAAAGACACACAGCTATACGGGGGATGATCGTCCCCTGTGACGATTTTTCATTCAGACCTCTTTGGTGGCTTGGCGTGGTACTTTGCAGCATGGCCGCGGCTTACAAAACACACCGGACGGAGATTGGTGAGTAGTCTGCTACGGTAAGATTAAATTTACGAGATGTACGGTGTCAGTTGAGATTTGATGCCTAAAGCGAGGAAAAGCGTGAAAAGGCTGAGTGGGAAATCGAGAAAAAGGAGATCATTGCAAGGTCTCTGAGATATTTTCTTTCACCTTGATTGACGAATGGAGACGACTGGAGCAGGTTTGATTTGATACTTATTGCAAACTTCTATTTAGTTTTAAATTATTGCCTTGAACGATAGAAAATCTTTTTCTGCTTCCTGGTAAAAGTGCAATCTTGTGTTTGTTCTTATTTTGTGGATCATATTGAGCTGTGGGCAAATTCAGGAAACGAGAGACAGAAATTCATGGTATGGCATTTGTTAAGTTTGTTTTGAACTTCAGTACATAATGATTGATATAGATCTGCGTATTTTTGAAGTGAGCAAATGAACATTCATAGGACCCATCACATACTCGGATGGTCTAAAACCATCTGGAATCTTGTCTGTAATCAGTGTATGGGACGTCTGGCTAAACTTGTTCTCACTCTTCTTGTTAGAGATTTTTCCAAAATATAGACAATATTTTCGATTATCAGTATTCCGAATGATACGGCATAACTAACAGCCAATGTCTGAAGGAAGACACGAACTTGCAGTATATTGACAGATTCAAATGTTTCAGCTTCATTGTCTTGCACAATTGTACTAAGGTAACGTTGCTTCAATCGATGAAGTAGCCCTGTCTCAAATAATCTCAAAACTCTGGAATGTAATGAAAAATGCATCATTGTTTAGAAATGCGATCTGAACATTTCTACATTCTTCAAAACTTGCATACCCAAGATTGAAACTTTTCACATGGAATCCTCTTCGCACAGCAGATGTAACGTAAGACATGAAATAGGATTCTGAGATTTGGATTAGATTACAAATTAGTCTGCCAGAAGCTCTGTAACGATCGTCAGACACAAAACCAGCGATATTATCCATTTTTGAAGAACAAGTCTTCTCAAACAGGTCTCCCAACGTTGTGAATGAAATCCGTTCTCGATCTTTGTTACTTCTGTATAATTTTTCTAGCACATTCTGGAAGAAAATCTGTTTTGTAAGTTTCGGCTATTGAAAATCAAGTACAGGTGTCCCTCCGTATACGCGGTGGTTACGTTCCAAAAAATTGTATCGCAATTACGGAATTGCGCAAATTATTACAGCTCTTATGAAAATATTGGAAATACAATATGAATCAGTTTCCTGTCCGCGAATGAGCGAAAATCGCGAATTCGAAATCCGCGAATACGGAGGATTACTTGTAAATTGAAGGTAATTATGTGTGGAATAGATAATGCTAGGTCATCTAAGTGAACATCATCAAGTGAAATAATATCTAACACTTCTTATCCTTGTATGAAGATTAACTATATAGAAGAATCAAATATGAAGCTCTGAAAAAACTGCATCAAATTTTTAATGAGTCTTACTTCGAGAGTATGGCGCACAGATGAGCTTTTTACAGCTAGTAGTTTAAAGTTGCTGTCTCGTATTAAGCCCTTCAAATTAGTGAATGGCTTGTGGACCTCCTTATTCACTAAGTAGTAGATAGCTTGAGCATTCAAAGAAACCACGAGGATCCAAGAGAAAAAAGCGGATATAGCATAGATTGTCCGGGATGCATGTGCGAATTCTGCTGGAACACTCCCTGTTTTAATTACATTAGATAAAATGTTAATTCGTAGGTCAATGACTCTTCGGATCCCCCATTGTATTATTGGGATATTCCAGTTAAGACCGCCCAATGAAGTGAGGTCGAAAAATTAGATACCCTCCGCGTCGAAGTATGATTTTAGAGCTAAAATAAGGTGACTTGGGTTTTTTTGTTTAGTCCAGATCGGCTTTGCATCGGAGCTAATGCGAATTTCCATTTTGGAGCCAAAAATTGAGATTGGCATTCTGAAATTGGTTGATTGGTATTCTGATCCATCGTTTAATTGAGCTGTAATCACTCAAAAACGGAATATAGCGGTAGATCCCGTAATTAATTATTCTGTGACATTTTCATGGGATGACGATACTCTTGGCAGAGGAAATAGACCTTTCCAAAATAATTGTTACCGTATTCCAACAATGATTTGGTTTCTAAAATTTTTTTTAGAAAATCTTTTTTAGCGCCTCCCGCGAATTTTTAGCGCCTACCAGAGCAAACGCATCATGCTTGGCATCGTTCAAAGTACTCTCAAAAAGAATTTCAAAGGGATACGAATTTATGTTTTTGAGTAATTGCATTCTTTCCATTTTTCATCAAATTGTCGCTCTTTGGTACTCTATGCGAAATCAAGCCCCATCTCAAAAAACCCATTGAGAGCAAAGTTGTGAAGCTTTTACCAATTTCAGAATGCCAATCTCAATTTTTGGCTCCAAACTGGAAATTCGCATAGCTTCGATGCAAAGCTGATCTGGACTAAACAAAAAATCACGTGTCACCTTATTTTAGCTCTAGAACCATATACCTCAACGCGGAGGGAATCTAATTTTTCGACCTCACTTCATCAGCCCTATTAAGAACTAACCTTGTTGAGCGGCGAGTGCAATAGTGTACAGAATATGATCGTTTAAATTAAAATTGATTTTTTTCCTCGTGATCTTTTCCTTGGTTCTGCCACTGAAATACCCCGTTATACTCAGTAGGAAAAGGACTAGCCCCGAAACTACCCACAAATCTAATGTGAACATTCCTGTAAACCAGTACTCATCGACAGTCAATGTTTCTTTCAAGTAGATGCCATAACTGTAATTTACAAAATAATTTAGACTTCACAAGTTATGAAAGTTGGGATGAAATCTCCGATTCGCCATTGAACCATATCAATCAATAGGTACATACCTCAAGGAGTTTGGCTTGAGAGTTTTGATCATAGACAAACATCACTGACAACCAACTTACCGTACTGGCCAGAATGGACACGTAAATTGAACAACTGATTGATATTCGGAGTTTAGGGTGATTCTTGGGATTACTTCTGACTCGTTTCTCTGCAAGTAGCCTACAAATCCATCGAAACTACCGTTTGGATATTGCATTCCGAAACCTTGAGATACAATTTTTTTTGGAACCAGCCTGAATTGTTTAAAGATGATAAAATGATAGAATTGTACTTATACATGCATGATTCTCTGAACTTACGTGAAATTTAAAAAGTCAGCAATGATATTCCAAGCATCTCCAATCAGTCCGGTAACTTTCGTATCATTATCTATGAAGTCTATCATTTGGCTGTCCTAAAAAATTTTCATGGTGAAAATGGGTATCCTAGAACAATTATCCTCCGAACTTACTTGATGATAGAACATTCTCACGATTTCTTTCTGGAAATTGTATCTTTCTTCTTTAACAGTGTCTTCAGGATTTAAAGTTAAGGCACCCGATAAACTTGGGATAGTAAGTATTGTAACAAAATCACGATTTTTCTTGCTGCAAGTTATACTGGGTGATGATATTGAGGGAGAGATAAAGTTCAAGAAGGTAGTGAAAATGAGGATTAGTTTGAGCATCTTAAAACGTTTCCAGCACTCAAAATGCTCACGAAAAGAATTGCATTGGCTGGTAAGAAAACCGTACCGTGTCACTCTCAGAATGAAGAATAGTGTTAATGATTCATTTTGATGTTTCCATATGAAAGTTTTAAAAGCCATTACAAATAAAAAACCTTATCGGTGTATCTCTAGACACGCGACATCATTCTGTGCATGAAACCGTATCCTAATTTCTAGTTTCGCATAATAATAAATAAATACCATATGGCATTCTTATCGTGAAAGTATGTAGTTTCGCAGATTTGCAGTTTGATAATAACTCTAATATTGGGGCTTACTCCGTCATAAAAAAAGAAAAATTTACTCTCGATTCAAAATGACGGTATCGAAGCTGTTGAGATTTCTTTGGCTTGGTCTATGAATTAACACCCCAGTCTCTTTTGATGACAGGGGTGCATTACCAAAGAATATCCATTGATTTCAAATGTCTTTGAAACAAGGCCCAAGTCACACGGGGTCCTTCAGACCCCTCACTGTCGTTCGAGTCCTAGGAGAGATGTCGATCTAAATTTTGAACAACAGTTTTTTCCGACTCTTGGAATTTCTCATTCTGAAGTTTCATCGATATAAATTAAAAGAAGTCTATACAGAATTTGAACCCGAGCTGATCTCTTTCGTACTCAATTGTTTCCCTTAACCGACCAACATGATGCCGATCCAATCGATCGAGCTGAAACTTCATCTGTACGTCCCGGAGGTTGTCGAATATCTTTGTAGGTCCGGTAACTCAGATTTTGCAACATTTTATTCGAATTTGAGAATGCTGAGGGTCTTCCGGGTCCTCACCAATTCAGACTGAGATCTTATTGGGTGAATTCCTTCATCGATATATGAAGAATATTTTTACATCATAAGTAAATCGAGAACGAGAAATCCAAATTCGACCTGTCAGAAACTAATCAGAACATAGGCTGGATATCCAAGATTGCTCACGAAGGCCACTCAGCCAAATTTTTCTGGTTCAAAATGGTCACACCTTGGCACACATCTTATCGATTGAGTTATTGAAAATGATTTGTTCTCATTTGACAAGAAAGTTCTCAATCTTCATTTTTGCCATCAGGCATCTCACGAGTAACGTAATCCGGGGTGAATGTGTCCACTTTTGCCGAAAAAGATTGTCAGCGTCATATTTTGCCTTTTATAGCATCTACAAAAACCTGCCATGCCGGGGGTTATTTCAACGCCTGCAATCTCTAATTTTCCAATTGATAAGTTTCATTCCATAGAAGCAAACTCTATACTCTCTTTTTTGCTGTCGTATGGAATTGAAAAATGAGAACAAAAATTGCACCACCCACATTTTTATCTGCAGGAGTAACTTAGAGTCGTGGAGTCCTTAGGCTTTCTGGTTTTTTCCTGGCCGTCGGTAATAATGCCCTCGACATGGAAAAACTTCACCGAATAGACTTGAGTGCGATGGTCATTTTGGAATGACCGTTTTGTAGAGACATTTTAAATTTTCGTCTGGACCAGGGTGAATGAGTCCGTCTGCTGCAGGTCGATTAATTTTGATCTATCCAGGAAATTCTGGTAACTTCGATGCATACGTACGAGCTGTGCGCTTTGAAGGCGAGACATAGGTGGACACGTCCACCCCTATCGACGGGGTGAATGTGTCCACCCTGCTCTCAGCAATTTTTGAAGAACCACGGGGCCAAAATCAAAAGCTAATACCTGAATCTCATAGCTGAGCTCAAGGCTCAAATTTTCACTACCCATACATTATGTTTCGGTACCAATAAGACCAAGAAAATTACAGTGGAAGACCATAAGTGGTCCTCATTCACCCCGGTTTACGGTAATCCACGAATCGAAGACAGATATTGGGTCGAACCTTCCGAGTTATTATTTTTATTTTAGAACTTCATATTACCATAACAAGAATGATCTAGTAAGCATATTATTTTCAGCGCAAATTGCAACCATGAATCAGATTTTAACTAGCTCAATGTTGGATATATGGTCGGTTATTAAAATAATTGACCAATATACCTTCAATGAACAGATTTAATTAAACAGCGTGACATTCACAGCTTGTTTTATGATTGAGCGTGAAAGTTTGCACGACCAAAATTTCAATTCTCCAAGATATACCATCACTAATCTGAGGTTTACTCGCGCAGTCGTGACTTATGCTTCTTTTCCTCAAGCGCCGCAACTCATAAACTCGAATAATAAAATCTGATGGCTCACGCAGATGCTAGTCATCGCGTGCAGAACGTTTTTAAATTTTCTACGCACGAAAATTCTCTCAATCAGAACTCATTACGACCTTTCACCTCAGTTTAAGGTCAAAAATGAACTTCGAAGACTACTGTTTAGAATTCAAGTACCAATAACCGTTCAGCATATGCAATCGATAATGAGCAAGTATATACATATTTTGTTGTAGGACCATGAAATTGGGATCTCAAGAGGGTTGAACCCAGTCATCTCGAAACTCCAACTCTCTAGATTATATAGACGAGGAAAATCTATGTATACAGTAAGTGAACGGGTTGCAGGTCTGCGAAGCGCGATAGATTGAGTCCGTCAGCCGTGGTATAATTACCGCACTGCTCTCGACGCTCGCCTGGATGCTGATGCACACACCGAAGCAACGTCTAATTACGCGCGCAAGCTCAAGAGCCCAGATAGTGAGTGAGTGAGACTTTTGAGCGAAAGTACCCCACGCGGAGACGTTATTATCGCGCGCGACGGATCGGCAAGAGAGTAGAAAGGTGATGTGCGCAGCTAGCGTTAATTCGCATTTTGGAATTTAGTCTATCACTCTCTTAGATTGGTGTATTACTGCCTGTACTAGTATTAGAGCCTGAAACGTTGCGCAGCTCATGAATTTTCGGTAGATTGTGAGTGGTGTTTTGACGAGACTGTACTGGGTGAATGTTAATCGTAAACGCTCCGGGTACTTTGATCGTCTGATGAGATTTTAACGAAATGGATGGAGTGGTTATTTGGTGCTTGAGCCTATTGCTTGGTGACACTTGAAACTGCTTGAACGCACCGGAAGATTTTGACACGTAAACTCGACGCTAATTTGCTATTCTGATTTTATCCGTACGAGTTATACTTGGTACTATTATGAATTCGAATGAATGATTTCAGATAGTTGTTCTGTTGTCATATCACAAAATTATGTTGCCTCTCTCGCTATCGCTCGTTCGGGTTATAAATCTTCTTGATAAGTCAGAGGCTCCCGAAATGCTTTTGCAACTCAAAAATGATATTTGTAGGATGATTGGTAAAAAAGGTACTCGATGAAGTTCCGAAAGATTACATATAGTCAATCTGTGAATCGATCAGTCAGCCCCACCCATAATCACACGGCCATATCATATATTATAGCCAGACCAGATCGAATAAGACCAAACTAGACCGAATTAAACCGAACTAGACCGCACTCAGACCATACTAGTAAGAACATTTTATTGCGGTCCTAGTGGGTAGTTAAATTACCCCAGAAAAGACGCTCCTGGCGCGAGAAAGTGGCTAAACTCGGTACAACACGACGTTTGTGGGTTCAAACGATAGGTAATAGCTCCAATAATCGATACTAACAAGAATTAATGTTTAAAAATTGGGGCGCGTTATAAATTAACAATAAAAACATGCATTTTTGACCTTTTTCTCGGTTTTTCCACAATAAGTCGGAAAATACCAATTTTTTGAGAAAATTTGTGGAATAACTTTTTGTAGATCTCTAAAAGATCTACAAAATTGATCGATACACTTTTCCTCGCAAACTGCAACCCTTTCGAGTTATTCCTCATCAAAGTCAAAATCGAATTTTTGACTTTGATGAGGAATAACTCGAAAGGGTTGCAGTTTGCGAGGAAAAGTGTTTCGATCAATTTTGTAGATCTTTTAGAGATCTACAAAAACTTATTCTACAAATTTTCTCAAAAAATTGGTATTTTCCGACTCATTGTGGAAAAACCGAGAAAAAGGTCAAAAAATGCATGTTTTTATTGTTTATTTATACCGCGACCGAATTTTTAAACATTAAATCTTGTTAATATCGATTATTGAAGCTATTACCTATCGTTTGAACCCACAAACGTCATGTTGTACTGAGTTTAGCCACTTACAAGGGGAGTCCGGAGTCTCCGGGTCGTCAAATCTCACCAAAATTTTTTCACAGTTCGGTACCACCTAGAACATGAAGAATCTGGAGCAACTTCGTCAAATGGGCCTCCTGTCCAGAGCTACAAGCAAAGATGTTAGCGTTGCTAATATATCTATATATATCACTTTTGAACATGGCCCTATATAGGCAATGTTAATGTCATAGGCTGTAACTCTAAACGGGAGGCCCATTTGACGGAGTTACTCTGGATTCTTCATATTCTAGGTGGTACGGAACTGTAAAAAAATTTTGGTGAGATTTCAGGACCCGGAGACTCCGGACTCCCCTTGTTAGTGATCGAATTTCTAGGGTAATTTAACTACCTATAGTGATCCTAGCGGTTCTAGTAGTTCCAACCGTGATGGTGCAGTCCCAGCTATACTGATACTGTACTAAATCCGTACTAGTACGGGAGTAGACTATACTAGACCGAACTAGACCGCATAAAACTATCCATCTATCCACCAATTACCTACCTAACCACCCATCCCCATGAACCATACGGTCATTATTTATTATACATTATTTATATTATATATATGCAGTATTTGGACGGACAAATTTTGGACTTGAATTTGGTTATCATAGCATAATAACACAATATGATGAGATTATAAAGCAAGGAAGAATTATAAAAATTTGAGTCAAACCGGTGAGCTTTTTGTAACAGTCGCTGAAACTAAATAAACAAGCATATTATTCACTGATACGTGCCTTTGTCAAGTAATGAGAAGATACTTGAATATTATTGTGCTCGATGTTGACAGTGGTATTTTATATAAGCATTGCGAAATTGAAATGAGAGCGACATCTGAAGCTTCGATCGCAAAAACATCTGTGAAGCTTGCAGTTGATAAAGCCGAAAAGCTCACTACGTGGCACCATTATTGGATTCATGTACCAACAATGATAACAAGAGAGCTCTGCCCAAACTGATCGACTTTATACGCCGGTGAAATTTATCTTGTAAGAATTCACGAAGAAAATGTTACGTTGGAGCACAATCGGCACAGAAATTGATATGAATAAATAAATTCCGCCCCGTCTGGCTCACGACAAATGAGCGTAATTCATGTTATTTATTCTTCTTTGCTCATATCGTTAGCTCAATTTTCCTCAGTGTATCTTAGCCGTACTGCAAAGCTCGTTCAAAAACCTGATGATGACTAGTAGAATCAAACGAACAGGTGAATATTATGCGTTCAGGTTATGGATTTAGCTGAAACTTTGTGAGTACTCCTTTTTTATCATAAAAAAACTCAATTATAATTCGCAGATTCCAATATTCAAACGTTCGCTAGCGATCGCACTCTGTGACAATAATATTGCGGGTATATGTATTGTACGTGACTTATTTTTTCATCACGAGCTTCTACGAGCACCGGTAATCTTACGGGCCATATCACAGAGACAGAAATTCTTGGCAAGTACATTTAACAATTTTGGATATCCTATTTTACCGCTATTGTTCATCTGCGAAATTCATAGTTCTGATGAATAATCCTCGTTTATCGAAAGACGGTCTAGTTTGGATAGTTTTTGACCAACTGGTGTGGAGCTATCTGCACAGGAAGCAAAAATAAAATTTCAAAAACCTACTTTTTGTGTACCATATCATTGATCATTTTCGTGTGTCTTCGCCCATAATGGATCTGAGTGCATTCAATGTGTTTTCTGTAAGTGAGTGCAATCGATTCAGGGAAAGGTGTTTTCATATCCAAGAACAAACGCTCTCCATTTCTACATTTCGGGCTCGAATTAAAGAGGTATTTCTAAGGTTCGCTGTTCATTGAGCAAGCATGCAGGATCAAATGGTGCAGAAAATTTGCCTGAAACTCTACACTTATTCAGTTCAAACAAGCATACGATGAATCAACAATCCTTTCTGTTGAACGAAACTTTTTTTAACCACTTTCTGAAGGTATGAGAAAATTGATTCAATCAAGTTGGGCACACCCAGTCTCACTTATTAGCGAATACGTTTAATCCAAATTCTGGTCAACGAGTACTGATGGTGAGAGAGTATTCTCAATCATTACTCATATTTGAAAATCCCGAATTCGATAGCAAAAAAATTATGTTCCTTTCTGTCTTGAACGAGGTCAAAAATTCAGTTACCTGTAAACTTTGATTTCAAAATAAAGTGAAAATCTTAGTGTTATCCAACATCTCATTGGTTGGAGCGAGCAAAGGGAGAAAATCGGTAAGCAGTTTTCCAGATAAAAGCCCTTCTCAACGATCGATCGTTATGTTTTCGTGATGATAATATACCAAATCAAGTACACTTTCATAATTATGTCGTTCATGCACATCATTTCTCTTGATAGTAGATGAGACATTGTCGATTATCACATGCAGATTGTTCGTTACAATGAAAAACTGAATAATGAATGAATTTTCCACTGCGCTAAGAGATCTATATCTCTCAATGTTCGAATCTTGAATAAAATCCAGTTTCCCGAGACTCAGATTAGCGCAGTGCTTGAACAGTAATCTTTTCCGAGAAAATGTTTAGCATAGCTTCTTTATTTGCTATTATTGTTTTCCGATCAATTCTCATTACAACGTGTATGCGCACCTCTAAATGGAGCGAGGCTGATCAAAGCTTCAACCCGTTAAAAAGTATTTCAAGTTTACCAGGGGTTATCGATGCAAAATTTGATGACAATTTGGATGAAGAAAGATATAACTTTCAAAAAACAGCTGTGAAGCTGTCATACTTTCAGGTATGTAAAAATGAAATTGATCCTGATGATTTTTTTTTTTTTTTCATGCTGATGGACAAATTCCCACAGGATGACAGGATAGTAGATTTCATAGACAATGATACAAAAATTAGTGGTCTCCTTGGAGATGCATGGAACATCATCGCTGACTATCTAAACTTTACGTAAGGAACGAAAGAACATATAAACGAATGGCTATAATAATATGTATCGGGATGTTTTATTTCTGTTGTACAGATTACTTCCCACAAAAGTGACTTTTAGTGGTTACGGGCGACAGCACTCCAACGGTAGTTACGATGGACTTATTGGTTACTTACAGAGAAACGACTCCCAGATCATTCCAAGAATTATTATGTTTGATGAGTTCAACTCTGCGGTGGATTATATCACACCTTTTTGGAAAGTTCAGTGAGTCCGTTTGATGAGATTTCCTCATTGGTACAGATCACACTTCAACGAACCTTTGAAAGCCGGTTGCTCTAGTCTCAAAATCCAGAGAGTCTGCTCTTGAACTAATTTTCTTGAAGTTTTTTGAGTTTTTGAAAAGGAAACGTCCGATATCTCGTAATCAGGATCATCTCAGAATCAAACCCTATCAATCCAAATCATATCACTACGATTACACATTGTATTGGCAGAAAAAGTGATGATGTTAAAAATCCATCCACATACCGAAGTTTTGATTATTCAGACTTTCTGGTCAGGTAGAACTATTCCAAAAGAGAGTGTAATATCGATTACTCTAGTCAATTTTTCGCGACTACTAAAAGAAACTGATAACACTGCGCAACACAATTTTGGGTCTGAAATAATGTATGGATCGGACAATGATTTTCTTGTGTATTTTTTGACGCTGAAACCGAATCCGAGTTCAGATTTGCGCCTACACGTCAGGATTTTTTTTAATTGAAACAAACTAATTCGCTAAAAAATAGCATTTTTCACGTTTTTCGCTAATTTTGTAAACTGAAGGTCTCTTGGCCAGGGAGTACAGATGGTCAAAATGCATATCAAAATGTGTTTTCCTACGTATTTTGATCCACTGAACACGATCCTGGCGTTTTGAAAGCACTATATTGAAACCTCGAACCCATATGATCTTATTACTCCACCTGGTATTTGGAAAAAAGTCTAATTTTGCAATAAATCTTCGAAAAATCATAACACAGTCAAGAATGGACCGAATTAGACGTTTAACCTCGCATTTTCTTCGTTTTATAACATACTTTCGGGGAAAAAAATTGTTCAATAGCCGTAAAGGCACTGGTTTTACGTCAGGAATTTGTTTTTCAAACATCTATTTTGGTCATTACTTTTGCTGTGCTAAAATCACGAGGAGAAAAATTTCTCCTTGCACAGGGTATCCAAATATAGTTCCCTGACGCAAAAAGGCCATCTAAATACAATCTCGTGGTTTGTTTTGGGATACCATATCAGGAATTTGGTCTAGGTCAACATAACTCCTCAAAAAAACAGGTTTCTTGTGGCTAGAAGAAAATTCTGACGTGTTAGCTCTGAATGAACCACGGGATTGTGTTTAGACGGTCATTTTGCATAGGAATACCATGTTGGGGTACTCCGTGCAAGAGGAAACTTTTCTCTTCGTGATTTCAGCAAAGCAAGAGTTATGACAAAAATAGGTGTTTAAAAAAAATTCCTGACGTCAAACCAGTGCCTCTACGGCTGTTGGACAAATTTTTCCTCAAAGTATGTTACAAAACGAAAAAAATGCGAGGGCGAACGTCTCTTTTGGTCCATTCTAGACTGTCTTATGATTTGTTGAAGACTTTTTGCAAAATTAGACTTTTTTCCAAATACCAGATGGACTAATAAGCTCATACGGCTTCGAAGTTGCAATATAGCGCTCTGCAAACACCAGGATCGTGTTCAGCGGGTCAAAATACGTAGGGAAACACATTTTGATATGCATTTTGACCTTTCTGTACTCCCTGGCTTTCAGTTTACAAAATTAGCAAAAATCGTAAAAAACTCAGTTTTCTAGAGAATCAGTTTTTCTCAATTAAAAAAAATCCTGACGTGTAGGCGCAAATCTGAGGTCGAATTCGGTTCCAGCGTCGAAATATACACAAGAAAATCATTGTCCAGTCCATGCATTATTCCACACCCAAAATTGTGTTGCGCAGTGTCATCAATTTCTTTCAGTAATTGCGAAAAACTAACTTGGAACGCTTGCTCAGCTGAAATCCGTTGGTCATTTGATTTGTGATTTTTCGATGATTGTTTCTTCCCCAATTTCGTAGGACATAATTTCATGGCTCGTTTCTTATGAAACTGTTCATGACAGTTAGAAACGCAAGTTCGGGATACCATTTATTAGTTGGGAGATAGTTTATAAATAAAGGTTGATAACGAAAAATCAATAATGAGACTAAGCATTTGTTCACACCGATAGGGATGCCTTACTCTAAAATCATCGACATATCGCTCATTTTTCTCTAAACACATTTACATTCATCTGGCCAATAATCACATTTTTGGTGAATATAGCTATGGTATCTACATAAAACCGACTTTGAAGTATGATGAATACTGGTTCACTGGCATGTTTTCACCTGAGTTATGGATCACTTCAACCATTGTTCTTCTATCTCTCAGTATATCTGGCTATGTGACTGGTAAAACCAGAGAAAATCTCACAAAAGAAAAAGTAAATTTCAATTTGAATGACCATATTCTGTACACCATCGCTCTTGCTGCACAACAAGGTTTGTCGACATCGAATACTGATTGCAAAACTCAAAGAACTGTTGATGAAATATCCTATTTACGCTCTTCAAAATGGTCAGGAAGTGTCCCAGCAGAATTTCCACAAAGGTCCAGACGAATTTATGCAATAACAACTTTTTTCTCATGGATACTTGTTGTGTCTCTGAATGCTCAAGCTATTTATTACTTGGTAGAAAGGGAGTTGTACACACCCTTCACCAATTTTGAAAGTCTTTTCAAGAATAGTAAATACAATCTCATAGCCATCAAAGGCGCATCAGTACAACATAATCTGGAGGTAAGACTGCTCGTATTTTGAATACAACCAAATTGCAAAGTCAGATGCGATCTTCACGATAATATTTGCACGATGTCTTGACTCCTTCTGCTGTGATGACAGAATGCTTTTTCTTTATCGAAGATGATCCCAATTCCTCATTCTTCTTCTATGAGGTACTTAACAGAGCTGACTTTTTCAATGATAAAAATATACTGCATCGAATTTGTATGAGCATTGGATTCGAAAAATGTATCAATTTCATTCCAAAACTTTTCATCATCACTCAGAAATCAGATCATTTCATCAGGCAGAGCTCTTATTCAGACTACATCTTGGAGCTGATTGCCCAGTTCAGACCATTCTTCAGCTTCTCTGAACTAGATTGCAGCTATCGGAACAAAACGAGTGTTCCTATTTCATAGTTTGAGTTTTAATTCTAGGAACTACTCAAGAAAATATATAGAAATGAAGAAGACCAAAACAGAGTTTCTTTTACGACAGCTGAAGAACTATTCAGCAAGACTTGTTCTCCAGAAATCGATAATTTTGCCGGTTTCGTGCCTAATGATCGGTACAAAGCTACCGGCAGATTGGTTTGCAATCTGGTGCAAATTTCAAAATCCTATTTTACATCATCCGCTTCTTCGGCAGTGCAGAGAGGATTCCATGTGAAGAGTTTTAACTTGGGGTATTTATGACACACCTTATTTGATACGAGTTCACGTATGGCCGGGAGGAGGTTGAGAGATTGAGGAATGCAAAAATATGAGTATAATATTATTTACGAAGACCACTCATACTTACGGCTGCAAACATTTTGAGGGATTGATAGTGCTCTAATCGTTTTTAGGGTTCTGAGGTTGTTTGAAACAGGACTATTACAAAGGATGAAACAACACTATTTTGGTACGATTGTGATCGACAGTGACGAAACAATTTTTGAATCGGTGGATAGTTCTCAGGTGTATGTATTTCTACAGATGCTAATTGCTAGTTACGTCGTGTCATTCCTTATTTGCGTTATGGAAAACATTGTGTACTTTTTTTCGAAGCATTGTAGAAGAGAGAAGGTCATTAGCGTCAATCAGAATGACCTTCTCTCTTCTTAATGAAAGACCATAGGAATAATTTTTATGGTGAATTCAAGTATCAAGTTCATGACGTCTGTTACTATCAAATTTCGAGCATTGATGAAATTTTTCACCTTAATCGAGTATTTTTTAAAGAATTTATTCGCAATGGAATTTACATTCTTTACTCACGTCCGAGTGTTGTCAAATGTCCTTCCTAGAACTATCTCAGATGTGGAGATCTCAAAATGAAAAGAAGTGTTCCCGTGTTTCGCTCATCCATCGATAAAATTCACATGTCACATGTTCATAATTTCTATTCCCTACCTGAATGAGATCTGTTAGATTAGAATTGTCAAATATTTCCTCTCCATTTTTCCAAGTGATGTTCCTGATACTGTTGTATGAGATATTAAACATAAAGTAATTCTAGATTGAATGCGAAAATGTAACTGCGTTCATGAACACGAAACTAGTTCAACAGTTGAAAAATTTGAACATTTGCTCTGATAAGGTTATCAAATTCACAATTATAACATATTGATGAGAAGTGAGTTGTTCTGTCGAGCCTTTTCATTTCATACGTGTATAATCAGTAATAATCGATCGATTCCTTGGCATTATACTAATACACGGTGGTTCAAAAGGAATTTTCCCACACGAGGTTGGAGCACTCCGAATTTCAGCTTGGATGATTTTTGTTTTTTCTGTAATACCAAGGGGATTCTGTTTGGCCCAGAGCTTAAAAAGAAATTGTTTTCCTCCTGTGCCAGATTGAGGATCAGCAACCTAGTGGTAACGCAGTACCAACTCGTCAAGACTCATACGACAGGTCATCGACACTTCTCCGAGACTTGAACGGTATGGTAACACAAACAGCAGTACCGCTTCAAAACTGACACGACTGGTTTGAAAGACCGATACGACTGTGCTAGTACTTTGTTCCACAAAAGAGTCGCAGACATGTCGTATCAGGCTTGAACCAGTACTGCTGCGCTATTGCTGCCTCGCCAATACTGTTGCGGTATCATTGGAATCCCAGAGAAGTGTCGCTCACCAGTCGTATCAGTCTTAAACTAGTGATAATACTGATGCAGTACAATTCAAGTCCCGGAGGAGTATCGCGGGGCTACCTTATCAGCCTTGATCTCGTACCATTATGGTAGTTCTTCAGTAATACCGTACTAGCCCCGGAGACTCGTTGGTGAGTAGCCGTATCAGTTTTGGGCTGATACTGCTACGCTAATATCGCGGCGATACCATTCGAATTCCGGAGGAGTGTCAGTTTTCAACTGGTACCGCTACGCTAGTACTAGTACTGCTGCGGTACCGTTCGAATCCCGGAAGAGTGTCAGTTTTGAGCTCGTACCGCTAAGCTAGTACTGCTGTGGTACTGTTCAAGTCCAGAAGAGGTGTCGCTTACTAGCCGCGTTAGTCGTGAATTGGTACCACTCCGCTAGTACTGCTGTGGTACCGTTCAAGTCCTGGAGGAGTGTTGCTGACTAGTCGTATCAGTCTTAGGCTAGCACTGCTGAGCTAGTACAGTTGTGGTACCATTCAAATCCCAGTAAAGTGATGTGGAGCTGCCATGTCAGTCTCGAACTAGTACTGCTGCGCTAGTACCGCTGCGGTACCGTTCAAGTCCCGGAGGAGCGTCAGTTTTGAGCTTGTACCGCTAAGCTAGTACTGCTGTGGTACCGTTCAAGTCCAGGAGGAGTGTCGCGAGGCTACCTTATCAGCCTTGATCTCGTACCATTACGCTAGTTCTTCAGTAATGCCGTACTAGCCCCGGAGACTCGTTGTTAAGTAGCCGTATCAGTTTTGGACTGTTACTGCTACGCTAATACCGTGGCGATATCATTCGAATTCCGGAGGAGGGTCAGTTTTCAACTGGTACCGCTACGCTAGTACTAGTACTGCTGTGGTGCCGTTTAAGTCCTGGAGAAGTGTTGCTAACTAGTCGTATCAGTCTTGGGCTAGCACTGCTGCGCTAGTACTTTAGTGGTACCATTCGAATCCCGGTAAAGTGATGCGGAGCTGCCATGTCAGTCTCGAACTAGTACCGCTGCGGTATCGTTCAAGTCCCGAAGGAGTGTCAGTTTTGAGCTCGTACCGCTAAGCTAGTACTGCTGTGGTACCGTTCAAGTCTAGGGAAAGCGTCGTTTACCAGCAGCGTCAATCGTGAATTGGTACCACTCCGCTAGTACTGCTGCGGTACCATCCAAGTTCAGGCGAAGTGTTGCTTACCAGCAGCATCAGTTGTGAATTGGTACCGCCACGTTAGTACTGCCGTGGTACCTTTTGAGTCCAGGAGAAGTGTCGCTTAATAGCAGCGTTAGTCGTCAATTGGCACCACTCCGCTAGTACTGCTGTAGGACCGTTCAAGTCCTGGAGAAGTGTTGCTAACTAGTCGTATCAGTCTTGGGCTAGCACTGCTGAGCTAGTACAGTTGTGGTACCATTCAAGTCTCGGTAAAGTGATGCGGAGCCGCCATGTCAGTCTCGAAATAGTACTGCTGCGCTAGTACTGCTGTGGTACCGTTCAAGTCCAGGAAAAGCGTCGTTCACCAGCAGCAGCAATCGTGAATTAGTACCGCTCCGCTAGTACTGCTGCGGTACCGTTTAAGTTCTGGAGAAGTGTTGCTAACTAGTCATATCAGTCTTGGGCTGGCACTGCTACGCTAGTATTGTTGTGGCACCATTCAAGTCCCGGTAAAGTAATGCGGGGCTGCCATGTCAGTCTCGAACTAGTATTGCTGCGCTAGTACTGCTGCGGTACCATTCAAGTTCAGGTGAAGTGTTGCTTACCAGCAGCATCAGTTGTGAATTAGTACCGCCACGTTAGTACTGCTGTATATAAATACATGAGAATCGTCGCAGACCTGCCGTATCAGTCTTGAACTGGTACTGCACCGTAAGAAGAAACTCTCAAAGTCAGAAAAATCGCTCTGAATTACAACCAATCCCTCAACCTTGTAATGTTAATTTTCAGACGATGAGTCTGATTTCTAGACTTTCTTCATACAACGTACTGCGCTAGTTGTGTTGCACCACCATTCATGTCTCAGAGGAGTATCGTGGATCTTTCGTATGAGTCTTGAATCGGTACTGCATTAGTTCTAGATTGGTGATTCTTAGGGCTTCACTCGAGATCGAGAAATTCTCTAATCTCGTCGAGCGAGATCGAGCGAGATCGAGTCCGGGCGTCCGAGAAAACTCGAGATCGTGAGAATGAAACGAGACGAGTACAGTCAAAATGATTCTCGAGTCGAGACGAGATGTAATGTTCGTTCTTGGCCATTCTCGCGAGACTACAGTGGAATGGAAAGTTCATGGCCTAACACCTTAGATTAACTAAATTTTCTGAACTCTGAAGTAAAGTAGTACTGATAAAGGAGTAATACACTCAGAATAATTCAGGAAGATGATCAAATTTCTTTAAATTGTTGTATTTCCATAACGACACCCGAATTCAAATGGGAATACACACTCCAAGACTCATGAGATCTTTTCAAAATGAGACATGACCAAGCTGACGTCAATATGATCAACTTCCATGCTATCATCTTGATCATCAGATGGTGCAACCTCACTGCCAGTATCGCTGAAATACGAAAGAAATCTTTGAATTTTTCTAGAGAATCTCTTTTCAACTCGGAACTCCAGCTACTAGCATCAAACGAGTCTGCTTTGTGCCTTGGTTCTAAAATTGAAGATACAAAATGAATCTAGTTGAATTTTCTGTAGTGCTCTAGGAGTTTGTCTCTTGCGGCTTGACATGCGAGGATGAAACGTTCATCGACAGCATTCCTGGCAACTTTCATGTGTAATTTCAAAATAGTTTTTTCGACTTTATCCAGGAACATGTTGAAAACAGTCACAGCGGTCGGCAGCACGACCTTTTCTTCACATGAAATTATGTTCGTCACTTGATCGAACCATTCGAAATAGTCCAAAACCTGTTTGATAAGAGGCCATTGTGCATCACTTATCTTAAACTGCTCAATATCAGGGTTTACGGACAACATGCTGAGCGGGATCTTCAATTTGTACGATTTCTCGAGCATGTTGTAGAAGAACGATCAAGACTCGACAGTTTCCGTTCTTGCCAGCGTCAGAAAATTCAAATTCATCCATTGAATCAATGCAGTTTTTTTTCAAATTTTCCCCGAGAAATTCTCGAATCTCGTCAAGCGAGATCGAGTTCAACTGATTCTGATCTCGGATCGAGATCGAGCTCGTACATGCAGTACTCGAAACGAGACGGGAGCACCCATATTTCTCGGGATTTTCGCTCGAGTAAAGCCCTAGTGATTCTCAATCGGGCATCGGAAGGAAAGCAATTTCTCAAAGAACTCTGATTCCAATAAATCCTAGTAACCAGAAAGGAGAGAAAATGAAAAAAATCATCCGACCTGTGATTCGAAGTACTTTCACTCTATGCGAGAAGATACACATCTCCCTTAGAACACCCTGTATATCACTGATGGATTATCCTCCTTGCAAGGAGTAACATTGTAGATAATAATTGTACCCTTCGAAAAATCTACATAGGCTTAGATGAATTCATTCTAGAATCTTGCATACATGGATGATTCTTGTAAAACTCTCAAGGCCTGATACATCCATCATACCCAATTTTATTCGCCAAATCTGTCGAAATAACTGAGAGTGAACCCAATGAACTTCTCTTTCCTTCAAAAAAAATCAATTCATACCTGATTTTTCAACATTGGCATCACAATGATTTCCGCCCCCAGCTTAAGTGCTCAATTCACCCGGTACATCAGAGCCGAATCTCATTCATTTAACTAAAAAATTACGAGCAAGTATGTAGGTGTCAGCGATGCAATTGGCACGAGGAACATCTCGGTGAATGGCAGTATATGCACACACATAGGTAATTGGCCGTGTCTCGCAATGAGCTTGAAACTAATAAGAAGTAAGTATAATATATATCCTCTACTCGTCGCACGTCACGCTCTTCAGGATTGAGCAGTAGTGGCTTTGCAGCGTTGATTTAGAATCTAAGAGTATTGTATATAAGTATACGTATACGGAGCTTAGAGCACACTTTCTTTTTTCCGGTGAAATGCTCGAACGCAAGAATCCCAGAGGAGCCAACTCTGGAGTTTATTTCTTCTACCCGAATCGATGGAGCTATATACTCGAGATACAGGAAATTACTTCTCGGCCTGGTTCTCTTGGATGGAAATGCGGGCAACGCGGCAGGACGCGTATGGATGTAATGCAGCCTCGCGACACTTTCTGCATAGTCTGCTTATAGCAAGTGGGATCGTGGATAATTGTTGGATTTTGTTAGAGCTTTGTTTAACTTTGGACCGGGAAACTTTTCTTGTAATTTTCTTCCTTGAATGGCCAATGGTTCCGGATCTTGTAGGTCTCATTTAGCACACTGATATACGGTCTCGTTTGACTAGGGGCAATTGTATTGTTTGAGATTGTCTGCTAATTTTTGGTGCATTGAATCATCTATGCAGTCGGAGAATAATTACTCGTGCAAAAAAGAGAAGGTCAACAAATGTCGTTCTCACGACGCGAGACGACCGGCAGCAGATCGAATTTCGTGGTTCAGAATTTTGAAATGAATCTGTCGTGAAATAGAATAAAAACTTCCTGATCCATTTTTTAACCGTTAGAAATTCATATCCTGATGTTCGAGTGAAAAGAGTGGTGATGATGTTCTTGCACAGATGCTTTGTGCATTCGTTCAAAGCTGACCTTGATGAGAAGAAACTCTGTGTGAATCTAGCAACCGCAAAATAGTGAAGACAAATGAACCCTGTAACCAACTTCTTGATTAAGAAAGTAAGCCAGATGACTTACTTTTGTATGCCACCAGTTCCGGCTTGGAAATCATACGCTTAAAATAGCAGACTAAATTTGAAATCGAAATTAGATTCCCAATTTCGATTTCGAATCTCAACTTTCTTGAGGTTTTACGAAAAATTTAATGTCAGACATGGATTACAGGAGATATTTAATATAACGAATATTATCAATTATTCCACATGCACACTCTTTAAATAGCTATTCAAAGAGATTTCAGACGATTTCACAAACAATTTCGTTGAGTTGTGATGGATTATCATTCTGGAAATCACAGTTATTGCGGTGAATTTATAATTTACTGTTTGGTATCTTGACTATAATGCGTGACTGAATAAACATCGACAGAAAAATATAACGAGACTGTCGATTACGCGATAGGACCCAATTATAATTCAGTTTGATCCACGATAAGGATGTTGCAATTTTTTCTCCTCGGAGTTTGGCCTGAATTTTCGCAAGAGCCGTTCGAGTAAATTGATTGCACGATATGTATATTCGCGAATCAGAAATAAGTGGTGCAATTGAAGGGTCATAGACCGTGAATGAATGTTGTTTGTTTTTCTATATTTAGATACACCTTTCCAATGAGCATTCAGGGTTCATAAGTATTTTTTACAATCACAACCAAATTTTCTGTGATTCAGGATTACTTTTGATCGCCTCTATGCTTTTTTCATCAGCTTATTCTCTTTTGTCCTCCTCATAGATCTCTGAAGTGTCGCATTTTATTGAGGTACAATGTTAGTGCAGATAATATCCAGTCTAATGTATCCATGTTGCTAACCCCTAATTCGGTTAATTTGTAAATTAGGTACCGGAGAATAACAAAATCTTCCAAATGATCAAAATAGCTCACTTTTCAAGGAATTGGGAATTTTGTATGATAGAACAAAAATATCTAAAAACACAGTCAAATTTTAGTTTGGAAATTGCACGCCCAAGCGCATACTGCAGGAAATTTGGATCACTCGTGTGTGTAACGTAAAAGCAGCCAGGCCTATACGGTTAGTAATTAATGCCAATCAGAGCCCGAGCGTGAGATTCGGTCTACATAGATAGCGTATACAGTTTCACTCACATGGTAAACGTAGCTTTTCCTTGGCATTCATTATTCTATTTGTCGTACTGGATGTCAGGCCGTTGCTGTTCTTCACCTTAGCCGTCGATCCATCGGTGATACTTGGAGGTGTTATCGAGACGTTTCCGCCGTTGCTCTGATCCATCTGATCCTCTCTATTTTTATAATGGACAAATTCATGCTCGAATTAATGACTTGGGTATCTTTATTTTACTAAGTTTTCGTGCACAAAAACTATATAAGTTTGATGATGGGCCTGTTCTTTTTGCGCTCATCGGAATTAACCGAACCCAATCTGCCGCTATTATGATTCTACTCGTGTTACTCATCGTAGTTTTTATCGGCCCTCTATACAATTAAGCAGTTCTAAGTAAAATTCACTTCACTTGTTTAGATTTTTAATCTAAATAAGGTAAGTATACCCAACTTGCCCCCATTAAGCCATTTTCTTAATAACTTTGGCCCATCTCCATAATCTCCAACGTACCTCAGCTCATTTTAAAGCTTGTCTTAAGACCTTTAAAATAAGTTGAGGTATATTCAATTTGAACCAACTGGAGCCAAATTGTTTGAATTCTCCCAAAAGGTGATTTTTGAGAGTTTACAAAAGTGTGTACCCAACTTGCCCCCATTGAGCCTTTTTCTTAATAACTTTGGTCCACTTCAACGATTCTAAACGTGCTTTAACTCATTTTGAAGCTTGTTTAAAGACCTTCAAAATGCACTAAACTACGTTCAATTTGGATTATTTGGAGCCGAACTGTCTCAATTCTTCCGAAATAAATGATGGAAATCGGCGATAAAGTGTTTTCATCGCCGTGCACGCACATTTGGAGCTTTTCGGTGGTTCGAAACACTACTTCTGACCTATTTTGACGTGATAAACACGTTCCGAGTGGTGAAAAAAGTCGTTCTGCACGCTCTACCAAGATAAACATATGGGGGCATGTTGGGTACACTCCGATGTTGCCCTTCTTGGTTCACAAATCGTCTCCGTGTTTTGCACATAAAGAAGCTCCGTATCCAAATTTTGCAATTCTGGAGAATGGATTCTGAAGGTCTTGAAATAAGGAATCGAATGCGCTAAGGTACGTCAAAATTGGTTGAATTCAACGAATTTGGCACCGATTTTACTGAACGCAATTCCCTCGGTGCTTTCTTAGCTAAGCAATCACAAAAAATAGAAAAATCACTTTAGATTTTTTGGAGAACGCAGGAATGATTCGGGGTCGACGCAAACTACTCACTTTCTCATACTTCAGCATAACAAACGTGAAAAAAAATTCCCGGGAGGCCAAGGAGTGCCCATCCCCGAGATCGGCGTATGGGGGCAAGTTGGGTACAGAGGCAAGTTGGGTACACTTACCTTACTTTATATTCATTGATATATATCGGAGTGACGCGTCACTCCGATACGTCATGACGGTGACAGAATGTAATGATGAGTGTCATTGTTCTCGACCAGAGGAAGATAATAAAAAAATAAAAACAGAAGCCTAACCGATGTTGTAATTACACGCGCACGTGTTCTTACACCTTGTTGATTCATTCAGATCTGCAAGCTTTCTCATTCATGTGTTGTTCCTGATGTATTCTTTTTGAAGTTGATTGATTCAAGAAGAATTGTTATCCGCACTAATGGACATCTTGATCAACCCATCTAGAATTTGGGACACTGTGATTGTATCCGATAATAATGGCTCGTTATTACTTGTTGACGCCATCATGGGCTACTTTTGAAATCTTTTACCACTTCAGAGCTATTCTTGTGAGACATTCAATGAAACTTCACCCTAAAAACTTTCTGCTGGAGTCGATTCGATACATCAAAACCGCAAATATAATAGTTGTTTTGTGATAAGGACATTTTCGAGGTACCAAAATTGTGAACCCTCGTAAAAGCTCAATGAACTTGTAGAATTCCCTCTATTTGTTTTTCCGGTCCTGCAATTAAATCAACTCCTGAAAGCGGTTGATCAGGAAGGAAAATTGATGCTGGCAATCTAATGGAATTACTTCCATCGATGCAATTCAGGATCATGCGTGCCTAAGAAAGTTCATCAAAATTACTGTTATGCGTGTTCTCGCATGAAAAGATAGTATTGGGCTCATTTTTACATTGGATCAACCAACTTCCATTGCATCTCATCAATCTCCTAAAAAGACATATCCAAACATGAATTGGATCACGAAAAGCAAATTCCCATGCAGCAATCTCATTTTTGATAGAACGAAAGCACTCTTCAGTCATGTATTTTGATATTCCGGAAAAGTTGATTTGTAAGAAATTTTCAAGTTTTATGTATTTATGCAAGATTTTGGAATTTGTCAACACTATCTTGCTGCGTGTAAAAATTAACATTCATCTACTCTTATCGATGCAATTTGAATTCAAACAATAGAAAAGCTCCGCTGCTTTCAACCTCTTGAATTTCAATACTATTCGGTGGTGGTGCAAAAATTATTGTGAGCACGAAATGCAATGAGCTTCAGAAAAAAAATTATTTCCTCAAGTACAAACGATCGTGGACCATATCAATGATCGCGTCTCGACTGATAGTTGGATTCTATCTTCCGTGAAGCAGAAGCTATCGGTGTCGAAATTTATCTCAAAGACAAGCACAAATCTGCTTTCAAAATTCACCTCCCCAGTCCAATCTCAGTCACTATCTATCAGTCGATCCGGTCCAGCTTCTTACGCACTTCTTTTTCCTCTCGATGAGATTCTTTTCAGAACACTACAAAATCGAAGTCATGCTCATTCCTCACACTAACACTATACATAGATACTCTAAAAAAAAAAAATAAGCACTCACCTGTCTCGATCTCGTTGAGCTGAAAAAGTTCACCCAGAGCAGTCTCACTCGCGATACGCACTCTTCACTGATAGAAAATCTAACGAGCCCCAAAGACTTCCAATCAACAGCGCCGTATCAAATCTATAATAATAACCAATCGCGTGTATGTGAGTCTGTACGCACGTGGTACCACAATATTTGCACACTAAGTCGAGTTGAAGATGCAGCTGGCCGTTCGCTCGAGAAAAAGAGACTGGATCAGAGTCGGACGCGTTCACCTCTATAAGTAGGCTCACTACCGCTATATTGCTGTTATACCGCTCATCTGATGCACGCTCTGCGATGATGGTGGGACCCTCTGCTCGTCAAAGTTGGCCGATTTTTCGCTATACTTATTGATGAAAGAAGCATTGCAATATAGGTATATGTAGACAAGATTGGCATGCATTGAACTTAGATATGATGGAAAGTCGCCAGATCGGTCGCGACAATGTTACGAATGAATGAGATAACTGGGCACGATGCCTTGGATGAAATTTTTGGCGTCATCAGAGTATCCTACGTGGATTTCAGATATCGTAGACATGTGCAAAACACGAAGCAAAACAGCTATATTCCAAGTTTTAGAAAATTTTCGGATAAATGTTAAGGCTGAAGGAAGCTTCCGGGCGATAAGAATATAAAATAGTCTAATGTCAGAATTCCAAAGCAAACAAATAAAACATGTACGAAACAAAATTCTATATTACGGTAAGAAACTTTATTTCCACAGGGCTATTTCTCATGAGTATATGAAAGTTCTTAAAATCAATAGTTCTTTCGATATCTGAAACTGCATCTTTTCAAAATCTTGAGGATCTATCTCATTTGGGGCTACGGATGTGACTGCGAGTCAACTCTCCCATGCAAAATGAAGTTTTTCAATAATTTCCCTCCTGATCCCTGGAACAAACATTGTTTTAAATTTCGGGACTTGTTATTTTTCGATTCAGAAGTTCGGAACAAGGTTCATTGATCGAAAAAAACTGAAAAACAAAATTAGTTATATGTATTCCATATGAGTATTCAATGTAATCTCACATAAATTCGAGGAAGAAAAAAGATTTGTATATTTGCATGAGGCTGATAAGCTCTCATTGAGATTATGGTCACGCAATAGATATTGATGCACGCGATCGAATGGAGAAAAAAAATTTGATGAAACAGGTCTTGCCGAATGTCACAACACGTGTTTTTATATTTTGTTCGTGAGCTTGTGTTTTTGAGATTCAATGTTAAAAACCATCGTGCTCCACGTGAGCTTATACTCTTAAGCGAGAGTCTTAATTCTAACAAAAGAATTCATTCAAAACATTGCGGTAATCCAAGCGAATGAATTCAAACCGTTCAAATTGAATGAAATGTATATAATGTGAGTTATGCGTGATTTGGGCACGCAGATCAATCAATCAACGTGGATGTAGTTTTATTTGCTTATCAAAATAAATGCACTGATTCACTTCATCTCCAGCATACATTCTTAACCCCACCACCTTCCTCTCCCTCCCGAAGAAAATTGCTAAAATCCGTGGATTATTTGTTCAAGAAAAAGTGAAGGCCAGCTCTTGCTAAAATTACAAATCACAATGATAGCAATTTTGTACACGAAATGAAAGCCTGAATGGTGTGGATTGAGTGAAAATCGTCTAGTATTTGGATGCCGTAGAAACATGTTCATCAATTTCCTTCCGGAGAATACATCTTTCGCAAGTATCCAAAACCTGCCGATGGTTTTTACTCAAACCACTCCAGTCTCTCAATTAATGGTAGATCTAGTCGTAATCCTCAACTGTCTGATGATGATTTTTTGACTAACGGCGTATGGTTCGTGTGAAAAACCGGTATGGGGTGATATGTGATATCAGCAAAACTTGACTCCTTCGTCCCGTTAACTTTGCATGAATTTTCTCTGTCCATCGTTACAAAAATTATTATATGACAATCACTCGGCTACTCCAGAGTTACGAGATGATCATTCTTGGGAATAATAGATTGAAAACAAGTGCACGGTGGAAAATATCTGACAAACGATTCATTTTCGAAAATCTATGGTTATAAACAGAGAGGTGGTTCAAGAACAACTTCCAAAATCTTGGGAATATCAAGTTCGAAATTCTATTCAACATTCATCTGAGTAACTGGACTCACTAACATTATGAATTGTGAATATCATATAACATGATTCTTCTTCGATCCGAACAACATGAATCAAAAAATAAAAAAGTACTTCCAGCCAAATGAAGCGTAAACAAGCATCTGCGTGGAAGTTTGTTGGCTCATTCAAGTAAAATATCTGTACGGAAGAAGGTACAAAAGCGCGTATCAGTATAGATTCTGGTCTTACTGTGATCGGGGTCAGGTTGTTTTCGATGTCAGCGCACCAGTTACTTGAGAACGCAAAAAAGTGGAAGTTGCGAGTCGTCGACCCCGCTATAATCGCTCTCTCTCAAATTGCTCTGGTATACACCTGGTGTGTGCTCTGATATATGTCTCAGACGCCCCATTCACCCATATTATTGTTTTGTTCGAAGCTCCTGACCCTCATCCTTGGAAATCGCTAAACGATCTGTTCCCAAATGATGAATCCATCTCGCAGATTAGAATTATACCTTCATTATCATAAATTTCACGAGTCTCAAAAATAGATGATCTATACTGTATCACTCTGACCGAGAAATTTGCAACCACTGATGGATATGACTTCTTTAAAGGATGAGAGAGCAGAAATGAGCTACAGCTGTACGCATTGGAACTTTCTCTCGACGACGATGATGATGCCATACCACAGCATAGCGTATCTACGCCACGCAGTCTCAAACCGTTTGAAGATGTTCACAAGAGAAAACTCAATTGGCATTGCTCATTGTTCTCTTTCGAAAATGAGTTGCAATCTTGGAGATGAACGGGGTTTTGCTCACTTATTTTGATGGCTTTCTTCAGAAACAATTCTACAGACAATATGTTTGGGATAATTGTTTGAAACATTCAAAAGTTTTGCCTGCCCTCAAAACCAACTACTCGTATCTCAATCTTTGTATACCTCACGGAGATAAGGATAGAGATTATTGGAAACTTTGGATGGGCCCACAAAACCTTTCTTCATATCAAAAACATCAGTAACAGGATGATAAAATAAGTTTTTCGACCCCCTCCCTCTCCCAGAGATCGGTATTCGGTTAAGTAATCTCATGCGTTTATTTCGTCTTCACTTTAATGTCCTCATCTTGTCTTAGCCGATTTTTTAGATCATTTTAAGATCTTGAGAATGAGATCAATTACATCTAGATCTAAAGGGAAAACATTGAGCTGTATGAGATGGTTACTTTTGATCTCAGAAGAGCTCGAAATCTCTTAGGGAGAGTACAAATACTTATAGGCCGTTATCTTTTTTACTTTTCGGGATTCGCAAGATTCACCCTTCGGCAGGTATCATGCGATGAATCCAGATCAGTATTGATACAATGACCAATTCACGAGCACCCAACTCTGCTCCACGCAGCTCACGGCCTTACTTGTATCGAAATTCTTGGCCTTCTGCTTAATGATTCACCTACTCAAGTTTCTTTGCATAAATATTTGAAATAGAATTAGAATTTCGCTAGCGCTCAATAATCTGATCGCGGAATGTTCATCCCACGGCCAGGCATCCCAAAATCTGAGAAATATCCCAATGGCACGTGATTTCTCAATATTTTTGTAAAAGGAATATTCGTGAGACCAAAAGCCTGTGATTAATACCTGCGTTGCACTATTGCCTCGCGTAATGTGCAAGATTCTATATCTGGTTCACTGGAGAAGCCAGTCACCGATTGAAATTGTAGATCTTGCTGGCTAAGTGAGAGAATACAAATATGTGGTGGTATACATTTTTCTAATTTAATGGAGAATTTATTGAACGAGAATCTACTGTAGAAGAAATGAGAGCCTACTGATGTATTGGATATTCAGCAATCGATTGAATAGCGTGCTAAATGAAAACTATCCTCCATGTCCAATCAACCTGTAATTCCAACAAGATTAATATGTAAAATGAGTAATTCTATGATAAAAGAATGCATGAAGATAGTTGGAGCCTTGCTCTCGTTGTTAGTCAACTTTTCCGATTCTATAGGTCAAAATATGAACATGTATCATCGTAAAAACAATTGGAGAAATTTTTTCGGACCTAGGCACGAAGGACGAAAATTCTATTTTAAATGATTCGCACAATTTTTGCAGAATCGGTAGGTCCCGTCCATTTGCCTTCTTTTCTACTCGGTATCCACGAAGCTGTTCGGCGAAGAGGCTGCCTTGGTTACCCCATCCTCCAGCATTTATTTTCCTATGTCACTCATCCCTCGTTCTTCGTCAGCGGGGTTACGGTAAGGAGGAATCTTGAAGAGGCGATGTCCATGACCTTGATCTTTGGCACGATGAAAGGCATCCTGGCCCGGGGCGCCGAATCGTCGAAGATGGTCATGTGTCACATCATGATTTCTGTGAACTGAGCACCATATTCGTTATAGAAAACCCATGGTTCACCTTGTTCCATACTTGTTCCCGCAAGTTGATGAACGGCTTATCCAAAACTCGCCCTACGAATATCCAGACCACTCTGCTGGTTCACGGGTAGAAGCAGTTGAGTTGGTGGTCGCGGACTGCTTTAACTTCTTTGAGCCATCATTGTCCAAGGATGGCAGGGGGTTGAAATTTTTTAGCGACGAAGAACGGTTTGACATCACACTCAACGTTTTGTGTCATATGGCAAGCGTGCAGGTTGCCTGGACGTGCATCTCGGTCCCATTGATGGACATATAGCTCCGCGTGATTGAATCTTCTGTATATACGATGGTTCCACCCGGGATGCATCGCGGAGAGCGGAGAGGTAAAATCATCAAAATGACGGGTCGACGAGCGCTGCGATTGATATTCCTCCAATGAAGATGTCCGGATTGGTGGCGTGCAGTTCGGTGCAGTCTGCAGCTACTGAACGTATTACGGAGCTGCAGGTTCCGAATAGGGTGTGCCTGTAGCGTTTCCCGCTTTCCGCGAGTTTCTTGGAGTCGTACCTTCGGGCACTGGGGTCGCTTGAGGCAGTCCCTGGGCCGATAACATTCAGGGCAGTAACTAAATTTTGGAAAAGGCTCACCGTCAATTCGCTTGAAGTTCTGCGTAGTGTTCGGTGGTTGTGCTGAGGCAGTGGAGTGGCGTTACCAAATCCTGGGTGTTGATGGCCGAGATGTGCTTGCAGGCGCTGGACTGCTTGGCCAGTTCGTTGAGCTCATCTACCGTGGCCCTTGTCGATAGCTCACCGACAGTTGTTGGCAGGTTTTCACGTAGGTGGCAGCGTATGTTTGCACCGAGGGCTTCTTCTCTGCAGTTTTGTGCAGGAAACTGCGGGCTAGAAGGTTGCGCTCTTCTATGAAAATACTCACAATTTCCTTTTCCTCTTGCGACCGTCCATAGAGCTTGGCCTTGGAGCAGAGTCGCTGTTGCGATGAATCGTAATGGGCCAACAGCAACTCTATGGAGCCAGTCCAGTCGGTGGCCAAGTTCTTGGGTCAGGGCTACCATCGGTTGGCCTCGTCCTTGAGGGTGCGCTCAGCAACCTGTGGGTTGAATGACTCTTCTGTTCCCAAGCGCTGATAATGCTCCTCGCACTTAGAGATAAACTTGGCTTGGTCCTCGTGCTCTGCTCTCGTGGAGTCCGGAGGATTGAGTGGCGTACCTGACAATCTGCATGAATGCAACCATGGTAAGCTTCGGAGCTTGCAACCCCGGGTCGACTGCTAAAATGTCGACTCTCCGATGCCGACAATGTCCAAGAAGTTCTCCAATTGCCCAAATTGACGGGGCAGTAATTTATATTCCCGACGATGATCCCTTGGCGAGAGTGAGGGCCGGGGTTCTTACATCAGGGCCCACTGTCAATGGGAGTACGACTCACACCCATGTTTTGCTGGGTGGAGACGAGCTTTTCCGAAGTCTGCGATAGCCCGTTTCATGGCCAGGCGTACCAGGTGCTCTGTCTGTTTGACTCCGTATCAGTTCTGCTATCTCGTCCGAGTTTTGCAACTTCAAAGAGTGGATTTTGAAGGTCTTGAGACTAGGGAAACAAATGCATTAAGGTTTATTAAGATTGGTCAATTCAAACATTTTTGACACGGATCCCACTAATTACGAATTCCTCGGAGATTGCTTAGCTGCGCAAACGCGGAAAACGCAAAAACCACTCTAAATTTCCTGAGACACGCAGATTCTATTACTGTCGATCCAAACTACTGATTCTCTTGTATTTCAACATGACAAACGTGAAAAAAACTTGGGGGAAGGTCAACGAGGCCTCATCTCTGAGAACAGTATGTAGGGACATGTTGAGTACACTTACATTATTTTTCTCCTGGACCTACTCTTGTACACTCCCCGAGGGTCTGAACTGTCCAAGCTCGACATCGCGCTGTCTCACTCGCACTCATTGATAAAGGTGGGAAAAAAGTGAGACAGGAAGATCGTGAAGTGAGCTGTGCTGGTCAGTTCAGACCCTTGAGGAATGCACAACGAGACAGTGAAATTGGAGTTATCGTAAGTGATTTCGAGGGCATCGCGAACTCGGTATGGTCTTCCGTATATTTTGTCGAATCATGGAATGAACTCGAGCATCTGATGCACTTCTTAAATTGCCTGTACTTTCGTGCTATGACTGATGCGAGCCGTTCAATTGTGCATTAATTGACCGATGTAGAATGTTTCCGAATGAATGAACCATGGTAATCGGGTAACAAAAGCGTGTAACACACATACGTAATGTTTCAAGACAAAAAGGCTATAGAGTGCGGATCATTACCATTACACACACTTTGGTTACATGCACTCAAGAATTTCGAGCTGTCTGCAGATTGTGTGTGTTACTCTTTATCCGCTTCCAGCATTCGTCCACATATGTGGACACATCTTTGAATCAGGTTCCTCTAATTCTCTTTCACTTTGGAGGAAAAATACTTTATGCATCATCTTCCTTGGGCCAAAGTGAAGGAGGTTTCATGATTTTGATGAACATAGTCTCATCATTAGTTATCCGTTATAGCTGATGATTATGATGAACCATCTCACTTTATCATGCACTTTGAAACTATTCATCTTTTGACTGTTATAACTTACTCAATTTTGATTACAGGATCAAGATACTTGTCGAGTCATTTTTTTTATTCAAATTGATGATTTTCATGAAGTTCATCGCGAAATTCTTGTTATTAGTGCCTCATTTGTATTTGACCTTGGAAAGTTTATGCTGCCATAAATCTCATTAAGCATGACTTTATCATATCGTGTTTGGACTCAAAATAATTCTCACGATCCCCACCATAGAATCTAGTACATAACGAAAGTCTGGAAGCACAAAAAGTAGTTACGTACACGAAGAGGTTAAATACCACCTGAGATTCAATTAAGCTCACAAATTATTTGATTCTTGAGAAACTTCAGAAGTCAAATACCCTTAGCTTTGGTCAAATCGCAAGCTATCAAAGCTAAGGAGTACTCCAAGTATAATGTCCGCGAGAGTGAGTATATACAATATCTGCAGCCGTGAGAGAGCCTGTACGCAAAAACATCTCCGTCAAAGTGTTCCAGGCCAATCTCCGCGCTTCCCGTTCACTTATCTTACAAACAGCGCAAGCCATTCGTCATTCTGATGTGCAACTCGCGAACTGCTTTGAGATTCCAGAATAGCGTAACAGATTCAGTTCTTCGTTTTTACTGTGCTACTGTTACAGAGATGATTCTATAGTGGATTTTATTCTACGTTTTAGAGGCCTCAGTGCATGATTTGTGGCGGGACATTTCGACAACAGAACCCGTTTATGATGACTCGATACGATGGAATCATCAGTAAAATAGGTCCCGTCGGTTGTAACTGCTGATGCATCGGCTAACCGCTTCCTAATAATAAGATTCGTGGTGATAAAGTATGCTGTAAGGAGAAATTCAAAGAGTCTGGTTAGCTACCGATAGCTATAATCATTTCGTGAACGAGTACCGCAGGGATTGTATTGTATGGAGTCGTGAGATCGTAAGCACAGCCGTTGGCATTAGACGAAAGCCTCGATTCGAGAATCAAAGATGGGAACATTCACGATCTCTGATATCTATTTGAGCCGTCATTTTTATACAACTTTTTCGGTGGAAAATCAATATTAAAATCAAGGCGATGCGGTCATCGTGCACCGTGACCATGGACCTTGAAAATACATCTTAAATAAAAAGATTGATGATTCGAAGTGTGAGACGAGTTGTCAAATCGTTGTTGTGGTCTAATTTGTATCCGCCAATTCGTCGTTTAAGCCAAAATCGCAATAGGATCGGAGAAAAGTGGGAATAACTCGGCCGCAGGAACCGAGGCAGGAACCTTCTAACCTATAATATATCTAACCTATAATATACGCACATTTTCATTCTCAACTTTCTCCGATTCTATTGCAATTTGGGCTTAGCGAAGAGCGGACAAATCTAAGTTAGATGATAACAAATATTTGTGCGCTCGTCGTTTAGCCCAAATCACAACAGAATCGGAGAAAGTTGGGAATGATTTTCAGCTTGCATGGTGACCGCATCGCCTTAACAGAAAATTTCCCGGATACCCGTTGCCCCCACACCTCCGGAAAATGACGTTGCCCCCACAGGGGGTCCATTGGACCCCACGCAGAAATTAGCTCATTATTCACGCGTAAATGGAGATATCGATTCAAATCTTGCACGGACGTGAACATTATCATCATGATCAAAGTATCTGATAGGTTTCATCAAGTTTTTTGACATATTGTTCTATAATTTTGGTAATTTACAAAACTAGTGCAAAAATCGGCAATTTTACGGAAAAAATTCGCCATTTCGTCAATATTTGACCTTTTTCAAAAATTCTTGTGCGATTCTACGCGGGAGACACTACAGTAATAGGTAAGATTGATATCATTCACGAATCTGAAAAAAAATATATTTATTCCGAAGAATTACTGAGGGGAAAAAACGTAAAATTCGGAAATTGGAACATAGTCAGGTAATCACTCTTCATGGGGCATTTGAGGGGTATAAACAATTGGCAAAGACTATTTTTGCATCAATCTTTATTAGAATAAGATATAAAAAGTATAAAACAGTCTTACAAAGTCCAAAATTTTATAAAAAGTCATATTGTACCGCCACAATCGTTGCATAGCCAAACTCGATGGTCATCGCACATGGGGCGAAGGCAAGACGGGCATTTCATCTTACTTTTTCGATCCCCCACTCTTGGGCATAGCATACAGCGCTTTTTTTATCAAATTCAGGCCTCACATCTTCACGAAGAGCCTGAGGTTCAACGTGTTTCTTCAAAATTGACCCAATGCCTGCCTTCAGATATGATTGAAGTGAGGGGACCTCATAACGCTTTTCCAGTAAGGGCGTTATCAAGTGCTCTGCAAGCAATATTCGCAGTGTGCAGGAAAAGAACTTCAAAATCATTTATTTACCGGTGGACAAGTTGTACTTACGCTCTGAAGCGGCCAAAAAACGCGAAAATGAGAAAATCACTGCACACGGAAAAATACAGAAAGGTCACGTTCCACCCACCTGGGGTCCGTTAGACCCCACGGCTACTACGCACTTGCTTTGTCGACTGCTCACAGCACACTGATGTGTCGCCGGGCCTCCAAACCGACGCGGCTGTATAGTAACACATCCGAACTGACGAGAGATGGCCCCACAAGTGCGATTTTCGAACTTTTAACGGGCTGAATTACCCGTCAAAGTTGGCCTGGGGTCCAGTGGACCCCCAGTGGGGGCAACGGGTTAAGAATTACTAATCATCTATTCTCAGTTGAACGATCTCATCAAGTTTTAAAGTAAAATTCCTTCAGAAATACTCCGACCGTATCAATCTACTTACTTATGATGAATCAGAAACTCTTTAAGAATATTTTGGTAACGTATCAAGCTATTTATGACTGTAGCTTATATTGATCCTATTCAATATTAATTCCAAGCAGTGATAACATTACTGATGCGTTATAGATTGATTATTTATGAAACGGACAATAATCCCTGTAACAATTCAGCTCAAATAATTTCTCACGGGATTCACAAATCATGCGTTGCTGTACATTAATCAATCGAATTTGGATTAGTCGAGCTAATTTCACATATTTGAGCAAAAGGCGTTCGGGATTTTGACCACGCAGGCAAACGACTATTTGGTATAAAGATTTGTACGGAATTCTGATTGTTCGCGAAAACAATCATTTGAGATTTGCTATTTAAGAATCTGACCCGGAACACACCATAACAGTTACAGACCTATAGAGGAGTTTGAGATACCACTTGATGTAAGGTTGGATGGTTCAAGGAACCAATGAATAACCCCCATAACTGACCCCCTTCATTGATTTGAATAATCTGATCAATACAATTACAGTCATAATAATTATACTGCAATTCTCTTTATACTCGTAACATCAAATCAACTTTCAAACATAAAACCCACTGTAACGAGTCACAAGGTACTAACTCAAGCTCATGGGCTTCCTAATGGATCTAAACTTGATTTGGATTTCAGCAATACAGCACGTGCAATAGAGAAAATTTTACGAGGACCCTCTTCCTGTTTCACATGAGAAATATAGGTTTAGCTCGAAAGCAATTGAGCAAGGATTTTTGCTCTATAACTCAAGAGATCACTGGTCACGATGCCGACTCCTCTGAGAGTTGGATCTGGTTACTATCAAACAGGTTACTTACTCGGAAGCGGTAATCGGGATGACAATCTCTTCTACTTCCTCACTCTTGGTAGCAAAGTGCGAGATGCGGCATGGTTTCACTTGCAGAGTTAATAGATCAGGAACTAGATTGGCGACAGTGGCGCATACCTCAGTGTAATCGTGCTCTTTTTCAAACTTGTTGAAAATGCGATTCTGCCGGGATCATGGAATCCTGCGATGATGTTGTTGATTGATCTACGGTCAAGTAGAGAAGTTGATTAGAGATTAGTTTTCTTATTGCGATTTATCATAACGAGATGAAGCAATAGATCTGGAGAGTTGTTATTCAACTTTATATGTAAAATCCATTTTCCAGACGAGTAGATGACTATATCTTCTTATTTCATGTTTATTGTCTTTATAATCTTGCTACTCCAATGGTCGAAGAACTTGGTTTCTGATCTATTATTAAAGTTGGTGTCTTGTCGATCTTAAAGGACGAATATCCGTTCTTCAAGATCGACAAGACACCAACTTTAATATTTATTATCAAGGACGAAAAATACACAATATCCCTCATGGTTTCTAATCATGTATGTCATTGAGTCAATCACGCTGACATCTTGATCCTACTGACAGGGAGTGACCGATTCGTCCTCTCTTCCTTACAAAATCCCGAATCATTTCTTCAAGTACGGAATGATAAGATGCATTGCCGTATTTGATGATCATGGGACAGGAAAAGAAATCAGAGTCACGTCTTGCTATGCACGTCTGTTACTACTGTGAAAATGCGTCGAGTCCGTCCAACTCGAATCCACGGAAAATTTGTATAGATTCGTCCACTATTTTATGAATAGATGGTTTTCATAAGAACTTGATGCTATGCCATCAAATCTCAAACCACAAGAGATCCAGCCTGTCTCACCTCAAAGGTTCTATGAGACCAAGATGAGTCTTCATTTGGGGAAACGTCAATTGAGTGATTTTTACAAGTTAATACAGTAGTCCCACTGTGGGAAACAATTTGAATTTCTCCCAGTAGGTTTCGTAATAGATCACAGGAGGTATACTCAAATAAGATCCTGCCTTTGGATCAAAAGAGTGGCAAAAATTATAGGCATTCCAAACGATTTTCGTACTCATAATTTTCTCATTAATATGACATCCCTGTCGAACTAGAATTATGAATTGGCATCGTTCTCAGCTGATGATTGCATGATGAAACTTTACTAATCCAAATCTCATTCAGAAATTTTTGTGAGCTTCTTCTGATGATACAAATTTTATATTCCCATAGCCAAGACCATTCTGCAGCTCCGAAATAATCTACCCTCATTTTACTTGAGCGAATTTCTGAGTTTTGAAACATTCCAACATCATTCGACATAGTCTTACAGAGTATGCGAATCATTCGAAAGCTCCCGAGAGAATCGCTTGAACGCCATCTTGGGAAGACTCGGATGATTCATCTGTCTGAGCTCAATTAAATAAAGTTTCTGTGAAAAAATTGTGAGATGTAATCTAATTTATTTATATACATGAGTCATTCTTTTTAATATCGCCAGGTTTTGTGTCGGGGGGTCAGGGATTTTTCTGTAACTTTAGGTACATGTTGTATATGATGGAAGAAGATGGAAAGCACAATTCTTAGGTCCCGAAAGTGATCCGCGCGAGTTTGGCGCCCTATTTTCGTTTTCAAGATTCGTGAAAAATCCGATTTTTCATCTTTTTGATTGATTTCTCACCAGTATGGAACCCAATAAAAAAATTATTCAAGACACATATTTCGACGTGAAATGAGCTGAATTTTACGAAAAAAATACTCTCAGATCCGTCAAAGGTGAACATAACCTCAAAAAAATGGTTTTTTTTCAGAAAAACCCAATTTTCAAGCCTTAGGCCCTATTTTATCTCAAATTTGACATTTTCATCGGATTTCTCGTCAAATTTTACGTCGACAACCGCTTTTCAAAAATTGGGCTGAGGATGGGTTTGGCCACCATAATAATAACTTTAGTAGCAGGACCGTAAAAATAGCGCTAAATTGTTCGTTTCGGGAGGGACACTATATTGGGTCAGAAGTAGCGCATTGATCAAACAATGACTTTTTTGTGTATTTTTTGACGTAGAAACAAAATCCGAAACCAGTTTTGCACCTAGACAACAGGAATTTTTTTGAATCGCGAAATACTGAGCGTCTAAAAAACTGCATTTTTAGCGTTTTTTGATGATTCTGTAGATACATGATTTTGATGGTGCAACCTTGCAGCGGGCTTTGAGCTCACCCGGACTATGATTTCTCACGTATTTCAACCTGCTAAACACGATGGAAGTTGTTTTAGAGGGCTAGCATACGTTCGAAACGAAGGACAAGCTGATTTCTCGAGTTGCTATCAGGAGAGTTTGGACAATTTCGTGATAAATCTCGAAGTGTTCAAGAAATTGATCAGAAACACCCTCTGCAATCCCACGAGAGCGCATTCTTTTTCTATTCGTACATACAGTAAGGGGAATATATTTGCAATCGCCTAGAAATAGATGAGTAGAATATACGTGTGTTATTCCGAAAAGAAACTTTTGATCTACTCCTAAGGTAAGCTCAAGCCTTCTCGTCATGAGTCAAATTTGCAGTTCCCTGGTCTCATGAGCTTCTGAATGCATATAGATAGCCGTTTGCAACCAGCCCAAGATGGTTTATCTGACGCTGAATATTCTCATTCACTCGACTCCAGAATAGAATCATTGGAGTGCCCACATTAGCTTAGGGTGAGAAACGATGTAACTAGGTTGATTACATGTTCATGAGATGTCAAGGTATGTTCCGTGACCTAAACCGAGTTTAGGTCTCCGGGACTTCTGATACCGTATCCTAGCAACGAAATGACATTGTTCTAGTAGTCTGAGTGGCTTCTAGGTACAAAAACTCGAGCATTGATCCAATACGAGGAGGGTTGAACTCACCCGAGGAATAGATCTCGGAATGGATCAAAAGTTTCTTGTCGGGATTATACATGTATATTCGACTAATCTACTTTTAGGCGATTGCAAACATTATTCCCTTAGTGTGTGTGCAAACAGAAAAATAGTGCGCTCTCGTGGGATTGCAGAGGGTGTTTCTGATCAATTTCTTGAACACTTCGAGATTTATCACGAAATTGTCCAAACTCTCCTGATAGCAACTCGAAAAATCCGCTTGTCCTTCGTTTCAAACGTATGCTAGCCCTCTAAAACAACTTCCATCGTGTTTGGCAGGTTAAAATACGTGAAGAATCATAGTCCGGGTGAGCTCAAAGCCCGCTGCAAGGTCGCACCATCAAAATCATGTATCTACAGAATCATCAAAAAACGCTAAAAATGCAGTTTTTTAGACGCTCAGTATTTCGCGATTCAAAAAAATTCCTGTTGTCTAGGTGCAAAACTGGTTTCGGATTCGGTTTCTACGTCAAAAAATACACAAAAAAGTCATTGTTTGATCAATGCGCTACTTCTGACCCAATATAGTGTCCCTCCCGAAACGAACAATTTAGCGCTATTTTTACGGTCCTGCTACTAAAGTTATTATTATGGTGGCCAAACCCATCCTCAGTCCAATTTTTGAAAAACGGTTTTCGACGTAAAATTTGACGAGAAATCCGATGAAAATGTCAAATTTGAGTTAAAGTAGGGCCTAAGGCTGGAAAATTGGGTTTTTCTAGAAAAAAACACTTTTTTTAGGTTATGTTCACCTTTGACGGATCTGAGAGTATTTTTTTCGTAAAATTCAGCTCATTTCACGTCGAAATATGTATCTTGAATAATTTTTTTACTGGGTTCCATACTAGTGAGAAATCAATCAAAAAGTTGAAAAATCGGATTTTTCACGAATCTTGAAAACGAAAATAGGGCGCCAAACTCGCGCGGATCACTTTCGGGACCTAAGAACTGTGCTTTCCATCTTCTTCCATCATATACAACATGTACCTAAAGTTACAGAAAAATCCCTGACCCCCCGACACAAAACCTGGCGATATTAAAAAGAATGACTCACATATAAGTTCTTCCTGATAGGATTCACAGAGCGAGAGTTCAACACTTCGAAATGAGGATGTTTGAAAGGAATAAGACTCATTGGAGGTTTGCAATTCATTTTTGGGGTCTCAAAAATAGAATAGCTCGTCTATGGTTCATAAGTGCACGTTTTCGATTGCTCTGATAAACCCATTCTTGAGAACACGATGACTCCGATGCATGCGCGGAAAGACTAATTTTCATTCCGAGCTGTACAATTTCCTAGAACTTCCGCATTTCCCCACCGAATGCTCGGCACAACTGAAAGCAAAAGGATGAGTTACAAGGAAGCGTTCTTCAATTACAATATTGTCAAATTCAATGAAGCTTCCAAAATACACCTTATCGAAGCCTTCACCTGAGTCCTAAACCGAAGATTGTTTACACGCCTTACTACCATGGAAGTGGAATACACTCCATTCCTACTCCTAAAGCTAATTGAGAAAAGGCTGATTTCTCTTCCTCTCAACAACGAATTGCAGCAAGTGTCAGTTTATTAGTAAACAGATTCTATTCGGCTCATGAACTCGAGTGATTATACCTAATCTCCTGCGTGAAAGAGTACCAGGAACATCGAAATTTCACTTGTTTACAAATCAAGATACTATCATAGTTCTGCGAGTGAATAATATTAGCTTCCCGCACAAATTGCATTCTAACCTTATACCTTATGCAAGCGAGTTGGTTCTACTCTTCACCCTGTATGTGGATGACTTGTCCGAGGTTTTCAACGGAAAATTGGTCCGTCACATTTTTTATGCAGGCAATCTCCATAATCTACCTTCACGCAGGAAAAAAGACTGGACAGAGAACGCCGGCAAGATTAAATCCTCCTTCTTTAGCTCGGCATGTGATGTCAGTGAGCTGAATAAGTTGAGTTTGCCTGGGAATGATTCGGGAATTTTTTGGGATGAAAATATCAATTCCAAAATTAGGAACCACATCTGTTCTGCAGGTATCCGGATGCCCGAATCATCAATTCATCTTGGTAGAGCATCGATCTTTGAGCCTGAAATGGCCCTCAAACCCTCAAATACCCTGAAGTTCGAGACAAGAGATCTGTACTGCCCTCGGAAGGAAAAGGGTCGGTAACTACAAAAATGGTCGATTTTGAGTTAAGGTAAGTGTACCCAACTTGCCCCCATATGCCGATCTCAGGAATGGGCGCTCGTTGACCTTCCCGCAATTTTTTTTTACGTTTGTTATGTTGAAATATGAGAAAATGCGTAGTTTTCATCGGCCCCGGATCATTTCTGCGTTCTCCAGAAAATATAAAGTGAGTTTTCCATTTTTCGTGTTTGCACGGCTAAGAAATCACCGAGGAAATCGCGTTCACTAAAACCGGTGCCAATTTATTTTTATTCGACCAATCTTGACGTACCTTAGCGCATTCGATTCCTTGTCTCAAGACCTTCAAAATCCGTTCTTCAGAGTTGCAAAACTTTGATTTGGAGCGATTTTATGTACAAAACACGGAGAAGATTTGAGAATCAAGAAGACCACCATCGGAGTGTACCCAACATGCCCCCATATGGTTATCTCGGAAAGTCGTGCAGTATGACTTTTTTACCACTCAGAACGTGTTTACCGCACCAAAATAGGTCAGAAACGATGTCTTGGGCCAGCTAAAAGCTACAAATGTCGCTGCACGGTGATCAAAACGGATCAAAGCGATTCCATTCACTTCATCGCCGATTTACACTGTTTTAAATGATGGGGGCAAGTTGGGTACACACTTTTATAAACTCTCAAAAATCACCTTTTGGGAGAATTCAAACAGCTCGGCTCCACTCCATTCAAATTGAACGTTTCTCAGCTCATTCTAAAGGTCTTGAGACAAGCTTTAAAATGAGCTAAAGTACGTTGGAAAATATGGAGATTAGCCAGAATTATTAAGAAAATGGCTTAATGGGGGCAAGTTGGGTACACTTACCTTATTTGATATTAATAATAGTACTGCAGCTCCTCTATAATCTGGCATACTCAGATTGCAGTAATGTCAGATTTCTCGTCTAGAATATCACTCCAAAGAGTTATGACTTTCCATCTCACTAAGAGTTTTTGTTACATCCCTGGTTACCCATACATTTTTCATGGCAACGGGGTGTTAATGTTTATGTCACGTATATGGAGTCGGGATTGATTGGATCACGAGCGATTGGCTACTCTCGCGGTCGCAAGTATTCGCGTGACAAGTATCCGCAGCCACGGTTTGGCTCTGTCAAGTAAAGTCATTTAGCCAGTAAAATCATTACACAGGTCTCTTGTAGCTGAGAGCAATCTGGGAAATAAAATCGTTATTAACCTTATATTCTCGAATCGTATCATTTCTACATTCCCAATCCCTTCACGAATACCCAACACGAGAGGATCGTGTCAGGGGAGGACGGAAATCCCAACTCTCAAATACGTAACATTTATATTCGATAAATATTCAAATATACTTGTATTCAACCTATTCTTCAGCTGAATCCATTGTTAAAATCAACACTCCAAGTTCCCCAACGCCCCAAAATTTTTCCAAATTAGATTCCCATTTTATGGGAGAATTGCCACATTTTCCGGGTAGTTACGTCCTTCTTGGCGCGGATTCGGCTGTTTTTCGTAACACGAAAGGACGTAACTGTCAATTTTATGGTTTTACAAGTAATTTTGATAACAGTTCCCAACGCCATTTGATACAGAAATAAAAATGCTTCATAACATTGAAAGTCGTCAAATTTGGATAGCGTGGTAAACGTTGAAATGTTGTGAGTCTGATTGTGAAAAAAGTGACTGAGGGAAGTTACCGACCTTCTTCCTTCCGACGGCAGTGTGGAAGAAACTATCCCAGAAGATGGAGGATGATCTCACAGGTACCCGGATGCCCGAACCAAAAATTGTGTCGTACCGATAAGAGTCATTTGCAAGCCCTGGGAAGGCACGCAAACACGTGGACAGCCGACCTGGGGTCTTTGGTGGGAGGAAGAAATCGATCTCAAAGTCCAGGAAAGGGGTAGAGCCGTAAATTTGCAAACTCTCAGACCAAAAAGCCAGGAAGACAATAAAATATAAAACCCAAGCAAACAAAGAACAATTCAATCACCAAAGCCCCGAGTGCTCGACAAAAAGATTATGTTGGGTCAAAAATAGACCCGGGAACCTAAAAAATCCCACATACTCGGAAGCTCGAGCCAAGACAGGAAAGAATCCCAAAACATAAGCAGGAAATCGAACCCGCGGATACTCGAATGCTTGAATCATCAATCGGCATGTGCATGTTCAAATGTTTCAAAAAAGTTAGAACCATGAAAGTTCACCACGCTAATCTGGCTACAGTATTTACGGAGAGAATGGCCAGCTAAATTCTATTCACTCAGAACTGAGGATCTTTTCCATGTGCCCCATTATTATAATAATCATCTCTATCGAACGAGAATTGGAGGAATGACTTCTAGTATCATTGCATACGTGATCTACATAGGTGAAATGGTCCTCTTTCTCGAAAAAGCTATGACTCGAAACTCCCTTCATTCATCACTCTCATTACGGTGTTTACAGTCAATTATCACGATTACATGTAAAAGTAGATGAAAAATGCCTGAATAAAAGATTTTTCTCCTACCACAAACGATGACTGTGAAGACAAGTCTTGATTAGGCTGACTCCCACCCATGATCCGAATTGTACTAATTGTGACATCTAGAGACCATTCAAGATCTTCTATCTCACTCGCTTTCGTAGGTTATAGTACGAGTGCGAGTGAGACTGATGTGCTAGTTCGCGTAAAAATTTTCCGACTCCCTTTGAATACAATACAAATCCCATGAGATTGTGAACGTCAGTCTCCGGGCAATATTTTCAGGTCAAGATAACTCATTTCTTCATGTTTCCTTGGAAATGAGAGCCCGCGAGCTTCTTTGGTAAAAACTCCAAGTTAAGCCACGATTCAGCGGTGATTCTATCCGGATTGGTAACTGCTCAATCCGCATTTGCCTACTTCCTCATTCCAAATAAGCTATAGGCTTCGTAAACTAAGGAGGGTGGTCACTCATCCGGACACGAACCCCGTCGAAACGTTTGCTTTTTTGGACATTTTCTCCGTGCGGAGACCACTACTTGAGTATCCATCTCACGGGCCACACATTCATAAGCTCACAGCCTTTGAATACTTATTCAACCACAGTGGTTGAAGTTCCTCTCTATATAGATCTATATAAATCCTCTATATAAATCCCTCCGACTGGAAAATCAGTCGAAATCGACTGACATCAGTCGAAGCCTAGACTGAGATTCTGTCCACTCCGTCTTGACTGACTTTTGGTTCAAGTTTAAAAATTTTCAAAAATTTCCCGGCGTTTGTGAGCGGTAATTTACAATTTTATCGACATTGGAGAAACATACAAATGAGAACAAATCAGAAAAAATCAGTTTCATTTTACCTTGGCCGGGTATCGAACCCCGGAACACCGGGTTAGAAGGCTGTCAAGACGTCCACACACCTACTGAGCTAGTTGAATGACATAATTCAAATATAGGGCCCATCAAGTTCCCCAAAGACAAATTGGGTTTCAGGACTAGAAGGCCCTTTCAGTATAACAATTAGAACTACCTGCGTGAAAATATTCACAAATTTGTTTGTTTAATGTCAGCACTCCCAGCTAGTTCCATGCAAAAGCCGTCAAACCGCTGTGCGCGAGTTGATTCGTGTATTGGTGGAAATATTAAAAAAATGCCAGACAAATTACTTTACACGAGTAACCCAGTCAGATAATACCTGTATTAAACCATAATGATTGTTAGGCCACTACATTTCAACATGAACATTTGAATATAATAACTGTGTAAGTTCACTCGAGCTTCGGCTGATTCTCACCGGTCAAATTAGCAGAAGAGCTAAAATGAGTTGAGTTCTATAGAAACGCCCTAGAATTCAGTCGAACAAGAGTGACTCGTCTTGTTAGTCGAAACTCCGACAGGGAAGGTCAGTCGAACAGATTTAGAGAGTCTAGTTCTAGCAGCTGGTTGAAGTTTTGTGAATACATTTTTTACAGTGTGGTTTCAGTCACGTGACTTTGGAAAGGCATTGATGAATAAACGTCGACGTCACGTAGCCAAGTTAACAAAAAAATTTAGATTCCACACACCCACAGGAGAGGGGGGAGGCACGTTCCCTCAGGTTTGACGACACCCCCCCCCCCCCAGGGCTCGATGAGCCCCAGTCACGGTTGGATTAGAGCCGGGTCCCCAACCAATTCGCAGAGGGAGCAGAATGGGGCCACTTCGGTGATCTAGCCTCAGGGGTGAGACGAGACTCTGACCTTCACGCTCGCCGTGGTGGAGCGCGGAGACGCCGCAATACGGCCTGTCTATTATGGAAAAAAGTCTTCCAAAACAGTGAGCACGGATTTTCTTACCCATTTTGGGGGTCTTGATAACCAAGAGAATTCATTCCAGACGCGTGCCACAAGTATAGAAATGTATAGGTCAGTACGAAGGATTAGCTCCTTACTGCGTACAGTCCTATACAATCGCATCGTACACGTTTCTTGCGAAAAACTTTTTTACACGACTCGCAAGGAAGCGTTGAAACACGCAGTTTCCGCATCTCGTCGTATAAAACAGCATATTCTATTTCAATCGACTGTGCGTAAAGCACTGCTTTACGCACGGTAGTTTTCGTTAACTTTACGCCCAGTCGATCGAAAAACGTATTTCGATACTAGGGCGTGAAGTTTTTTGCTTCACTCGTGATGAATAATTTCGACCCTTGCCAAGGCTCAGTCCGAAAACGATAACTCGGAAAGTAAAACCAAACTTCCCTACCTCGAATCGAGAAATATTATTCCAGCACACGACGTGCAATATCCTATTATTCTCCAGTAACTCAGTTGTTAAGAAATCTGTTAACTCATATATACATTGATAACTCAGAAAAATCTTCTCTTCATCAAAATTGATAAGGAAAGATTGATAGGTAGAATGCAGCTCCTTACTCATGAGTGTAACTGCGAGGTATAGCTCCATTCATGAAAATTTTTCCAGTACACTCATCCAAGTTGAATGATAGTCATCAGACTCATGCCAGAGTCATCGTGAGATCTTTACTTAAGAGAAAGGTGAATGCTTCGTTTTCTCCATTCTTACTGCACCGGTGGTATTATCGCACCTGCATGAGATGTCGAACAGATTTTTCTCTAGCCGCAGCTTTATATAGCGTGACTGGCGAACTGCGTTACAGAACTATCCAAGAGTAAGTGCGCGCGTTCCGATCATTAGGACGTCCAGTGGCGTATAATTGCTCGCCCGCGTGCGGCTTTCGCTCCTGATTACATTGTTAGCGGTAACTGCGATCATCTCTCGTCTTACAGTTCTTCGACCCAAACATTGCATTTGTAATAATTTCTTAACCGGGAATAATCTGAAAAACGTTTCGTTTCGGAAGTATGGAGGATGAACGACAAATACTTTGCGGGAATACAGTGCACATCTAGGACAAAGAAGTTTGACAAAAATACCGAAAAATCTGAGAAAGCCATCTTTCTCATTGAAACTCCCCGAACACGACCCATATTTCACGTAAATCGTATCAGGTTGTCTCGTCGAGTGATTGTCAAATTGAGAATTCATCATTGTTCATCGAGAAATTCGGTGACTCCCCGTTTCCTTGGCTTTCTCGAGGATTTTTTGTAATCACTCAGAAAAGGTGGGTCATTGCAAAAAATGTCAGGAATATCTGCTTATAGATTTTTCGAAGATCTACAAGATGATGTGGTTGTATTGATCGCGAAACTCAAGAGACCGGCAGTATCATGGAAAAAGCATTAGTTTCTCAGGAAAAACTTACACTTTTTAATAATTTTCTACAATTTACTTCAATGCCGTGAAGGAAGGTTGAATTTCTCGATCAATTCAACCATAACATCTTGTCTATCTTCAAAGAATCTATTTTAAACCATTCTTGATATTTTTTGCCATGACCCACCTTTCCTGAGTAATTGGGAGGGAACCCTGACGAAGCGAAGAAAACGGGTAGTCGCCGGATTTCTAATCCATAAGCAATGTATGGTGAACTCTTAATTCGACAACCACTTGATGATACAATCTGAAACGATATACCTGTAAAAGGTGTCTTGTTCCGGGATTCTCAACGATAAGGACGGCTGTTTCAGAGTTTTTCGGCATTTTTGTCAAACTTTTTTGTCGTAGAGGCGCACCATGTGAAGAATACATGGCCACAGAGACCTTTGACTTTCACCTATATGCATTGTCAAAAAATGGCATCCATGAATATGGGGGTTTGAATTCCGACCCTCGTCTTCGGCTTGGGCCGGAAAGTATCGCTTGGTATGCGGAATCCAACGTTTACATCTTTCCACCAAAAATACCCTTCAAAATACAAATTCCTATGCATTATCTATTGGTAAAATGCTACTGTATTCTCTCAAAAAGATGAACCCTTACACGTAAAGTGAGCAGAATGATCCACACAGGGTTTAGTAATTTTTCCATCATATTTTGCTGAACTTGAGCCGTGCGCAAATGACTTTGTATAATGAATTTAGAGAGTATGGAAATTAACAAATAGAACCGAGAAACAGCTTGGCTGAATCAAACTAAAATGTAATCGTTGGAAAAACAGAAAGTTTAGTTTTTGACACTATCTTGAATTTGAAGCTGAGACAGGACATCTAGCGGTTTCTTTAAGTACAAGAATTCATCCTAGTATTGCGTGACATTGAAGTCAAATACTTAATAATTCACTTATTTTAGATCCTGTCGATGATCTTCGTAGGTTAACTAATTATCCGAATCAAACTAGTCCCTCAAGGAGTTCAATCTCCATCGTTGTGGTGTCCTGCTATGACAGAGTATTTGAGGCACGAGAAATAAATACTTCTCTATTATGATTATTTTTCGAGTTTGTGTGGATATATACATATGCAATCCATTAGCTCACACAACTTGTGAAAATACTCCACTTCAATTCAAACATTATATGGGTGATTCCGCCGAAAGTTTGATTTTTTGGGGCCAAAATCGTCGCAGGGAGTGATTTGGGTCACAAAATTCATTTCAGCCCCAGACGAGTTCCGGTGTCTCATAGCAGTTGATTTACACTTGTTTGGGCACAAAAAGGAAGTATCGAGAGCTATGTAGCTCAAAATTGAAGCCGGACAAAGATATGTCGAGTTTAAGGGGTCGTAGAGGGGGACGGAATTGACGGGGACGGAACGGAATTGACATTTCGCCTTAGAAGAATTCCCACGGCTCACCAACTAATCGTAGACTCTTTTCCGCATGGATTTGATCCGATGCAATCAAATACTTCAAGAAAACGTGTTTCACGAAGCGATATGGCGCGTCGGGGAGCAGCACAATATGGGGACAGAATTGACCTAAAATGTTGTACGCTATTTGGAAAACACGTTTATATGGTGCACTCGGCCGCGAATTCGAGTTTTCGGCTAATGTCGCGCAAGAATTAGGTGTATTTGGGTATCTGGAAATCAACCTCATTGGTTAGAAAGTTTCAATAGACTATCGGGAACTTTGCTGACCTAATTAGTGTTGTGCGAGCTGTTTCGGTGCAAATCCGTCTTCAAAGTGTCGGATGTCCGTGCGCGAACTAAGCAAGTAATTTTGACTCGCAAAGTGGTGGAATATGTTGTTTGAAGTATTACTAATTGAAGTACGTAGTGTGACGACATAGGTGATTGCTCTCATTAAGCAATCACCCTGTCGTCGGTTCTGCAAAACCGATCGCCGATGCACACCTGAAGGAATGCATCGCGCGATCACGTTTTCCCGAACTTTGCACTTTGTGTCTGTACACGACGCGCATCGAGCCGAGGATATATAATCCTCGACTCGCGCGCGCCGCGTCAGACCGCTCATCCACTCTTTACATCAATTACACAGCATATCTGTAGTTCACCTCATCTCAATATATATATCTATATATATATCTGAGTCTTTCTTAGTCGCCGACACCCCACGTAACAGTGGTGCTAGGTGTGTACGACTTAGAAATAATTTTTTCTCGCGAAAACATCCGCGAGTAGACTCGGGCGAGTGAATTATACGATACAAGAGCTGCAATTCAACATCGCTACGGACGTCGTGGGATACAAGTAAAGAGTGGACCAACCAGCCACCTATCAACATCAAGTGAAGACTAGCAGCCACACAACATCCAGGCAGCGCATCCCACCCGCCAACATCAGGACGACGCACCGTAGCATCCAACAAGTATCTACGCAGAACAGAAATCCCAGGAGGGAATGTACGCAGTGATTATCGCTATCACCATCGCCCTCCGAGCTGCGTCGCAGTAAGTCTAATCTAATAGGTCTCACTATAAAATTTCTCTCTTCCAAGTTCCCAAGTCTCTTGAAAAATGTTTGGAAAAGTAAAAGCATTCGTTGAAGCAAAATCTGCAACAGACTTACGCAGAAGAAATAGTAGAGATTCAACGAGAGACGTGAGGACGGAAGAGAACCCTGAAGACGTATTGCCTGTGAACAACGAACTGAGTGACATAGAGTCCGAAAACCTTCGAACAGAATTTGACGACACAGAGATACAAGAATTACTATCACACGAACAGGCACACCACACTAATACACCCAGGGAAGAACAAGCACGTCCGCGGTCAAATCAGTCGGGACACAGTTTTAGTGAGACGTTGAAAGCAGTGCTCCAATACGTTCGAGATACCAATGAAAATTTTCAGTCCCAGATAGATGGAATGTTCCAAATACTCCAAGACGGTAGCAGAACAAATAGCCCCATACCGCCACGGAACATTATCCCGGAACGCGAGCAGACCTCAGAAAGACACACACAAAATCGAACGGAATCGCGTAGACTGAGCAATGGAAATAATGCGCGGAATAATACACTCGATTTATCACAATACAGACCGGGACACATACCACCACACCATCCAACAGTTTTGGGCTACAATCAAAGTCAAAATGATACTTCATTTAATAGCAACCAAAAGCCAATTTTTCATTCATCCCCAATGAGAACACAAAACACAAGCGACCGGGACCAGCACTACGATCAGATGAACACGCAGAACATAAACCACTCACACGAAAGACAATACAGACAGACAGACCCACCGGATACGACTTGGGTCGCACACCAACCGATAGCAAATTCAGAATATAGACGACTGACGAAAGATGAAAAGAAAGACTTGATTAGAATACCGGAATTCGATGGATCACCGTTAACGTTAACAAGTTATATGAGTAGAGTCAGACGGTTGGTACCCAAAAACCTGTGTGAGGATGACCAAAGATATATACTAGACCGAATTCAAGACAGACTGAAAGGAAACGCCAGGACGGACTTTTACAATAAATTTGAGGATTTTAGAACAGTGGAAGAATATTTGAACGCAATTTTTGAAAGGTATAGGGTCGTAGAATCTCCGGACAATATTATTTTCGGAATAAGAACCTTGAGAGTGAAAACCAACGAAGAGCCGGAAGATTTGCAAAGAAGAATACAAACGTTAGCCGATCGATATGAGATTATGATGAAACTCGCGTTAGACGATGATGAGAGCGTAAGAGAGGTTAGAAGGAAAGACGTGGAAAAAGCGGCTAAGGACAGATTTTTGTATCTACTAGACGATAGAATCAGAACGGAAGTACTAATACAGAAACCGAGAACATTGAGAGAAGCCGGAATATACGCGATTGAGGCGAGGAATAAATATAAACAAAACGAAATGTACGCGAGAACGTCATATCAAGCAAGCATACTAAGGACGGAAACAGAACCACGGACAGAAACACACACGAATCAACGAACGAATACACGGACACATACACACACAGATGCACAGGGAAATCCACGACACAACAGTCATAATTATGATCAAAGGTTCAATCAGAATCGACAGAACGCGAACAGATTACTATGTCGAGTGTGCAATGAAAGTGGTCATTTTGCAAGATATTGCCCAAAGAGGGTAGAATGCGCATACTGCAAGAAGGGATTTCACCCAGTATGGCTATGCTCACGTTTGATGGAGGATTCTGCTACAGAGAAAATATCACGCGAAGAGTTCTTGCAGTTCAGAGGCAATAGGGCGAAGGGAGGAAATGAGAGATCGGATAGCAGCGACAGCAGAAATACCGGAGCGAGAGGTGATAGGTCGGAAAATTCCCGAGATGCGGGGCAACCGCAGGGAAACCAGGGTCAAAATGAACAGAGTCGTTTAAACCAATAGACTGCTCGCCGGCAACCTCAGGCGACGAGCAGCTCAAAGAAATCGAGAGTAGAAAGAAAAATGAGAAGAGAATCGTTTCAATAAGGTGTTTGAAAACGGGGAGATGCCCACCAGTAGTAACAATTTTTAGTGATGAAATAAAGTGTACACGCGCAAGATTTTATGTGGATTCAGGAGCCGATATATGTATAATCAAAGAGAGCAAAGTTCACCCTCGAATTCAAATAGACAGAGAAGAAACGGTTTCAATTACGGGCGTGACAAATGGAAAAGTCGAGTCTTTGGGGAAAATAATGATGAAGATAAATGGTTGGGACGCAGAGGTCCATATTGTGCCGAATGGATTTCCTGTAAAAACTGATGGCCTTATAGGTTGGGACTTTCTTACGAAGCACTGAGCAATAGTAGACGCGAGAGAAAAATGTCTACGAATAAATAAATATGAAATTCCCTTTGATTCTGAAGAAAAAATCCATTTGCCAGCAGGAACCACGAGTATTATTCGAGTAAAAGTGAACAATAGTGAGAAAGTCGGATGGGTGCCATTGAAAAAATTAGCACCAGGAGTTCTTTTTGGAAATTTTGTAGCAGAAAATCACGATGGTTATACATATGCGGAAATTTTGAATTTAAGTAGCAATGCAATAGAAATTCCAGAGCCGTGTGTTGAAATACTACTTTGCGAAACGATTCTCCCTCATGAAAAATTTGCTGGTGAGGTCAGCAAGAAGCGAGAAAAGAACTGCGTAGTCCGCAAAATGGAAATGCGCAGGAAACTAAATGCTGAGTCGGAGCAGCAACCGAAAATTGTGCATACGCGGCAGGAAACCGAAGAACGCGTTGAGAAATTGATGAAACTTGTAGACGTCGAAGGTTGCACAGATGAGGAAATCGTGCATGTACGACGTTTGCTGAGTATCAACCCCTGGAGATTTGCTCTTGATGGAGAACCTTTAACGACTACGAAAATTCTCAAACATAAAATCAAATTAAAAACAGACAAGCCTATCAAATGCAAGAGATACCGGGTACCGCCTAAATTACAGAAGATCATGCAGGAAGAGATAGATAAATTACTAGATTTAGGCATAATAGAGCACTCCAGGACTCCATACTCAGCAAACTGTTGGGTTGTGCCTAAACCTCCCGACAAGAACGGCAACAAACGGTGGCGATTCGTGACAGACTTTCGAAAATTGAATGAACAGACAGTAGGGACTTCACAACCTATCCCGTCGACGCCGGACATCCTAGAAAAACTCGCGAGCGCGAAATACATCACGGTATGCGATTTGAAATCGGGATTTTTCCAGGTAGCCATGGATGAGGAAAGCGCTGATTATACAGGGTTCGCTGGGCCTACCGGAAACTACCGTTACCTAAAAATGGGGATGGGTCTCGCCGGAAGTCCAGATACCTTCATGGAAATGATGTACCGGGCGTTCGCCGGACTAACACCGGATCAGGTCCTTATTTACTTAGACGATATGATGATTTTTGCGAATTCACTCGAAGAGCATGAAAGTAAATTCCGGAGATTCATAGAGAGGATCGAAGAAGCAAATTTATTAATTGAACCGAAGAAATGTCAATTTTTGAAAAGAGAGGCGCGAGTACTCGGACATATAGTGGGCGGCGGAAGCCTAAAACCGAATCCGGATAAGATAGAAGCATGCCGGAAATACCCAGTACCAACTACAGTGCGAAAAGTCAAAGGATTTCTAGGATTCGTAGGATACTACCGCCGGTTCATTCATAAATTCGCGGAAATGGCTCACCCACTCACGCAACTCACGCGAAACAGTACCGAATGGAGATGGGGTCCGGAACAACAGACGGCATTCGAGAAACTCCGAGATGCATTGTGTAGCGAGCCAATCTTAGCAGCACCTGACGAATCTAGGCCGTATTGGGTACACACTGACGCATCGGACCATTCGGTGGGGGCAATTTTGGCCCAGGGTGAACCTGGGAAGGATAGGCCCATTTGCTATACTTCAAAGCCAATGAAGGGCGCGCAACTAAAGCACGTATGATAAAGAAATGCTCGCGATTTGCCATGCGATTGACAAGTTTCGACCGTACTTATGGGGAAAACGCTTCACAGTTGTAACAGACCACGAAAACCTTCGTTTTTTCCATACGGCAAAAAAGGATGACTCACGATTTAACAGGCTTAAAGCAGCCCTACAAGGGTATGACTTCCGGATCATATTTCGCAAAGGGAAGGACAACGTAGCAGACGCGCTCTCACGCAACCCGATACTACGCGAAGGCGAGGTAGATTTATCAGAGAAATCGCGCGACGAATTGTACCAAATCGCGGACCAAGAAGAGAAAGAGGACCCAAGCTGTAGAGAAGACAACCCACCAGGCCGTATCTTTATGCTGCAATCGCTATTTAAAGAAGACGAAGTCGACGCGTCGGATTCAGACCAGGCGAGCGGATATGAAGAGAGCGAGAGTGAGGACGTCGGATCGGATGATGAATTGTTTAGGGTATTTCCGATGCGAGCAGTTCGGAAAGAACGAATCGATGGGAAAAGGAAATCGAAGGTAACGCGATCTAGTTCGGAAGAATCAGAAGGTCAACAAACAAGGAAGAAAAATTGCGCCGAGAGTTCAGAGGGCTCAGACGATGAGTGGACCGAGAGCAGGAAAGGACGTGTAAAAGTCAAACGATCGCGAAGAATAAGAGGTAAGGGACCGCAGCGCAGACACAGTGACCCGGAAATCGAAACATCAGGAATTCTAAGTCAAGCAAAATTCAGAGATAAGCTCGCGTACATGACGAAAGAAACTAATTGGCAAAGGAATATAGTCATTTCTAGCACTCCAGAGAAAAATAAGCCATGCCGCATGCAAGCAGAAAAATTTCCGCTGCGTCAGCACACGCTTAATCCAGTGCAGCAGTCGTTCCAACCACCGACTCCAAGCGGCTCAAGTGACGCATCTCTGGGGAACGAGACACCGTCTGATCATCAAGAGCATCTGGCAGCAGCAACGGAGCAGAGGGATGAGGCAGCACGAGCAACTTCACAAGCTTCACAAATTGCACATGTGGATAAGTCGTTTACAATTACTAATGAATCACAAAATTCACCTTCAAGAGTAAACATTGACATAAATTCAATCGTGGACCAAACTGAGTTCGGTAGAATGAGTCACGAGAGAGAAGAAGTACTGAATCAACCCGATATCAGGGAAATGTCCGGAAAAGTTCGAATCCCAGGTATATTTCAAAATGACAAGAATTTATATTGGAGGCAAAAGACGCGCGACGGGAAAGACGCGACGCTACTAGACATTCACGACGCGAGTACAGAGTCATCAGATGAATCCGTTTCAAATAACATCCTGAACGATCGGGTAGGTAGTCCGGAATACCTGTACGACGAGTCACCATCAGGGCAAACAAACCCTGTCGAAATTTAACCGACTGCCGAAACCGAACCCGAATTGGCAAACAGAACAGATCCGCGAACAATAACACAAAACGAACATAGTTACGTGAGAGAAACGGATGAGCAAATGGAAATTGAGCAAATCAACGATTTTCCGATGAATTACACGATACAATCGGGATGCGCGGAACCCGACGCCGTACTAGACCACTTCACGGGTATCCCCACCCTTCCGCAGGGAAACTGTCTGTTTTGGACGTTTATTCACCTAGAAAACTTAGACACCACGGCCCTAGTTCTCAGAGATATTCGAAGAGAGTCGGATATGATAGAATTTTGCGCGGTGCCGGAGGACGCGAAAAGAATCTTAGAGTCTCTGAATGAATACGGCGAGGATAATTGTATCCGCGTCTTTGCCGAACATTATAATGTAAAAGTGTGCGTACACAACTTTAAGGCCGATGGTACAGTAGAATTTTATCACTTCAGAGGAAACGAACCCGGGAGATTTATACATCTACACTTAGACGAAGCTAAACGACATTATACACCACTCGTCCAACGCAGAAGCAACGGGAACGCGTCGGAAAACTCGGAAAATCCTGATTTAGACAATTTTGAACCGGAAGATACGGACGCGCACCAGAGCGAGAGAAATCATGATTCCCCGAACACGAGTGCATCAGCGCTGAGTAGACTGAACACAAACGTAAATAGGTCAACGGGCCTAGCTGAGTCATCAGAAGACGATGAGCAAGACGATCCACAGGTGAGGCCTCGTGCTCACACTCACGCGCTGGAAGAGTGCTTGGTCAGCAACGCAAGGCCACCGCGAGAAAAGCCACCATGGGCCACAGCGGAAGGGGAGGAACCCGCGCCGTTCGTACGAATAGAAAAGGTACGGTACCATCCGTTTAAGTACAGAGAGAACATATTGTATATTACAAGTTTAGAGCCAGTCCTGGAAACAGAGGTAATTCAATCGTTAATCGAGAGAAAATTTATCGATCCGAGGAAGTTCACGGAAATAAATTCAATCGGCCACATCACACCATCAAAACGTAAAGACGAACACATTCTCGGCCTATGCATGAGAGACCACGCGGATGGGGATATCAGGAAAACCGATATGGAAAAGGCTGTAAAAGAGTTACGGAAATTTGTGTCAGAACACCGGATAAGATCATTGGGAATAATAAGGGATCTCATGATAATGTCGAGTCGCGAATGGGAGAAATTTATTGGAGTTTTTGAAAATTGCTTTGCGGGTTTTCCCATTACAATAGTACTGTTTCAAGACAATATCTCTGTTCCACCGGTGGAAGACAGATTCAGACTGATAAGGGAATACCACACGTCAGCACTAGGCGCGCACAACGGCATCAATAAAACTTGCAAGAAAATTCAGAGTCAATATTACTGGCAACACATGAGAACCGAAATTCATAAATTTGTAGAAGCCTGTCCGGATTGCGCAATCAACAAATTAGTTAGAGTAAAAACACGTCTACCATTAATGATAACGGACACGCCAACAATGCCATTTCAAAAAATTTCAATCGATTTCTATGGTCCATTAGAGGAAACGGAAGCAGGTTATAAATACGTACTGACTGTTCAAGACTGTCTTACACGATTCGTAATCCTGATTCCAGTGAAAAACGCGACGGCGGAAGAGACAGCTCGGGCATTAGTAGATAAAGTCATCTCAGTATACGGGACACCGGGCGCGATTCTATCGGACAATGGTACACATTTTATTAACAGATTGATGCAAAATTTGGCTAAAATTTTCCGAATAGAGTCTTTCAGAACCACTCCTTATCATCCGCAGGGAAATGGCATGATAGAAAGAATGCACCACACAATAACAGAGTACATGAAAGCATTTATAAACGAACACGAAAATTGGGATACTCTGTTGCCATTATGCATGCACGCCTATAATATCACGCCACACGATAGTACAGGCTATCCACCACACCTGTTAGTGTTCGGCCAAAAAGCGCGAACCCCGTCAAGTTTCCCGCCACGGGAAAAACTAGCAACTTACGACGACTATATTCAGGATTTAGTGAAAGACCTATCAGAGTTGCAAAGACTGGCAATGTTTAATTCGATTCAGAGTCGCTAACGCAGTAAATTTTATTACGATAAGAAACTAAAAAATATGCAATTCCGAGAAGGTGAGATGGTGGCACTGCTGAACGACACACGAAAGGGTAAATTCGACAAGGAATATACGGGACCGTATGAAATAATAGGCGTGGACCAAGTGAAGAAAGATGTTAAAATCCAGATGGGGGACAAGATCAAAATTGTTCACATCGACAAGATAAAAAGATGGTGCTCGGCTATGGCTCCGCCGCAACAGGAGGAAAATCTCGAATAAGATTTGCGCATATAATAATAAAGAAAATTTCATAAACTTACAGGCCGGTACCCAAAGATGAGCATCCCCGCTACATCACAAGGCTGGAGCATTCGCCAGGGGTTGTGGTGGAGAAGATCGCACCACTTGCTGCGAACACAATCGACTGGAGAATAATTCAAAAGCTGGACCTTCAACAGTTCAGCAACACGGAGAAAACCCTCGAACAATCTTGGAGGAACATCATCAGAATATGCAGCGATCCCACACTCAAAGTGGAGCTCTCAAATCTGCACCTCCAGCTGGATGAAGCAAGGATGGACGTCAAACGGGTCCTGGACCTGATGAAAAGAACAAAAATTAGTATAGGCCAGAGACGAAGGCGATCATTACTACCATTCATTGGTAAAGGTAGTAACTACTTATTTGGCACACTAGACGAAGATACTGAACAAGAACTCAAAAATATCATGGAAATTCAGGCAAATGATACTAGAAAAGTCGCAAAATTATTAGCGAACCAAACAGAAATAATAGAAAGCCAATTGGGTAAAAATACTAAAATGTTACAGAAATTACAGGGACAAATGGATCACCTGGCAGCAACAGAAAACGACCTAGTAAAAGAAGCGGTATTACGTAATGCAGTCAATCTATTGGGAGAAAATATCGTTAATTTGAAAATTGATGTAAACACTTTAGTTGAAATTCTCACCTTTGCAGTGCAAGGAGGGGTCCATCCCAAGTTGCTAGCCCCAGAGATCGTCGAAAACTCCAAGTCACTAATAGAAAATGCTGTACAGGACGCGGCATTTCCACAGGCAGAAGATGGCGAACCAATCAGAGACCTAGAAAAAATTATGGAAATTTCAGTTTCAATATTTAAGGAGAAATTGGTATTTATCATCACAATTCCTTACTAAAATTATCAAGATACACTCTATACAAGGCATCTCCTATACCGGTGCAACAAATTTTTCAAAATAATTCGGGAGAAGTATTTGGTTATATTTGGCCAAAATGGCCATACTTTGGAATAGAAGCGGAGACAAATAAGTACATCTCATTTCATCACGGGGAAATCGACAAGTGCAAACATCTGAAAGATCTGATTATTTGTAAAAATACCGCACCAGTCCGAGAAATTCCGAGAAATCCACCATGTGAGATCAAAATAGCACTAAATTCTACAATCGAAAATATTACAGACTGCGACGTCAGGCTGATCAAAATTCACGAAACATTCTGGCTAAAACTTCACGACCCGAACACTTGGATCTATTCTACAAAAGAAGAGGAGCAAATTTTCATTCAGTGCCGTCGGAGCGAGCACAATACATCACCGCTTGTAGGGATCGGAATCGTCAAGCTTCTACCAGGATGCACGGCCGTAACTCGGAACGCCAGGTTATCCGCGTCAAGAGAAATTACGATCAACGCACCATCAATAATATTTCAGAACTATGATCTCAACATACCAAAAATAATCTGGAGCGGCAACAGCAGCAGGGAGTCACACGAAGTACAGCAGATTCTGGAATCAGAAGTCCTGGAAGACAGCCAAGCAGCAAATTTGGCCCAAGCAGATGCCCTCAAGATGGGTAAGAGCTTGCGAGAAATAATTGATAAAACTAGAAACATCGGAAAATACAAAGCAATAGCAGGAAAAATTGAAACAATTGAAAACAAATTGCCCATAGCAGGAGCCGCAATAATAAGAGGATTAGGACTAACATTTATTACATGGAAATTATTCTCGACTATTAGTATCATGCCAATAATTTATCGAATAATATTATTTATACTATGCGCAAGTCAAAACGAAGAGAATCCAGAAGAAAAACAAGAAAACATAACACCAACACAGGCAATGCAAGCGCTGGGTGCAATGGCAGCATCACACGCAATGACAACCAACCCCAGACGCCATAGACCAAACGAGGTCACAAGAGCCAAGCAGGAAATCGAGCTGAAGATGTTGGAAGAGCAAGGAATTGTCAAGAAACAGAAGACTAGCAAGTAAGAAGTAGCATAGAAATAGTAATTAAGTATTCAGGTAGAGAATATAAATTTAGAGGTAACATAGGAAGTAAAAGTCATGAAATTTTCCCGGCCCTCACACGTGAGTCACGTGAAAATTTTACGAAAATGATAACGATACCGATACGAGAAAAGTGAGTGAAAATTTTCCCGGTCCTCACACGCGAACCGCGAAAATTTTCAGATGACCAATATATTTGCAAAATATAAAGACCACGTGAGCCGCGAAAATTTCAGATGACCAATTTTACATCGAGATAGTAAATTACGATAGACGTTACGAGGTACGAGTGGCAAAGAATATATATGAGCCAAATCAACAGCACATAAAAATGGAAGCGAGAAAGAGCGTTAGATCCACGTAATCATTATGAAAGCTCAGAAAATCATTCGAATTAGCACAAGGGAGCTCATTTACAGCTCACACGATCAAAACACGAAAGAAAAGACGATTTTCACGTATCAAAAGTGTTCCATGTTACCCCACCCACCGTTCCATCTTGCCCCACATACCAGTTCCATCCCGCCCCTGGGCCCCCTATGGGTCGGAAGAATCGGAAAAAATTATATACTAACATGAGAACGTTAGAGCTATATAACAGGAAAAGAATTTTTCAAAAAAAATCATTATTCACGAAGCTACCCCAACCCCCCACCACCCCCACCCATCCAAAACCACCCCCGACAACTTAGTACACATCCCCGGACTTGCCGTCACACGATTCCGATGAGCAGTAGTCAAGAAAAAAAAGTACCCCAAACCCCCCCAAAGTCCCCCCCCCCTCCAGAAATCCGCCAACGAAGCCCATACACACCAAAAATCATCAGAAAAGTCCATAATACCATTCCTTACAGAACAAAATCCCAAACAACTCAAAACCCCCCATACCACCCCACTCCCCCATCAACCACACCCCAACCACCCACTGAGCGCACGATACTTACATGAGGTAAAGATCATAGGGTGGAAACTGCGTCAGCCACCTCGTACATAGATAACAACAGAAGCATGTGTAGAAGTATAAGAAATGGATATGTACAAAAGAGGCCTGACACGGAGTAGCCTTTCCGTGTCTGGCCACTTTAGCATACGTATTTCGACCAATACAAAAGAGGCCTGACACGGAGTAGTCTTTCCGTGTCTGGCCACTTTAACATGCGCATTCCGAGCAATACAAAAGAGGCCTGACACGGAGTAGCCTTTCCGTGTCTGGCCACTTGAGCATACGGACTTCGCTCATATAGGTCCTGGGAGCAAAAAATTTTTTCCAGAAGTGATTTTGATCTTTCATGTGGTAAATCAAAAGCGCAATAGTATACTCTATCAGACTTCGAGAGTGAGATCAAAATGACAATCCACGACGAATTCATATAATGTGAAGGAGAAAATGGAACGAGCTCAATGATTGAAAATTCGCAATTTCAGGGAAGATGGAAAACCATACACTACAACACACAAAATTGGAAACGAAAAGATAATTCATTTACACAATGTACACTTAAGAAAGAAACAGCTACTCATATATGGCCCAATCAAAGTCGCCTAATTTTAGGTCCGCTTGTGGACCCAAGAGAGGAGGGACAAGCGAGTAAATCGATGGACCCGCCGAAAGACCTACGAAAATGAAGGAAATCAAGACCGAAATCAAAGGAAAATGAGGAGAGAGGAGCTGATGAACTACAAAGAAAGTAGGAGAAAAAGAAAGAAATGCTGAGTTGGCATAATACTAAATACCTTCGTCATCGTGGTCGGGCACTAAGACTCGAATCGGTGCACTTTCATGTCGATTCAGATCTATACCAGGGCGACGAATATTCACGAAGAAATACATGACACCACACACATCACATGACACTCACGAGTTTTCCATCTTCATCATGGAAGGCAAGGATTTCCAGTCATTGAAAATGCCATAGAAAAACGTCGTCTGATAAGGTTGCAAAAGTATCGAAAAGTACTGTCAAACTAATTCAGGAATTATTGAAAGATATCGTGAGAAAGTATGGAAGAAAAATATTGTAAGCATCGCGAGAAAAATTGTAGAGTTCAGTGAGAATACGGTATGAACAATAGTTGAAGTATTGTAAAAATGTTGGGGAATTATTGGTCGAAATATTGTAAAAGAATGATACGAGTATTGGCAAGAATACATAGAAATATCGATGGAAAATTGTACAGAAATATTGGACAGTATTGCTCAAAAATTTTGTCAAATATTGTTTAAAAGATATTGTAAAATATTGTTAAGAAATATTGTCAAAGAATTATACAAGTATTGATAAGAATACATAGAAATATCGATGGAAAATTGTTCAAAAATATTGGAAAATATTGCTCAAAAATATTGTCAAATATTGTTTAAAAAAATATTGTAAAATATTGTTAAGAAATATTGTCAAAGAATTATACAAGTATTGGTAAGAATACATAGAAATATCGATGGAAAATTGTTCAAAAATATTGTCAAATATTGTTAAAAAAAAAAAAAAATATTGTGAAATATTGTTCAAAATATTGGGAAGTATTGTTCAAAAAAAAATAGTGTAGACTATCGTTAGAATATCGCAGAATATTGGTTCAGAATTATTGTTCAGAAAATACCATAAAATGTCGAGAAAATGTTGTTAAAATATAGCAAAATATCGTTAAAACATAGCACTAGATTGTTCACAAATGTCAGAGGATCCACGAAGATACAGTCGGAAAATTAAGAAAATGATGTAAAATTTCATAGATCAAAGTTACTTTGTTTCAGGAGTTTACAGGTTTTGAAGGAAATATTGGCCAAGGGTAAAATATCAATCAATCAAAAAAAAGGGGTCAAGAAAAAGACTGAAATCAATTGAAGTTCTCGAAATGAGAAACAGTTATGCAATAAAAAAAGGACCAAAATCAACGATGAACCCGAGAAAAACTGTTCCAATATGTAATGACACGCGAAGACTATGTAAAAAAAAATATATATATATGTAAACATCATTCACACAAAACAGGTAGGGCTTGTCGAGGACGACAAGGTCCCGGCCTCACACGTGTGACGACATAGGTGATTGCTCTCATTAAGCAATCACCCTGTCGTCGGTTCTGCAAAACCGATCGCCGATGCACACCTGAAGGAATGCATCGCGCGATCACGTTTTCCCGAACTTTGCACTTTGTGTCTGTACACGACGCGCATCGAGCCGAGGATATATAATCCTCGACTCGCGCGCGCCGCGTCAGACCGCTCATCCACTCTTTACATCAATTACACAGCATATCTGTAGTTCACCTCATTTCAATATATATATCTATATATATATCTGAGTCTTTCTTAGTCGCCGACACCCCACGTAACAGTAGCTACACATAGGGGTTTTTGACTCTGCATATGCGTTGCAGTAAATGCAAGACTTGAAGGTGGGTTTTCTACAGAGGACGGAATTGACATTTCGGCCTTTTATGAGGCACTACAAATTACGGGGACGTCAGAATCTTCTCCAAAACTATTAACATAGTTGCGCACCAATAGAATACACTCCAGAAAATTGCTACAATACACATTCCAACACTTAGAAACTTGGGGGAACTCGGAACACGTAAAATCACACTTTCAACGGAATCACTGATATACAATGTATATAAGGTCTCTTGTAATGCAATAGAACAGGGAGTAACCTCGGTACTTACCGCGCTAGTCAAACCGATCGACTTTTTCTAAACATCGCGAATCTGCCTACTGTTTGTCTTATGTGTTAATCAGATCCCAATGGACTCCCACTCAAATTTGCATAAGCATCGGACGCATGAGTTATCAGATATCGATCCCTAATTACCAGCAAATTTATCTTATTTGTGACTTATTCGTGACTTCACACTGAAAATTTCCCAGAACTTCTATCCAAGCTAACTAGAGCTCAAAAAAAAGTTGGATCACCTTCTTTGTGTAATTGTCTACAAGCAAATGTGATAAGGACAGAAACCGATCGGTCAGTTTTTCACAGTTTAACGATCAACGCGATGCTCCATATAAGATACCGTGTTTAACCTCTAAAAATGTCCGCGCTGATGGTTTAACTCAGAGGTAGCCGAGGCTCAGATATACCTCTCTGCCAAATTCGATCAAAATCTGATCGGTACATCTTCTACCGAGGTTACTCCCTTAACTTTAAAATTGTGAGCTTTATTTTCTGAAAATTATGAGGAAAATAGATACCCAGATTGGGCAGAGACATAACTTCGAATATTCAAGAGATGTTTGTTTGCAAATGAAAGACGCTTAGGTAATGATATCACGTGTATGTACATGATTTCGATTGTTTTTAACTTAACACTGAATTGAGGATAAAATTTTCAAAATTTGTCCACAAACATCGTGCTGCCTGTCAGATAATACTTTTGCTAATTTATACTTTCCTCAGCGACTACTTGATTAAGATACCCATATTACTCCGTTTTTTTAAAAAACTTTGTTGATCGAGATCTTAGATGGGTAGTCAAACAAATATGGTCGTGAAATACAAGAAACATTTTCACACTATTGATGTTATTTTCGTATTTTTGTACGAAAGCTACTATTGGTTCTGTCTCACCATTTGAAACTACAATACCAAAAGGAGTCACGTTCTGTGTTCTGCTATACTCCAATAATATCAGAGTATCACGCACTTACATCTGCGGGTGAATCAACTTACTTACCTCGCGTCTCTGAGGATAAAAACTATTAGCTCGCAATGCTCGGGTAAAAATTTTTAATTTGCCGTGGAATCTTATAATCATGGCGTCAATTAACTTTTTTTTCTGTCCGTGACAGGATCATCAAAAATAGAGAGTAATTATTGAAAATGAAGAAAACGATAAAAAAAAAAAATAATAAGTCGGTCCAAAATTGAGAGTTTGTCGAAGCTAACACTGACTCAAGTAATAGTTACAGTTTATAAATTAAATCATTTCGGAACAGCATGTCTTTCACGATGACAGTATTTCATAGCAATATATGGTGGATTCTCACATGCCCAATGTGCGACCCACCTTGAAAGTCCTTTCGTTCAACAGTGTTACGTGTGATGTATTCGGTAACCTTTTCAATCAGTACAGACCAGCGAGAGTTATTTTGGGAAAAACTATTTGCTACAATAAATTTGATCCCCCAGGGTGACGAATATATCTACTTCTAAACCAAGAAATCCTGGAATATACAACTTTCGTGATCCCTAGGCAAGTCCGATAGTCTCGCTGCTTAATTGTCTGGTTGTACTGCATCAAACAGACTTCAACTAGGGTTTTTATTATTAGAATGATTTTGATCTTCTTCAATATTTTGCATTGAGCTCCTTCAGAGAATTTGTGGTATCTAATGAAGATACTTGAGGAGTGGCACAAAATTGTGCGTGCAAGAAAAAATTCAACTTATTTTTGTACATAACGATGGTTATGAACAATCGCAGCATCTGTAAGAAGACAGCCAAATTTTTGATGGTTTTGATTGATTATTGCTATTCTAAACATTCTAGATAATTGAGCAATAGCATGATTGGAACACTTCGGTGGAATTTTTGGATATTGCTTCGTGAAAAGTCTAGTAGGACGTATTAAAATCCTACATTGAAGAATTCCTTATCTCGTAATAAAACAGTAAAGATCTCAAACTCAGTCTTAAATGTCTTCAGAGTTTAGGATGCACCGAAAACCAGTAAATTCTCGTTATAACTCGGGTAAATGAATTTTAATAAATCACTCAAGTAACATGGCATTTGGAGGTATAAAAGCACGTTCATGCTGGAAGTTAGTTAGTTGCTTTCATTCTTTGTCAGCTTAGCCGCCACAAAAAATCATCAAATACATCAAAAATGTTTTTCCACGACTTATTAATTCTTTGTGTTTTGGTGTCTCTCGCCGTTTGCTCTACAGCACAGTCTCATAGTGAATTTCACGAGAGTACTAAGAGCCCAATTCCTGCTCATGGTCTTGAGCTAACGGACAACGCCATAGCTCGGGCTGGTGTGAGTATAATTCTATCAAGTTCTGATCATAATCAACGTGAGTGAATTCTTGAAATTTTCCCCCATGGATTGTAAGCGAGAAGGAGATATATGGAGTTCCAATGTTAGTGGAATAAAGTTTGAGATATCAAAAGGTTTAAGACATATGTTTGGAAGATTGCCATTTAAATACGATTTTTAGACTCTCAAAGGGCTGAGGGGCGCGATTTAACCCCAAAAACTATTTGATAGTATCATCCACCCATTTCACATAAATGATATGAGACCTCGAGCTTTGAGAAATTATTTCTGGAAATACCCATTTATAAAATTTATACGTTCAAAGTAATAGGGATTTAATCATTTTTTCAACCGCGTTAATTGAACTGTTCAATATCTGGGAAGTTATCCAGTTGGTAGATCTTAGGGAACAGTCGAAGATCAGCCAAACTCCTTTAAGGGGGTTTGCTAGCGACTCATGAGTCAACGTGGAAACCGATAGTAGTAATAAACCCAAAAATCCATTTTCGCGTTCTTGACTGCTTTGATTCCTATCTGTGAATTCAAAATATGAATTCAAACGAGGCCAGAAATCATTTTTACAATGATAGAACTTGTGAAATCGTGCAATTATAATATTTGGTGCATCGCTTAACTACTGTAACCTCACCGCAACGAGCACGGAAATTACATGTATAACCTCCGCGTCATCAGTTTGTATTCGAAAGTTCTCTTCGAAATATCCGTCAACCCCTTATTCTTATCGATTCATCAGAAAGTATGAAATTCCTACGTGCAGTTTCTCATTACCGGGGTCGATAAATACGAAAGAATATCCCATCACTTTTTGCTAGAAACTTCGCCCGTAAAGACGGGGGTCAAACATTCAATTTTCAAATGATTAATCTCGCAAATTTCATCGTCAACCCATATTTTTCTCAACGGCAATCGATCCAGAAGCTCTAAATCTATAAATTTCATCAGTCCCAGCTGCCTGGCCGAAAAGTCAATACTATCGAACCCCCTTAATTCTCCTCACACAAATAGCTAGAAACTCTCGTTTAATCAATTTTATTCTCAAAGCCTGCTAGCATTGTGGCAAAGCTCATCGCAAAACTCTTCGCCGGTGCTGCAGCAAGCTGCTTGGCATCAGCAGCCAATGCCTGCAAAGACAACTGGAGGCATGCTCACGCAGCTAGAGAATGCGCTGTAAGTTAACCTCTAGATTTCGCAACAATACAAAATAATAATAATAATAATAATAATAATAATAATAATAATAATAGTAACGATATTAATTAAAAAAAGAAATTTTTTTTGGGAATGTGAAACAGTCCCTTTGGAGTCGCTCAAATTTCATAAGAGGTTCATATCGATCACATTGTCAACTTTTGCATCTTTTCAGAAAAACTATCTACGTAACAACAAAGCACGTTGTGCAGCTGGTAAATAGTTACAAAACGCTTCTCAAGATATCGACATCTCAGTAGATAGATTGTTCAAATTTTATCTCGAATGTCACTGAATAAACCGATTCTATTGTATCATGAGTTCTCGTGATTTATTCCATCAATAATTCTACCCGTTGCCCGAAGAAACCAAACTGGAAATTCCAATGATATTCCTTGAAAAGTTTGGAGAGGAATATAATATTGGTTTCAAAACTCTTAATTGATAGATGAAAAACTCGAGTAAGACTATATTCATTGACCTTTAACGATTAATTGAATCTATATCTAATTAATTTTGACACTCGATCGATATGATCGGATGTCGTATTTTATCACTCGCGGGAATTTCAAATTATGTGCATTGATCGAGAGTTGAGTAAAATCCGTTCTCGATTGATGCCAAAAACGTCAGCAATATCTGCTGACTTTAACTCGCAAAGACCGAAAAAATTATAAACATAATTTGATTAATTGAATCAATACTCTAATTTTTTTTGTATGTGTCATTAGAGATTGAACTATACTCAGATGGTTCAATCAGAAATATTTCAATACACATTTTAATGGTACTATAACTCATCACGAGCTCGTCTGATGTATGTGGAGGAGGATAGGATTCAAAAATTGTTGACACGTGAGCCTTCCAATACACTTTATTTCTTTCGTTAAAATACACCTTTGATGTGTAATACATTCTTTGTCAATACACAATCATCTACGTGTGGTTGTCCACTTGCTCAAATTTTCTCTCATTTTATATTATCCATAGTAAGAGCGTCTTCCGCAAAATCGTAAAATTGAGAATTTCCATTCCAGTCAACGGGCTGGTTCTTTCTCTTTGGAGAATGATAGGCTATCTGCAAAAGAAAATAAGAACACATTCTAGAAGTCCACTGCATAAATAACGGTCTCAAAAGTGGAAGTCTCGTTACATAGTGGTGGGGTGTTTAGAACAAGATGATATTGGTCATATTTTACCTTTGCCTTGAGCACTTTCTCAGCTTCTCTTCTACTTTTTGGATCGAGCTCTTCCAATTTGAATTTCTAAGAATTGATATTAAACAAATTCAATCTCCATCGTAATGAGTATCTCATTTTTTAGTAATTTGTGTGAATGATATGGATATACAATACCTCTATCAGAAGGTCCAACTTTTCGTAATCTTCTCCCGTCGGAGCTGGAAAAAATCCACAAAATCTAAATTTTGAGTTCAAATGATGCTTTGCTTTCAATCGGCCTCGCCGCTTTTATCTCAATCTTCGAAAATTTTATAAGTAATATTCACTCCACTCCATTCTCAATTCTGAGGGCGGAAGTTAAAAAATCTCAACGTTGGGGAATCAACTCCATCATGCGCGTTATGAAATCAACGATCACAATCGATACTTTGATGAGAAATGCACGCGATTAGAATGATGAGCAGACTTATAAGTATAGAACAAGATTTGGATAATGGAATAATCATACTGTTTTGAGTACCAACTTACTGCAATATGGCGATTTGGATCCCGCAAAAACGAGAAAGCTACCGTTTTGTGCAGACTTTTTGAGATCCAGTCCAAGCTTGGGACACTGATAACAGCTGTCACCTTCTTTCGCCACATTTAGGGCGTGTTTTGCATCTTTGTAAGTTCCGTCCCATGGGAAACTTTTATAAGAGCATTCACCGTATGACATCATTTTCATAGATTCTATGAAGTACTGATAGGATGCTTTGTGAGCACATATCTTCATCTCTATATCGGTATTCAGTCCTGTAAAGGTGAAATAGTTCTGACATAACATTTGATGCATGCTATACAATTTTTGCCAAAATTTAGCACGAAAATAGTGAAATCGGGATCCATGATCCTACTGCGATGGTTTTTTCTCTTGGTCGAAATCTGATGTACGAATAATCTTCCTGGTAATAATGGACTTGTAAGAACGTGAAATATTATGAATAAGTGTGTACATTTTTGAGCAATATCAGGATTGAATCTAATTAGTTCCACTAAATAGAATTCAAAATACGAAAAAATATTTTGATATTATTCCTCGCAGAACATGCCTATTCTCAAAACAATGGAGATCTGAATGACTCAACTCAGGGTAAGAACAACTCTCGAAATGTGGTCAAGATGTTTGGATCACTCACATGAGTCTCACATTGTGATGTCGACTAAATTTTCTGACTTCGCAGTAAGAGGAGAACCCCGTTCTTCAAATTCTATACTCATTTTCAGACAGCATGGATTCAATATTTTTTAACATAAAAGTAGGGTATTGAGGGCGAGAATTGTATTATCAAAATCCTACAACTTTGGGCAAGTCTTGCAAATATATCTATAGTCAGATAATGAGATGGATCAAGACTCGATCTGTATTTGCCAGACTAGCTGATTTCAACAAAATCCTGCAATTATATGCGAGACAATCATGTTTTACCGCGTAATCGAAATCGTGTGTGGCTTACTTGCACGAACTTGTGGTTGAAGTCTATAAAACTGCTCAAGTTTTAAAAGATAATCTTTCTGGTATGTATTGAGCTACTTGGAATATTAAACAAATTATTAACATAATGTTTTACCTGCATCGAAACATTTTAATTGTTCCAAGCCACCATTGATCCAGAAGTCTATGTGACCTAAAATGTCAGATATTTCACGAATTACCACGAGAGTCTATGAGAATTTCTTATTTTAAAATAGATACTTGAGAATGATATCCCAAATGATATATTCTAGATCATAGCGTGAACTGAACACTTAATCGAATGTCAGAATTTCCGTTTTGAGCGAGAAGTAAACTTTTGAAAAAAATAATTGTCATACGGTAGAACTTGGCCAGAAACAGTAACCAATATTTCAGATAGATGTAACTTCCGGAAACCATACAGCAGCTTCGCAAAATATAAACATGGTTCGCTGACACTATTTTACAGATACTATGAAAATTATTTCTCCTGACTTATTGCAAAATCGCAGTGGAATGTTTTGGCAGAGGCGAACTATCAATTACACTGTGACCGTGAGTAGTATATCGCTTGCGGTTCTACTCAATAAAAGGACCAAACGATAACACCGATGTGTTACAACTATTGTGAAAAAATTTGACATTTACCTATATTTTGCCGAAGTCCTAAATCGTATTCGCCCCCGAGATTGCTCTGAGTATGAATTACGTCAACGAATGCTGCATCTCCCGAATCTAATTTCAAACTCATGTCAGCGTATTTGAAACAAGGATTGGCTGGATCGAAACCTGTGATTCTCTCGACATGCCAGAATTTATCATTTTTTAGAAGGTGGCCAACCTGACCACTTATGTGCGCTCCAAGACTATGTCCAAGGAAATGTAAGTGATTCCAACCAAAATTATTTGAGGATTCACTCAAGATAACTGTTTCAATGGCCAGTGACTGCAAGAATCTAATCAACATCAGAATGATCGGTTAAATTTCTATTTGAATAATAAGATCCAAAACGTGTATTGCTTGTGAAATAATATTGAGTTCGGGATGATACCAAAATACGTATATTGTGGGCAAGTGATGAATCCAAATATTGGATGTATTACTTTCATCGGTCGGGTGTAGTTCATAGTATGAATTTATGTGCGAGTGATGAAAACCAGAAAATGTTCATATTCCGAAAATATGTAATTCAGTGGAGTGATGGAATTCAGAAAATATTTCATCGTTGCCTATCTCTTGGTATGAGCTTGCCTCAGAGGAATGTCAGAGATTGATCTATTACGAAATTTTGGAGTTTAAAATCGAATTTCAAAAAATGGTACATTTTGCACCGAATTTATGAGGTTGTAGCTGCTCGATTCTGCGAGCGCTAGCGATTGGTTTTCGGGCTGGGCCGGAGACGAAGATCAAGATAATCGCTCGGAATCAAGCTGGGGATCCGGGGGGTCCTTATGGACGAGGCGGGAATAATAATTTTTGTCATTTGGTAGGCACCCAGACATCGGAGAATTGCAAAATAGTATATTACGCAACGATGTCGAAATAGTATATTTCGCACCGAGTTTATGAGGTTGTAGCTCGCTCCTGAGCGATCAGTTTTCGGCCCGAGCCGAAGGCGAGGGTTGGAATGATCGCTCGGAAGCGGGGAACCTCATGTGCGAGGCGCGAAAGTTATTTTTCGCAATTTTGTAGGCACCCAAACATCGGAAAATTGCGAAAAGTTGAATTTACGCATGAGTGAAAATCGTTACACACGAGTGCGTAAAGTATCTCAACAGTGCGTAAAGATTCACATCTCGTGTGTAAAGTTTTCCGAGTGCGGAAACCTTTCGACAGAGTTGCTTACGACATTTTTCGAAATTTTGTACGGAAAGTTAGTATTCTGTCGGTCACCTCATACGCCAGTAATCAAATCGTGATCGGGGCAGGTGGAGGAAAAGGGCGCAGAGCGGGGTCCAGGGGCGGCAGCCCCTGGTGGGGGTGCAGGGGGCGAAGCCCCCGCCGGGGACTGAAAAAAAATTCTGAAAATGTATCAGAAAAAGATCTTTTGTTTGATATATCATATGTTACCGCATAGTTTGAAAATATCGATCTCAATCCTCAAAAGTACAAATAGTGGACAAAATCCGAAATATGTAAGTTCATAAGATAATATCAATTCTGAATTTCGAGGAAAATTATTATAGAGTTTTATGAATATCGTCAAGGACGGGCGAGAATAAATCAACGGATTGATGAAATAATATGCCATTTCTATGGTTCGATAGAAAGAACTTGGACAATTCTAATGATAATAATAATGCTCTGAATACACGGGATAGAAAGCGATTTCGAAACCTATGGATTCTTTCTTATAAAAGAATATGAATACATCGCCGACACTCTTTTTTGAGGCGAAGTATCCGAAAAGTGAATTTACATTTCCTTTGGACGTACGGTCCAAGGTAGATTTCAAACCACCAAAACCACGGTGGAAGCACTCCAAAAAGGTCTATATATTGTATTGAACTCAATTAAATTCATGATCCACCGAAGTGAACTATTCCCATGTTCAATTCGATGGGCCGACCAGGATATTTCAATCGTATGGACTTATCGAGAGAGCAAGACTGAGTATAACAATTTAGAGAGCTCATAAGTTTTCATCCTATCGAGTGAAAGAAGTCATTACACCTGCTTTGGGCAGCTTTGAATCAACGATTGGAGCACTCCGATTCTACAGAATTAAGACAGAGATGATTTTGCTAAACAACGCAGAAACTTCAAGAGATGTTGTAGAATATCAGGCTATAAAGAAAATACGGCAGTGCGTAAAGATACGTTCCAGTGCGTAAAGACCTACCTTACGCACTGTTGGTGACTTTACGCACAGGTCTTCACGCATTCCGTGCGCAAAAATTCCTTTACGCACGGAAAAATGTTCCTTACGCACTAACTTTACGCACATGATTTCGAAATAGTATATTTCGCACCGAGTTCATGAGGTTGTAGCTCGCTTCTGAGCGATCGGATTTCGGCCCGAGCCGGAGGCGAGGGTTGAAATGATCGCTCGGAAGCGGGGAACCTCATGTGCGAGGCGCGAAAGTTGATTTTTGGAATTTTGTAGGCACCCAAACATCGGAAAATTGCGAAAAAACATTTTTCCACTTACTTACTTCAAAATTTGGTGGCTGACTTCTTGCGTGCTTTGAACAGAATTCACATAGTTAAGGTTATTGCTCCCTGAACTCCAGTCGACGAGTATCACATTAGCTTCTTCCTACAGTAAATTCAGAAAAAATCAAATCATTGAAAAACCTATCAAATGGAGATTGGAGAATTAATATGTAGGGATATCCATCAGGACGGATATTGCTTAACATATTATCGTCACTACTGTTCTCTTAATTAAGTTCAGTTTTAGTTACTTTATCCCTTGCTCCTATCCAGAGACTCCCTTATCCAACTCTGTTTCATTTAGAAATACAAATAAGCATTTATACCCTCTTACCACCAAATTCACTTACGTTATCTAGAATACCATCTTTCAGATCTGCCACCCACTGTCGATTAGTACCCGAATGATAACCGTGTATAATTAAGTAGGTCTTCTTCCATGGACTGAAACTACTTTTGGATAATTCTCGTGGTTTTAGAATGATCGGTTTTCTAACTTCGTTCGTAGCTAACCAAAATGAGACCGAAAAGTCTACATTTTTCTTTGATCTGAATTGGTATAATAAATATCCAACGATTGAATTTTTGAAATCCGAGCAGGAGATTTCACTATGATCATCAGAGCATAATACGCAAAACAACACACTGCAAGATATTAGAACAACAGAAAGAACTCTCACAGGCTTCATCGTGACAATGGACAGGAAAAGATAGATCAGAGTAGCTCTGAGTGAAAAACTTTATAACCATATTTATTACCTTACATCAATAGATACTCTAAACTGATAACAAAATAATGGTACATGGAATGTGTAACAGGTATCATAAAACTTCTATATGCTCAACAGAATTTCAGATCTGACACGCGCTTGGAGTTTCCTCAAAAAATGAAATTTCATCCACATATTTGATCTAATATGCAAATAAATATCTTTACAGTAAAAAAAGGCAGCTTTAGCCCAACGAAGAGTTCTACCAGATAAAGTGATTGGTAATAAAATAACATATTCATCATCAACTATATCGAGAGAGCTAGGAATGTCTATATTGTTGCAGATGGATCGAGAATCTTGCTCACCAAAAAAATTGATGAAAAAACTCAACATTCGAACCAAGTTGTCCCAATTTTTTTTTTTTTTCAGTACAGCTAACCAAGCTGTTCCTAGAGAGCGCTCAAACTCTTTTTGATCCATTTCCATATATGTTCCCTTGTATGTCATACAATAAAACCTCGTAATTAAGACTTTCATATGTGATGAAATCAGCTCTATCAATTGAAAAATATTCAGTTGCCATATAGACCTGAGAGTACAGTACCTGCCAAAATGAATGTAACGTGGATAACTTCACTGAAACAGGAATTATTGCGACGCCCTTGGATCTACGGCAATTTTTCGAAAAGCATTTGAAAGATGAGAACAAAACAATTTTTCCAACCAAAAATTCGTGGTTTTGATTGGCTCCGAAGAGCGAATAAGTTTCTATCTCAATCTCAGAAATTACGATAGCGCAAAAATCGTGACGGGATCTTGTAGTCCTACTCAAGATCTTGAAAATCGTTCTTCTATACCTTGCTCTACGATTTTTCACACCTGAGTTACGAGCGATGAAGTGAGAGTAAATTTCTACGTGCGACGGATAGCGAAAATATAAAAAAAATGCGTGATCCACGAATTTCCACTAAAACCTTGCAAATTCCAGGAAATATGAGTCAGATTTGTTCGAGAATGCACTCGAAACATCCACGGACAGATGTAACTTTACTTGATCGCTCGTGACTCAGGTGTAGAAAATCGTGGAGAAATGTATAAAACAACGATTTTGAAGGTCTTTGAAAGGGCTACAAGATCCCGTGGGAAAATTTGCGCTATAGTAATTTCCTAATAAATGATCGATGATTGGTCGCAATAAAAATTTTTTCACTTCTCGGAGACAATCAAAACCATTAAAATTGGGTTGAAAAATTTCTTAGAAGACATAAATTGATAGCTTATGTTCTCATCTTTCACATACTCTTTCGAAAACTGACTTAGACCCAAGGGCGTTGGGGTATTTGCTGTATTGGTGAAGGTATCCGTGTTCCATTCATTTCGGCGGGTACTGCATGTTGTCCACCTTCCGCATGTGAAAAATATCCCTGAGCAAGAAGCATTTTTGGAACCACTCATTGCTTCACCCAAGTGGTTTCATTATTGGACTTTCATAGAACACCATATGGAACAATAAGGGATCTATTTTTAAGGGTACTACGTAGTGCTTGAATACATGAGTGAATTTTTCGGGGCCCTTATGTTCGACTGTAAACTATATTTACATTTAAACTATTACTCCTGTTTAAAAAATACTCGGCCCAAAGAAAACCAATTTCATTGTATTTCATGTGATTTCCCGATACTTGTTGATCCGCAAAATGACATAGAACGTGTGCTGCTTTTACTTTGAATGGAATTTTCTATTCAGAACAATTATACCAACCTGCTTGCAGGTCGGGCCGAGAACCAATTGCTGGAAATTACGTGACAATCTCCGAAGTTCCATATGAATCGAACTACCCATACAAAAACTATACACTAAAACTGAATGAGACAAAACCCTGTATTAGCGTGATATCATCTGAGATGAGCAATTCTGATGTTAAACCAGCGAAAGGATGCCCGGAAAAGATGCAATAGAAAAACTTGAACAAGTTCTTGTTAAATGAATTTAAAAAAATTGCTTCAAATTCTTCCTGTAGTCGAAGTATTGCTGAATTACCTGAATACTTTTGGAACACAATAATTTCAAATGAGATCCATCAAATGAGACCGATTTAGTGGTTCGATTGATGCGAGAACCGATGATCTAACAGACATATTATTGATTCGTAACAATCCAAGTAGCTACAATTCTAAGCCCCAGAAGAAATTCGTTGTTCAATCAAAGCCAGCACAACTACTCGGGGCGAATGAAACAGACTGGAATTCTATGATATCGATCTTTGATGGGCACTCATGGTTTTGATTCCCAGAGCCGATTAATTTGCGCTCTTCACGTAGACCATCCCTGCTCAAAATAATTCCGTGGAACTTGGCCCTGGGGAAATTTTTAATCTTGATATTTGGACTTTGGCATCGCGGAGGCGTGCAGCATACAAACGACCAAATTCGACACTTTTCGGAGGAATAATGATCGAAATCTGATGCTGCACGTCTCCGATGCCAAATTTCGCAAACTTCAAGATTGAAAATTTTCCCAGGGCCAGGTCCCACGAAGCCCCATGGGGTCCCATAGGATCCCATGGAATTATTTTCAGTAAGGATCATCGCACTTGCTTCTTCGATTTTATAAATGAAAATTTCATCGCAATCGATGCAAAATTGAGACCAAAAAGCTGCGGGAAGAATTTTTTAGTGTTGTTATAGATGTTTTCGCTAACTCTTTGAGCCCAATTCTAAATCGATCTCGATGAAATTTTTCCTTAAGTTTACCGAAAATTTTTCCTCCTTCTCTGTGCATGTAACCATTTTGGCCGCTAGAGGTCATCACCTTACCACCGGCAACTTTTCAAACGCTGCAACTGCAAGCTGAAGAGACGACAAAGCAGTTTAAACGGTTGACAGTCATACAGTCACAATCAGTTACAAGTTACATGTTACAGTGGTTAAAGTAACCAACCTCACATTTCATGAGCGATTTGCTTAATAATAGAAAAAGCCACATCTATTAGGTATTACCGAATTGAACTTATCCGTCATTCTTCCTGTAAACCAGTATAATTGAATGGCAATGGACGGAGACAACGAAATGTGGATCGATGAGGCTGATGATTCTGAGGACAGCAGTGATTTTTCCGGCTCAGAGTCCAGTGATGATACTGCTGATGGTAATGATTCCGACGATGGATCATATTCCTCTCTCACTCGTTCTTCTGGAGGCTCGAATGTAGATAGCTTGATGAGGCAATTTTTCCCTCACTATTATGATGACGATGAGGAATATGTAGAGCCCCCTGCACTCGTTGCAGTTAAGAATAACAATATCGAGGCTGTCAGAAGTTTGATTACTAAAGGTCTCGACGTCAACGATAAGATCAATGGGACCTATTGCATCCATGAAGCCATCAAAACAGGCAACCCTGAGATGGTCAAGTTACTGCTTGACTCTGGCTCAAACCTGGGTTGCGTTGATGTTAAAGGTCGTGGACCACTGCATATAGCCATTCAAATTCAAGACCCTAAAAAACGCTGGGAAATGGTGAGAATAATACTTGACGCTGGCGTCAGCTTACCAGAGAAGGAACATCTGTATCGAGGCTGTCAATATAACACCACATGTATACATGAAGCTGTCAGAAGCAACGATTTCCTTCTAGTCTTATTACTAGTGGATGCAGGCGCAGAGATTAATTGTTTTGATGGTACCGCTGATGGTTATGTGCAAGATACACCGCTGCAAGTTGCTTTGACTCTTGAGGGACAGAGCCGCTATGAAATGGTGCAAAAACTGATAGCTGCTGGATCTGATGTCAGACTCTGTCACAATGGGTACACGGTCCTACACACAGCTGTTGTCCAAGAGACCTGTGACTGGGAGCTGGTTCAACTGCTACTTGATGCAGGCGCTCAACTCAACTGTTTATCCAGATTATCAATATCTCCTGTAGCATTAGCTACCAAATTCAATCGCCTTGACTTGGTGAAGAAAATGATAGATGCTGGGGCTGATATCAACATTTCCAAGACCTGTTATAATTCAGCCCTCAATGTAAGTATTCACTCAAAAAAAAAAAAAGTATTCACTCAATCGTACCATCTGCTCTGATGTAACGCATGCATCACTACTCTTGCTTGTTAATGTGCATGGAGTATTGGTGTCACTATTTATACTCTTTAAGATGCCTTTGCTGGACTGAATTGGAAATTACTCTTTTTCTTCATTTTCCTACATACTTGAAATTTTATTTTTCCAGTTTGCCATAACAAACCATAACAAAGATCTTGTGGATCTCTTACTGAAGAGCGGTGCTGATGTTAATGCTAGAGACAGTGATGGCAAAAGCATACTGTATGCTGCTGTGAGCCCTTTTACATGGAGCCACTCTTTCAATAAAACTGATATTTTGAAGATGATCTTGAATCACGGCGCGATCATGAGCAGTCCTGAATTTGGAAAATACACACCATTCAAAGTGTTGATTGAAAATGGCAACATTGAAGCTATCAATTTATTTATAGAAAATGGCTTCAATTTGGAAGATTGCGGTATTCAGTTCCCTCTTCATAAAGCAGCAATAAATCCCAGAAAAGAAGTATTGCACTTTTTGTTGAATGCGTATTTAGTTGATGTGGATGCAATTGATGATAGAGGCGTAACAGCATTATACACTGCAGTGAATTTTCAAAGGGCTGATAATGTCAGATTACTTGTGAAGTGGGGTGCTAGTGCAAATATTGGCTGTCTAAAGGAAGGAGAACTATATCCTCCTACTGTTATTGGCCGGACAGCCTTGGGAGAGGCATTTGCCACTGGTGAATCAGAATTTGGTAGGATACTTCTTGCTGCAGGTGCTAGCTTGGATTTGGCAATCAAAAATCAAGATATCGAGTGCATTGTGAAGCAAGCATTGGAGAATACATTCTGCATAAATCAGTTTATCGAATATGTAGTTCTCCTCAAAACTCAAGGACATTTTGTAGATCCAGCCAACACAAGGTATGCAATGAGAAAGGTTTATAATAGTTCAAAGATTGTGGAAGATTGCATTGCTGAACTTGAGCACTGGAAAACCATTATGCTACATAATGATATAACAATGTATGATGTGCTCATTGGGAGAGATATCACACCGTACATCAGTAATCCAAAAGTAAATGAAAACTATGAATCCACGAAATTTGATGGATTTTGCCATTATGGTCGACTGATCAAAGAACGTTATTCGTTTTCTCTCGTGAGACGAGAAGTAATGGATCTGGCCTTGAAAGGTCTAAGTAAAATACTTGGATTTGGATACTGTACTCATGAAATATCTTTCTGGATCGTGAAGCAGCTCCCCATGAAAGATTTACGTAATTTGTGTATTATCTGAGTTTTAAGAAATGATGCCAGATTTAAATGCTTGAAGAAATTTGTTTGAGCACATCGAGGCTCCGAGGAGGAAAATTATTTGAATCTGTTTTGATGCAGTGAATGACAGATTCCGTATCAAAAACAGGCCTCTCCAACATCCCATTTAGACTGAATTCACATTAATGTAGCTATAAGTTTTCCTCTAAAGAGAGTGAGTTTGATTATCATTGACTAAGTTTGGGATACAAAGCTCCAGAGTTATGATGGTCATAAAATACAGAAAACTATTTTACAAGAACGATTTGTGTCCATATCTTCCTCAATATACAGTATTCGTAAATGTGGTTACACTTTTGGATTTCCATTGAAGAAATGCCAGTCTGAGATAAGGCTTAAATATGCAAGAAACGAGTTCGTTCTTGAAAATTGGCCGCTATGCTCGAAGGTTTACCAGAAAATGTCAAACTTGAACTTGTATATGGCCTCAATTATATACAATGGTCATCACCTTTTGCATCTCGCGATTTCATAGAGGATTCAGGACTTTTTACATAGAAAGACTAGAATGTACCAAGGAGTTGATTTGAACGGTATTTGAGATTCAGAATTCTTTTTCAAATTACTCGTGATATTACATCGATTTCCCGCAAAGAAAATTCAATGAGTGAAGAAATTGCTGAGGTTTGTATTGGTCAGCAGGAACGCTCTTTATGCTGCTCGAAACTCGAAAATATTTTTAAAATATGCTGGTGAGGAGAGGTTGAATGATTGAAGACCCAATGAGATTCGTTCGACTGCAATTTTTTGTCGCTGGGTTTACTAATAATAAGAGATCATGGGACCCGACTTATCAATCTTCACACAATTCTTTCGAAAAATTGTTCATCAGTTTGGTGTTGCTCGTACTCTACGTGGTTTTAAATAAAAAATTAGGTGAATATTGGTAAGGTAGGCCGACCCTCATCTTGAAAATAATAAGGAACTATTATTTGTATCTAGTCAAAGTAATTTCTTCAAACTGAGATCGGTCAGGATGAGCAATTTCTCCGTACATAGCAAGAACCATGGACTAAAACGCAAGCTGATTCTAGATTGTAGGAGTGGCGAAATCAAGCATTCTTGCCTCTTTAACACTGATCAGTGATTAGACTGAAAATTTTCTGTAAGTCCTCTGATCGAAAAATTATTTTTCCTGGATGCTGAGAATTGACACCTATGGGTTCAAGGAGAGCCCCAAAGATTTTAAAAAATGAAGGAAAAAATAGCTTCTTCGACGTTTTTTTCGAAAGTGAAAAAACAAGTTGCGTGTCATTCATATTTGAATCATCACGTGAACTATTATCCCACATATATTTTCACCCATAAAAACCGGAAATGAGGTCCGTTTAGGCCTGACAGATCGAGGATCTTTGAGAATCGAGAAATACTGATCTCAGCAAAAAAAACGCCACTTTCCCGGCAAACACCAAAATCCGTTCAAATTCGTGTTTTGATAAGGAGAGCGATCCAATAATGGGCCTGAATCCGTTTCGCACTATGATTTTCAATGTACTTGAACTCTTGAAAAGGATTTCGGTAGTTTTATAAAGCTTGGATGCGTCAAATTCATTAATTGCGTAGCTGATGGCGGCAAATGTGTCGAAAGACTCATTAGCCGGGTATAAGGATGGACAGTCCATGTATAAGATAGAACTTGAATCTTCCGTCATCATCGTTTTAATACTTGAATTCGACTTATCCGAGCTCCATAAAACCACCGGGATCGTCTGGAGGTCAGAATACGTAGGAAATCATATAGTGCGATAAGAGTCCAAGCTCATTCAAACGCTTTAACACGGTATCTCTCGGAAAAGTATCGCCTTTTGGTAAAATCGGTATTTCGCGTTTTAGGAAGATCTTTGACACTTCAAGCCTAAACGGGCCTCGTTTTGGGTTTCTGCAGCTGAATTACACAAGAATAAATAATTTTCATGATGATTTAGATCACATTAATGCCCTGTATTATTTCTTTACTTTCAAAAATAATGTCAAAATAGCTATTTTTCCTTCATTTTTAAAAATCTTCATGGCTCTTGCTCGAACGCAAGATGTCCATTCTCAGCTTCCAGCGAAAAAATTTCATGATTACATCTAGAAACACAACTTTTCTGACCTGGACCATAACAATTTGAAGAAATTTTTGTTTTTGGGACCACACTATTATGCAAGAAGAAATTTTTCTTTCGGAAGTCATGCGTTGAAAATTATGGAGAAGCAAATTGTGATCGGGTATAGTATCTCACACGGAATCTTCATTATACGAGACGGAGAAAGCTTCTTGCGGTTATTGCAGGTGTGCAATAACCGCACGTATCGTATTAGTTGGAGCGTCTTGTGGACGTGAACTGTGTGAAGAAACTCATCAAATCAGAGGAGAAAATTGGAGCATCTTCCATTATCGCACAACTTGCACCGCAAGAAATTTATAAGAATTATGTTTAGCTCATCCATTATGATGACGATATTGTTTCAGAATGCTCATTTCTATTCCATGTTCGTGGGTACTATACGTCACGTATAATCTTCAACAGGAAGTATATATGTCGTAGGCGAATAGGATTCTCAGCCGGATAGCTATCTTCCGCGGCGCATAGCTATCCGCCGGCCGATAGGATTCACGCACTACTGCTTACAAATTGATTATTTATGCAACACTAAACCATCCCTCTTGTTATTGACTCCGAGGAGATGACAGTACTGTTATCTCCTCGGTGATCGGTGACAAGAGGGATGGGTTAGTGTTTAATGCAAAACCTCTTTTTAAACGATTTCTAAGATGCCTCTTACACGCTTGAGCGCGTCGAATCCTAACCGCCTGAGAATCCTATTCGCCTACGACATATACACGCATCTACCAGTATCTTATTTCCCTATTTCTTACAAGTGTCACTTCTTTGCGGTTAATCTAAATCTGCTGTCTATATAATGTTTGAATTAACATTGGAAAAGTACAAATGGTGAGTAATTTGCAGCTGGAATGGATCATGATGTCGAAAGCTAAGAATTTTTTTATAAATTTTATTGTCCACGCGCTTTTTGCATCAGAATGTATTTCAACCAGTTCTGACCGTACTACGTGCAACCCACGTGTGAAATCAGTTATTGGCCTAGATCTTACGTTTTTTCCTTGTTCTGGCAAAATCCAAATTGAATTATTGCATAGTGGATAGATTCAATTGATCATTTTGAAAAACCAAATGCCCATATGGCGTTTTATTTCTTCATGAAAAACTTGAAGGAGAACCCCGATCTTGAAATTTTTTATCAAGACAATTATTTACTGACAAGGGTGGCACCAACCTTGCGGGTCCTCACGCTAAAAAATAATTGGGCTACGACAGCGAAGCGGTTTTTGCTAACCACGTGCTGGGTCTTGACGAAACTTAGGGAATCTTCTTGTTTTGGTGAACAATGAAGGTACCCAAGAAAGTTTCGTCCAATGGGCCTCCTATCCTGAGATACAGCCATGGAGGTGAGCATTGTCAGTATATCTATATATGTGTCATTCTAACATGGGCCTATATCGACAACGCTAATCTCCATGGCTGTATCTCAGGATAGGAGGCCCATTGGACGAAACCCTCTTGGGTACCTTCATTTCTCACCAAAACAAGAAGAATCCCAAATTTTCGTCAAGATCCAGGACCACAAGGTTGGTGTTCCCCTTGTGAGTATTTCTCCGTCAAAAACGCATAAGCTGAGTGAATATTTATTGTAATTTTTCCGTGGCATAATCTATGAAGAGATATTCAATTTTAAGAATTTCTCCATCATGTCATACATCTCCAAGGAAACCAAATCACCGAAAATTGAAGCCAAATAATTCCTTTCAGAGATTTAACAAAGATAACCGGAGTGCGCTGATAATATTTTTCGATTCAAAAGTGGGAAGTTTGGTTTTTGTTGTCCGAATAATTGGCTCGAGCTCTACTGGGGAGCTCTCTTGATTTTTCAGAGTGACCCCCCCCCCCACTTTGTGGTAACTCCACAAAGAGTGAGATTCACTCTTTCGGAGTGAAAATCTCACTGTGGCCGAGTGAATCTCACTCTTTCCGAGTTGCCACAGGGAGGGGGGGGGGGCTCACCCGAAAAATTATGAGAGAGGGTTCAAATAATCATCACGAGTAAAGCAAAAAACTTTACGCCCGAGTATCGAAATACGTTTTTCGATCGACTGGGCGTAAAGTGAATGAAAACTGCCGTGCGTAAAGCAGTGCGTTAGGTACAGTCGGATGAAGGAAACTATTATGATGTTTATAAACAATTTATAACTTCGATCGAGTGCATATTGCTCTTCCTTATGCGCTATCTTGAGCGAGACCACAGCATATTAGCAATGAAATTATCTATGAATGATGGGGCTGAGTCTAATTATCAGTTGAAGTGAATCATGACTTGATACGGTAGCTTCTACTGGAGATTCGTCATTTCGTTTTCGCTTCTTCTATAGCTGTCCCTATACTCCTTACACGTTTTCTACGGGGGCTAAAATTAGTAGTCATTGCTCTGGTGCGGTGGATCCTACCGGTGGGCTTCGTGGACTTTTATTTGCTCTAAGGCCAAAATGTCTACAACTGCTGAAGTCTCGGCTGGAGTATATGCGGAGCTCACGGCGGTTAATAACTTAGCAACGAACGTGTTGAGATTTAAGATCGTAATTCAAAAAATATACACGAGTCAGAGAAATAAACTGACAAAGGGATAACATCTTCTTCTTGGTCAAAAAAGTTGCGTGCATTTTTCAGTGTGCACTGCTTCTTGACTCAAACGCAAACTACCCACGATGATTCCTTTTTCTTCCTCTAATATATAGTCATAGATACCCAAATTTCGTTCCGTCACGCAGAACCGCACTGGTAGGCACTTGTAATTGAAAAAAATGACCGACAACTCATTTTAGATGCACTGCTCGTTTCTCTATGTTGCTATTTTAGTTTTCATCGCCTTCCACACAGGAACATCGTGTTTTCGTCGGTCTACGCAGACGGATTTCGTATTCGCCTGTGTACGGAAACAGCGTTTATCCTCCGGAGTTCATCAAATTCATCATGTACCTCATGCGAAAAACGATTTTCCGCAACTCGGAACATAATATAAATATTCATCGCAGAATATGATCAAATGAGTTCCTACTCGTTACAAAACTTTTCAAAAGATGAAAATCTTAACATATTCAACCTGCCCCAAATTTCTGTACCAATCATACAGTTTCAACAACAGATTCCTCCGCCGTTGTTCTGACGAGGCCAACGGAGGAATCGGGCCGAAAGACTCCTAGTCGAGTCATCCCTAGCTTCATGATAGATTTAGATCTGGGAAATGTATTTCTGGTCACACGATGAGTACTTAATAGTGGCACAAATTGTTTCAGCTCTTCATGTGAAACTGAGTGATATCAAATCAATGATTTGAAACTCTTCTTGCTCGTCAAAATCGGTCGATCAACTTCTGAATACTACAAGTTAGAATACGAGCGATCAAACTTTCCTCTGAATGATCAACAAAACTGGAATATTATTTAGACTCAATGCGAATGCCGAAGGAGTAGGCAGTCATGCAGTGGGATAGCGTAGGTATACAGACGAAAATCCGTTCTGTAAATATCTCGAGACTCAGTTAAATCAAATGGAATTTCATAGGCATCAACAAATGCACATCAGAATCGCACACGGAGTCAAATCCTATGATTTTTTTATTCTATTAAGATTTATTTTTTCAAATCCAATATAGCGCCAGACTCCGGCCTCGCCTTAATGATGAATATTTATTCGAATTTGAATAAGAAAATTCGTAAAATGGATCCTCTGTCATGCTGATTCCTCCTATTATTCGAGTGCGTGAGGCAAGCCATATACTGATTATCGCTTCAAAATTCAGTTCGTTGTTATTAATTTGCAGACAGTATATCTGCAAGCTAAAATGAACGCTAAGGAGCATCAGGGTCATTTGCTCGAAATTAATTTTTTCGTTTAAATTATTAAGTGTTTGGTTCAACATTTTTCGATTCACTGTGCGTAAAAGTGCACTTTGCGGACAGTTTGTCAACTTTTACTCTCAGTTTATCGAAAAGTATAGTTAGATACACGGGCGTAGAACCAATTATTCGCATTCTCGTGATGATTGCGACCCTCGCCTGCGGCTCGGGCCGGAAACCCATCACTCGGATGCGAATAAAACGTTTTGCACACTTGTATCGAAATGTACTATTTCAATTCGCTGTGCGTAGAAGTGTTCTTTTTGCACGTTGTGTCGTTTTTTACTCACAGTTGATTGAAAACTATAGTTCGCTACATGAGAGTCAAACCTATTTTTCGCATAATCGTGATTTACCTGACCCGCGCCTGCGGCTCAGCCCGGAAACCCATCACTCGGGCGCGGAATAAAGGAATCAACATCGAAATATACTAATTTGGTTTAAATGGATACACTGAGTGATATGTAATTCGACTCAAGGGCGGATCCAGAAAAGGTTTCTGGGGGGCGGTTGGCGTCTAAGGGGGGGGGGGACTCCATTCAAAATTCGACTTCATGCATTTTCTCAGGGACTTCTTCCTTTTAAGCCATGGGAACAATAAGTTTGATACACTTCTTTGCGAACTCTCAAAAATCTAATTTTGGGAAAGATAGATCATCTGAATGTAGTAGAAATCAGACGCACCTCAGGTTGTTATGAAAGTTTTCAGGTGAGTTGAGATAGGGACCAAAAATATCAAAGAGATGACTTTGGGGGTAGGAAGTAATCTGGGACACTCGGATTTACGAACCACCTCGTAAAGACTCAAATTTTTTTCAATCAATGTGATAAGCAGGGGCAATGTCGTAATTGGACAACGAAATTCAGCTCAATTGATGATAAGAACGAATATTTAATCAAGGTACTGTTTGATAAAAAATAAAGAAAGGATTTTCTCCATAAATGTAACCTTCTAAGTGCAAATTTTTCGAACGTTTGAAATCGTAGCTATTGATTCTACCTCAAGACAGCAGTAAAAACTACTCGCTTAATTGATTGTGGTTCTGATTCTAGACTATGTTATGGCTATCAATAAAGATGGAACTCCATGCATTGCCAAGTAAATTAAAACCCGTTTTACAGTCGACTATCAAATGGCATGGAATTCATCGAGGATCTGATAGTATTTCCCTGGTGCTAAATTGTGAGTAATTCATCCAGTACATTATTTGCTTCTTCCACGAATTTGCTAGTGCTGACAATAGGGTAGATTTCTACATTCTGTGCTGTGGTTCTAGGATTATTTTGCATATGTGGCCGCGGTTCAGCTTTTACCTCGGCTTTTACAGAAATGAGGACGAACTTTTGAGCCCTTATCAAATGCAAATGGAGGCGATGGAGTTCCTGTCCTATCCAATTGTTTTAATAAACAAGCCAACGTGGAAAAAATTACCCGAAGATGAGAGAATTTCTTATTTGATGACTTTAATTAGATCGAAGACAAAATACCTTGACGAAATTTAGTTGTTAGTTGGTTTACTGTGTATACGTGTTGTGGTGATACATATAGTCGATTTATTCATTATTCTGTTCATACCAAAAGTGTAAATTATTCTGTAGAAACGCGTTCTTAATAAATTAATTTAGACTTTAAATTTCTACTCGAAGCGAGTTAATTGCTCGGTAAATTGTACAAAATACATTTGCTCGGATGATCATCCGAATTTGTTCAGAGAGATCTTCTTTTTATATCAAATATTTTCTTGCTTATAAATCTCTGGTATGGCTATAAAGGATGGATCAGTGATGATCGACGTATAATGAATCTCTATGATTGTGATGAAACAGTAAACTATATTAAACTCTTCAGGATTGTGGGATGGCCAGTGGTGGATTCAAAGACGAGCGCCGCCCCAAGCTGTCTCTTGTCTGCCCTCCCCCCTTCCATGAATGAAGTTCTCGTGTATTTTTCTCATAACATTCGAAAAAGTTCGGGGTACATTTTTAGAACTTGAATCACACTGCGCAACAAAATTTCGGGTCAGAAATAATGCATTTCCCGGACAATGATATTCTTATCAATTTTTCGATGCTGAAACCAATTCCGACCTCCTGAGTGACCTCAGTTTTGCTCATACACGTCGGGAAATTTTTAATTGAAAAAAATTGATTCCCAAAAAACAGCATTTTTTATGGTCTTCCCTCATTTTCGGATTTGAAGGTCGTTTAGCTAGGGTATTGGACTGCAGGTCTCGGAATGGACTGACTGGTATCGGACTGGTCAAAATGCACATCAAGATAAAAAAATTCCTACGTACTTTGACCCGCTGAATACGATCCCGATGGTTCTAGAACGCTACTAACCGTGAAGCCGTATAAGCTAACTAGCTCACGTACTATCTGAGGGAAAATTGGATATCGCAATAAATTTTCATAAAATCATAAATGGGACTATGATGGATTTGAATTCAAACCAATTTGAACATTCGAAGTCACATTTTCTTCGTTTGAACATAACAATATGGGAGGAAAGAATCGTCCGGTACCTGGAGAAAGTAACACCTGTCATTGCAATAATTTTTGCTGTGTTAAAATCACGGGAAGAAAAATTTCGCCTTGCACGAGGAATACTGACATTATTTTTTTGAGTCATTATGACAGTCTTAACATGACCCCGTGGTTTGTTTTGGGCTATGACATCAGGATTTTCGTCCAAGTCAAGAAAACTCCTACAAAACAGATTTCTTGCGGCTAGTGGCAAATTTTGACGGGCGGATCACGGGGTCGTGTTTAGACGGTCATTTTGCGTCGGAAAACTATGTTCGAAAATCCACCACAAGGGGAGATCTTTCTCTAATACAGCCAAAATTGTTGCAAAAACGGATGTTGAAAAAATTCGTGGCATCAAACGACAGTTTTTACTCCGATTTCGGAGTAAAACCTTTTATTGCTCGGTTGCTTATATTGATTTTTCAAAAAATGCTATCATATTTGGTCTTAACCGTGACTAACGCAAGGACAAAGCATGAAGATGGGCAGATCAATTTTCCAAGGAGAGATAATATCGAATAGCTTCTTTCTTAAACACAGAATTTCTCGCAGGAATTAGGCAGCGCAATAATTCATAATGAGACCAAATTTTGAATTATAGTGGAACTTGAGGATAAGTACGAGAGCCTTGAGATTTGGTGTGTTCTCAAGAAACCGTAATATACAAAACTCATGGACAGGAAAGAAGTTCGGAAAGAGTGGTTAGGTTTGCTTCGTTTATACAGTCTCTATACAGAAAAATGTTGGTTTTGAAAAGTCCACGAGAAAAAAAATCAATGGAAATAATCTATATTCCCAGAAGAACTGTTCATTTTGAAAAGTCTACCAGAGAAATAATCAATGGAAGTAATCTCAATTCCATTTAGATAGAGTATGAAGATGAGCTAGGAATAATCGCAAGATCAGGAAATAAATAGAGCACAATTAATTTCCTAAAATCAACGGTAATAAAATTAAAATGCTCTTGATGATGACTTCTCAAGTTCGAATTAGTGGGTATGGCAGATTTTGACTTGTCCGGCTATTCTCGCATCAGGTGTTCACTGTTCACTATTCATGGAAAATATATATATATATATATATATATATATGCAGCTTGACTTGACTATGCTGTGTGAAATGTGCAAGTCTTGCATTTCATTTTATGACCTCAACACGTTCAACTTCTCAAGCAGAATGTGACCGTGAGTAAGTACATGATAGTTGCAAAACATTGCAATAATATCCACGGATGATCATAATTGTAATAATGTTCATTAATCCAGCTCTCTACGTTTGGGTATCGCTGAGTTCATGAATGGGTGAGTGGTTGGCTGGTCGCCGATGCAGCATGCTTCCAGACAATCCAGATGCGGAATTTAGCCCACTTATTTATTTGATTAGCGTATTATAACAAAATTTACAGGTAAGATTAGCGAGATCCAGGCTTGGAGTTTTTGTCCTCATTTATTGTATCTGTCGACCCCTCATCTATGGAAATTTTATTGAAAAGGACCATTATTGAGGTTATAAATTGTTAAAACGTTTGCTAATAAGGTTTAAATGAATATGAATTTGTACACATTCCTCATTCAAGGTGATATTCTCTTTCAAAATAAGTTTCTACAATGGCTACATGGGATGGATCATATCAAGAACCAGATGGATCTAATTACTATGCTGATACATATGGAAATCATACATCTGATGGTCTTCCAGAATCAGCTTATTACTATCACAATTCAAATAATCAACAAGTGCCGGATGCTGCAGCATTCCATCCTTTGGAAACATCCATGGTCTTCAATCAAAGTACTTCACATTTAGACAACCATGCTAGTAACTATTCGCCAAACACAAGTTCAAGATCTAAACCATATCCCACCAATGATCTGCACTCTACTGCCAATAAGGTGAGTCTGAATCTTTGCTTTGCAATCATTTGTTCCCATCTCAATCCAAACGCAGATTGGCAAATTTAATAATCATGCTAAAAGTTAACTTATTGTTGGCTGAAAGTTTTGTATGTGCTGTGAATGTAAATCATTCTAACACAAACCTTCACCTTATTCCTGTTGCAGTATATTCTCTATGTTCTCTTTTTCCTCTATGAATTTCTTATTGAAATGATGCGCTGATAAGATACTTTTTTTGCTTTCAGTCAAATATGCAGGCTATTGAAACACCTGGTGATTCTTCCAACCAACTTCCATGCTTTTATAAGAATAATGAAGTGAAGTCACAACAATTTCCACGTGCTCACTACAACAATAGACCAAATTTTCACCAAAATAATAGCAAACGCAAAAACATGAATAAGGCTCAAATATCCGATTTAGTAGAACACTCTAATCTGCATGCTACTGCTAATGAATTTGTGCCCAGCCAAATGAAGCAAAATAAAGGAAATAGTGGAAATCTAAATAGAAACAATAGGGAGTCGACAAATAATGGTCATCAGAATCAAGATGTGAACTCATCTTCTAACAATGTTTTCTTTGAGGATAATAAATCTAAGATGAATGATGGAAGATTTGAAAGTAAAAGAGATCCAGCAAGAAGGTGGCGCGAAACTCCTAATGGGCATTATCCAAAAGATGAGAGAAGAGATTATGGTCGCAACCAAAATTCCAGAAGATATCAGAATGAAAGGCAGAGCTACAACAAAAATTATCCTGAAAAATCTCGTTACATGCGTGGTTCAAGGGATAATTTGGAAAATCATCTTACTGACTCAAATGTTGTCCCTAGAGAGGGAAAGCTCAATGAGACAGGGGACAGCCTTGATTCCAACAATTTGCAGGATGAATCACCAGAGTCTTCAAATTCGCAATCAATCCGGAACTTCAAACCATCTACTAACTTGCATGCAGATCGCTATAACGAAAGAAAAGAACGGTTTAACCCAAAAGATCCAAGAGATAGAGGCAGAGTTTATCCTGAATACAATGGATACAACAGGAACAACCATAACAGAGACAGTTATGCCAGAGAAAGTGTCTACAGAGACAATTATAATAAAGATAATTATAACAGGGATAGTCATAATAGAGATCCCTATAGCAGAGATAGCTATAATAGAGAGAACAGATTTGAAAGAAGAGATAATAGGAATACTTATTTTGATAATCGTGACAAGGACGTAACGGATTGGAGACAAAAGGTGAACGATAATGGTAACAGAAATGTAGTATTGAAACGCCCTCATCCAAAAAAATACGAACCAGGTATGTGTAACATTTTCCGAAATGAATAACTCAAAGAAAAATCTATAATCAAAGATCAATGTTTTATTCATATTGTAGATGATGATGCAGATCAAAGAGAAAGATTGACTGAACAGTTAAACCGGGGTCAGTTGGAATGCCTCGTTTGCTGTGAGTCTATTCGTCAAGCCGATTACGTATGGTCTTGCAAGAACTGTTATCACGTTATGCATTTGAAGTGTGTTCAGAAGTGGGCGAAATCATCGCAAGATGGTAATAATAATTCTTGATTTCGTCATAAATCGGAGTAAACAATCATTCAACGCTTAACTATTTAAATATCGCTCACACGTCAGGCTTCATTGAGTCAATTCTCATAGATACATCTTATAATTACAGAAGGTGGTTGGCGCTGTCCAGCATGTCAAAATGTATCTCCAGAGATGCCAGAGGACTACTTTTGTTTCTGTGGTAAAACTAGAATGCCGGAGTGGAATCGCCGAGACATTGCACATTCGTGCGGTGAGATTTGCGGTAGATCACGGCCGGATCCAACCTGTGTTCACAAGGTAGCTACTTTCCATGTCTACGCACTACCTTTTATTCTTGTACTTTGTAGTCAAGTTACGATTTATTTCCAAATATGTACATAATATAACATGTCCAGAATTTCAACGGGAAATCCTGTGTGACCACTTCTCACTCTTGTAGATTTTAATGTGGTTTCAATTAAGGTGTAATGCACATCTTCTGATTATTTCATCAAAAACACAGAGTCCTTATGTATTAGGCGTTAACTTTCAAAATATTTGGATTAGAAGTTTCTAATCCAAATTCCAGCGTCAATGGAAGGTATTTACCTTCCATTGAAGCTGGAATTCCTTAAGCATTCAAGTATAGCTTTCAAGTTCAGAAAGCTCTCATACACTCCTCAGCAAAGTATTCATTCTACTCAAGGGCGGATCCAGAAAAGGTTTCTGGGGGGGGGGCGGTTGGGGTCGGGGGGGGGCGATTCCATTCAAAAATTTTTTTGCGCGCGCGTTCTCTATGTTGCCCATGCAAAATTTCTGGCTCTGGGAGGGGCGATCGCCCCCACCGCCCCCCCCCCCCCCGTGGATCCGCCCTTGATTCTACTTAGCGTAATGGGTGATAACATCAAGCTTGATTTATTAACTTCTGAAATGTTTGTAGTTGTTGAAAGTTTCGACGGTATTCATTAACTAAATGGTGAAATCCTAACATCACGGTTGACGCTTGCTCAAACTTGAAACGATTTTGTATCGGCCGAATATTTTTGACTGAATCTAGTGTACACTTATCTTATGACGGCTTTTTTGAAATTCTAGTGTACTCTTCTCTGCCATCCCGGTTCATGTGGGCCTTGCTCGGCGATGATTACTAAGTCGTGCGGATGTGGCCGTATGTCACAAACACAAAAGTGCAGCACGGGTCCGTTACTGCAGTGCGACGAACTATGCGGTCGAGCGCTGAACTGTGGGATCCATACGTGTGAGAGCAAGTGCCACCATGGAAGCTGTGAGCCTTGTGATAAGCTTATCAAACAAGGTGCGTGAATGTTGTCAATAGAAAATAAAGTTCTGATAGTTACGTACGATATTAGTGCCAAAAAATGGCGTTCGCCAATGTTTCATGGGTTGAGAATCTAACTTGATAATAATTTCATTACATGCTTGGAAATTTCAGAATGCTATTGCGGGCAAAACTCACGAGAAGAAACTTGTACCTTGAACTTGTCACCGTTGTATTCATGTGAGAACGTTTGTAACAAGATACTAGATTGTGGAAATCATCACTGTAAAGACATATGTCACCCAGATGAATGTAAATCTTGTGTTCTGAAACCAGAATCTGTCACACAGTGCTGTTGTGGACAGACACCATTGACTGAGAAACGAGAGAGCTGCCTTGATCCCATTCCAACTTGTGATAAAGTTTGCTGTAAAAAATTGAAATGTGGTCAACCAAGTACGTCACACCTGAATTGTTTTCGAATCAGTAACTCTTTGATTCTACAATGTTTCTATTTTGTTGAAATACTTTTAGGTAACCCTCATATCTGCCAATCAAACTGCCACGAAGGCGAATGCCCTGAATGTGATCTCGTCACAAAAGTAAGGTGCCGTTGTGGTCACATGGATAAAGAGATCCCGTGCAAGGAATTGAAGTCAAAAGCTGACGATGCACGCTGTGAGAAAAAATGCACTAAGAAACGTTCATGTGGCAAACGTATGTATTTTTGCTCCACAATAGCAAATTGTTTTCTCATCATCTTTTTACCAAACTTCTCATTCATGACTATTGATCCGGTAGATAAATGTAATCAAATGTGTTGCATCGATATCGAGCACATATGCCTGCTGCCATGCTCTAAGACACTGAGTTGCGGCCAACATCGCTGTGAGCAGACTTGTCATCGAGGTAAACACGCGTTTTATTATTCTCAAATTTATTTCTCGTGGAAAGTTTTGGATTGCTATTCATGAATTTACTCTTTTCGAACCCAGGGAGATGTCAACCGTGCTGGCGTAGCAGTTTCGACGAGCTTTACTGCGAGTGTGGAGCTGAGGTGATTTATCCACCAGTCGCTTGTGGAACTCGTCGACCGGCATGCTCAAAGCCGTGTACGCGTGAGCACCCGTGCGGGCACGAGGTGCTTCATAATTGCCACAGTGACGCAACGTGCCCACCCTGCAGCGTGCTTACCCAAAAGTGGTGCTACGGAAAACACGAGCTGCGTAAAGCTGTGCCCTGTTACGTGAATGATGTGTCGTGTGGCTTACCCTGCGCAAAACCCATATCCTGTGGCAGGCACAAGTATGTTATCATCAAGATCTGTACTCATTAGTTGTGCGGAGATAATACTTATAAGGCTCGTGTTGTGCCCACCAAAATTGTTTAGCTTCAAACTAGTTTGGTTTAGTGAATTCTTTTTCACTAGAGCCTTCTCAGATCCTCTCTTGGAGTCCTATATACATTTGGTGGATTTGAGGAATGCATGATCGATTACTGAGTTGATTATACATCCTCAGGTGCGTGCAGAACTGTCATGTAGGACCTTGCGAAAAACCAGGTCAACAGTGCGTCCAACCTTGTACGGTTCCTCGAGATTTGTGTGGTCATCCATGTGCGGCTCCCTGCCACGAGGGCAAATGCCCTGATACACCCTGTAAAGTGATGGTGAAGGTGAGCCCTTGAATCTTTCTTAGTCCATTTTTCTCCATTTGAAATTGGAAACCAAGGTGCTGTCCAAACTGATGAAAACTCCAAGTGCAGAGTATTGAGACGATTGAATCACAGTGATTTAAATCATATTTTTGGGAAAAATCAATTGCGTTATGCAGAAATATCCGTAAAACATGGTGCGTTTACTTAAAAAAAGAAAAACGCAAATACTGCACCTTACTTTCATTTTGACGGGTTATTGATAAAATTCCACAGTCAGGTTTTATATCTATACAACGCAAACAATACCCGAACAGGGAGCTCGGAAAATACTTCTCCGGTTTATATTGAGTAAAATGGAAATATTTCTTCGAAACTCGAGCCTCTTTCTATTAACTTTCCTGTTAAAATTATTCAACAGGTGACCTGCCAATGCGGTAATCGCACAATGTCGCGTGTCTGTGCCGAAAACGCTCGCGACTACCAGAGAATTGCTAGTGGTATTCTTGCGAGTAAGATGGCTGAGATGCAGTTGGGCCACTCGATCGACCTGGAAGAAGTATTTGGCCAAGGTGCTAAAAAGCAGAATCAGCTTAAAACACTCGAATGTAATGAGGACTGCCGCATGGTCGAGCGTAACCGCAGACTCACTTTGGGTCTGCAGATAGCCAACCCAGATCTCAGTGGCAAACTCATGCCTAGATACAGCGAATTTATGAAGCAATGGGGTAAAAAAGATCCAGCTTTTTGTCAGATGGTACATGATCGGCTAACCGAGCTAGTCCAGCTCGCGAAGACGTCCAAGCAGAAGTCGCGCAGCTATTCATTCGAGTGCATGACTCGTGACAAACGCCAATTTGTGCATGAATCGTGTGAACACTTTGGTTGCGAAAGCCAGGCCTATGACCAGGAGCCAAAGCGTAACGTCGTCGCCACCGCTGTAAAAGACAAGGTGAGAGTTTTTGCATGCAATCAAAGAAACGACTTTTTGCTTTTGTTTGTGCTCTTGCATATTGATTTTAGGGGCGCCGTTTTCGCGGGTGAACGGTGAATAAATTCTGTTGACATTTTTCAGTGTTGGTTACCAAGCTACAGCCTGATGGAGCTGATGCAGAGGGAAAATGGTCAAAGAAAAGTTCCAGGACCAATGCTCAACAAGTCAAAACTCAACAGCTCGGAAAGGTAATCTTACAGTAATTGAGACCATCTATTCTTCTTGTTTGTCACCGACGGTACAACTGTAATTGTGCTCGATAAGTTGTCCAAAATAGACTCAATCCCTCATCGATGTTCTCTTGCTTTTTCGTGCCCATTCTTAGTCGCAGTTTCCTGCATGCTTATCATTTGCTTAATTTCATGAAGAAACTTCCGATTTTGATTAAAAAGATGAGCTTACGACGGGGTTCAATATCTTTTTTCAGTAGAAGTATGGATGTCTTGCAACGCAATCCCAAGAAGAATCTGACACCTATGACTAAAACGGCTGTATCACCATCTCGTTCTCCTGAACCAGAAATAGATTACTTCAACTACAAAGGACGATGAGTTTCCTAAATTCCATGTAATGGATGCTCAAACCACATGGAGTATGGGCATCGAAGGGTAAATAGCTAATTGTAATTGATGTGGAGTTGTTTCTTCTCCCGTCGGAACTAATTTTCAAATCTTCTGAAAGTACTGATAAGCTCTGGGATCTCAACTCACTGGGATTATCCGTTTCCCTAGTTCGGTTCGAAAATCAGTTTCCGGATACTTGCCTCTCAATTAGAGAAGTCGCCATCGCACTCATCGTAAAAAAGTTTTTAGTTTATCATTGCATCGATCATCTTGATTACGGTGAAACTCGGAATCTTTGATCAATTTCTAGTTGTTGTAAAATAGAATATTTGAACCCTTTCCTTCCTTAGTGATAGAAACGAGTATTCCATTCATTTCTACGATTATTCCTGCGAGTAAAGTGTACATAATTCTTATTGGAGACTTGATATTTACTTGGTGAAGAAGAGAGACTATACGAAAAAAGTATGAAAATGATGTATTTTGAAAATCTTACTTGAAAAAAATAGTGATTGTTTATCTTGTTCTTAGTTATGTCTGATAATTAGGGAGAGAAATATAGTTGATGATATAATTTTTTTGAATAATTTTATCTTTGGGTTCTCGTGCATGATTTCTATGTGTTCATAATAAATAACAAATCATCAAACGTGAATCTTTTTTATTCCTTTTAGTATTCAAAATTTAATACACTCAATTTTGGGCCATGATTAGCCGCGATACAGAGTAACATTCTATATTGATCCAATTATTATTCATATTAAGGTATTGCTGTGTATGAATCTTCAAGATATTGGCAAATTTTCTCACTAGTTCACATTCACACAAAAACGGCACCCACCTACTTACGATTATGTAATTGGAAGTCAACTTAAATTGAGATTAGAAATTTCTCACTAATTTATTCATTACGCTTTTACATATCGATATGATATCATTTGTTTTCCAACGATCATAGAGCTATAGTTGTCATTCTAAGTCAATGCTTGGCAAGAAAAAGTATGCTCATAGCGTTGGAATTCGAAATTAATTCCTGTAACGGATGAAACTTTTTAAAAAAAGTACACAATTGTTTCCTGATTTAAGCACTGCGGGATATATTGAATTTGTTTTACCATTGAACTAGTACATACAACTCATCATGTTTTTGATTGATGAATATTGTCATATTGGATAGCTATGTCAAATGATGAAAAAATCTTTTTTCACGGATAGCCAATATTCATAAAAATATCTGACTCCTCTTCACACGCCATTGGTGAGTTACAGCCATCAAATCCCAGATTTGATATTTTTAACATTGATACACTCATTTTATATATAAATATTCGCAACTTTGAAACAACATTCATTCATTATTTCAAATATTGATTGAGATACCGTAGTACGGTACGGCCTTAAACATTGAAAATATTCAACACGAACATTTTGGCACATTGAAACATCTACTGTTCTCTAGAGATATGCAGTATGATCATCTAAAAATGGTCTCACTAAGTCATGGTCCATTTTAATAGAAAAGAGTGATATCTAACAACTATAATTGAGCACCTTCCAGCAATGCTCTGTCAACAGAATGGCCACAAGAAGGAGACTTTCTTATCAGATCAAAATCTAACTTAAGACAATTTGCGTTACTATATAACAGTAGTGAAACATTGTACCATTACAGTAACGATATCGAGATTCAGAGCTTATGGTTTGTGATGATATTGAAAATAGTCATGAGCGTTACATCGGAACATTTATCACATCCAAAGTCACAACGTTGTCACAAATTCAAAGACGATTATTTTTAATGTTGAGTATTACTTTGTCTGACATTTAGAGTGTGTTAGGGCACTTTCAGAGAGTAATAACCATATTCTTTCAAAAAAGTAAATGCACTCCAATTATCGCGTCGTGCATGGACTGCCTGGAAAAAGTATGGATCTTTTCTTCAAGTTTTGAGATTACCTCTTACCCTAGATAAACGCGCATTTTTTATTCATACTTCACGGAAAAGAAGTGTTTTGCGTGGCTTATAAAACATGGTAACCACGTGGTAATTCTTCTTCACAGTCCTTATACTTATACGATATCGCGCCTCTCTGTAGAAGCTTGATACTCCATAATGAGTTCACCCTCAAAAAATTTATATACAGATTGAAATCTGTCCATCTAATAAACAAACCAGGGTTTGACACGAAACTGATTTTTGAATTTCGGTTCATTTCGGATCGGGGGTTCAAAGTTCTGTGATAATTTTGGAGATGTAACCAATAATTTGTTGCTGTGAATTCAAGATGCATGGAAATCAATTCCAAAATTATCACAGAAGTTTGGCCCCCCGATCCGAAATGAACCGAAATTCAGAATCAGTTTTGTGTCAAACCCTGGAACAAACAAGGTAATCGCGAACAGAGTAAGATGATTCAACCGCGTTAGGTGTTTGATTCGAAGAAGTGAATAAATCCTGAAATAAGGTGGGAATTAGATCAAAATTGAGAGTTTGAGCAAAAGATGTATATTTTTTATAGCTACGTTGATAAGCGTTCGTCATCATAAGTTGATTTTGTTCGTTCACTTCATTTGTTTTCTCATATTCCGTGTAGACAGACGACAGACAGATGCACAAAAAAATTGAAAAGAGGAATACGCAAGCGTGGTACACCGTGTACTAACAACTTTTCGATTTCATCTCTGCTTAACTTGTACTCTCTTGAAACACTGGTTTCTCCCTTCTTAGTCTATAAAATACTCATAAGAAAAATGTCTACAATACTCTAGAAAAGTTGAAATTTCACCGAAGATCGAATCCCCTAATGTCGTTGAAAATGGCCAACACATTACTTCGATTTCGGTACGCAGGTTTCAGTCTCTCATTTGAGTTTTCTGCATTTTTTTAGATATCTCGAGGTAATGACTGAATTCAGTTGAGTGTAACAAAAAATCAGACCCCCCTCCCTGAATCTCCTTTACATCAGCGTGTTTACACCGTGGTAAACTGCTTCCTAGCTTCCGATGGGATTTGATCGGTAGTGACAAAATATCAGCACGTGTAGTCTCTACAGTTTGTTAAGGCGATGCGACGAGTTGTCGGATACTTGTTATTGTCCAACTTGTATTCCTCAATCCGTCGCTTAGCCCAAATCATAAGAGAATCGGAGAAAAGTGGGAATAACTCGGCCGCGGGAGCCTCCTAACCTATAATATACGTACATTTTCATTCCCAACTTTCTCCGATTCTCTTGCGATTTGGGATTAACGACAAGCGAACAAATCTAAGTTAGATGATACAAATATTTGTGCGCTCGTCGTTTAGCCCAAATCGCAACAAAATCGGAGAAAGTTGGGAATGATTTTCAGCTTGCATGGTGACCGCATCGCCTTAAGAATATAAAGTCTGAGAGATGTCAAAATAATATGACTGAATTTACAAGTGAAATATTTCCTTTGTTTGTGTAGTTCCCATTCATCTCACAACCGATTTGAATCACTGCTGCATGTCAATTTTGCATCGACTGGCTTTTGGGTCTAAGTGAAACCTCCAATGAATATGTTTGAGTTGCTCAGACAGAAAATTGCTTTAGTCACGGGAATCTGTTTATTTCTTGTCTCTAAGAATCTGATATCTCTTTTGGGTCATTCACGAGTCCGACTCTCGATCGAAATAGTACATTACGCGACAAGGGCCGAAAGTGACCCATCGCGGCCCGGGTAGGTTGCCGCACGAGCCGGCAGGCGAGGGCGGCATACCCGCGGCCGCGATTGGTTATTTTTGGCCCGAGGTGCGTACACTATTTTTCGGTGACACTTGTATCGAAATTCTATGCTTTCCGACGCGATGTCGGGGCAAAATGCCGCTCCGCCGTACAGGTTAGAAAACGTCGGAGCATGCAATGTAGTGTCCCGAGGGCGCAGCCCGAGGGCTACTGCGCATGCTCACTCGTTTTCTAGCCTGGGCGGCATTGCGGCATTTTCTGCCCCGGGATCGGGGCGGAAACCATAGGCTTTCGATGCCAGTGTGCCGAAAAAAATTATAAGATTCAAAAATGAGGAGAGCATCAAGCTGATTCTCGCAGTTCGAGTAATTTTCTATAATTGAAAGTCGAAGCGCTTCGAAATTGGCATGCATCAATTCAAATGGATCGTGAGGAAATTGGAAAAATTTTTTGGTATTAGGACTTACATGCACAAGCGATATAAATATTTCAATTTTGGAATGGCCACTCTTACAACGAATCGTGACACAAGATAAGCTAAAAACTCTTATTTGAATGAGCCTTCTTTTGGTCACACTCTTCACCCACTCCATGATTATGAAGCCAGCATCATAGAGCGAATTCTAACTGGAAAATTGAATTTTCATTACTCTAACCTTGAGATTGCCATGTTCAGTTCAAATGCGTTCTTAGGGCTCTCGTAACAATAAAATATATCTGCACTTCGCTTGCGAGTCCATGGTGGATTAAATTAATTAGAATGGTAATTCGTTATTTAGTTTGCACGAAACACTTTTAGTACTGATGAAAGATCCTAGTAGAAGGTGAAGGATTCAAAACCAATTCTGATAAAAAAAAAACTACTGATTTCTGAATTGATCGAATTCAGAACTTTTGTCAATATCATTTCCAGCCTCCTCTAGACTGAAAGCTAATTTTCGGGATCAGTCAGAAATGATTGTCAATGTGAATTTTGTCCGATTAATATATAGAGATATGTGTATCTTCTCTCGGAAGAGGCAATCTCTCGATGCAAAAAGCCCAAATATTGTAATTTTTTATTCGAATAAATTAGAAAGATGAAATAGATATGGTTCCGACGTGAGATTCCAGATGAGTGACGAAGTCACTATTTCTATTGACCTATCATAACATCACTCCTTCATTCAAACAAAATTATTGCAACGTTAAACTTTCTTTCAGAAATAGAATTGTACACTAGCACGACCCTTCCTCCGAGTTTCTTATTCTGAATGCAACGTTACATTCATTGTTTCTTAACATTTTACATCTGGACTAAGAAATTTAACACGTTTCAAGTTGTACATTCATTACGTGGCTCTCGAATATCGAACACATAAATAACTGCAAGATGATTGCAATTCTGTACAAATCTATGACCTTGCTCTTGAATTATAATTCGATTCAATACTGGGTTGGTTTACATACAAATATCTAACGAGAGCATTCAAAATTCAGTCACACGAGGTAGATTAGCCGCAATCCGGACATAACTAGGTAAAATTTTTTCACTTTCTGGCAAACCCTGTCCAAATCAAGTTTGAACCTCAAAATACAATGACGAGATCAAGTATTAGCACCTGTGAGAGTGTTTGTTGAAAAAATTCGTCGCCTATTGAAGTATAATTTCATCACCCTCCGAAGCGTGCTCAATCTTCATCGATCAAACACAGCTGTTGCTTCAGAGAGCTCTCAACGAAAGCCGATTAATCGCGCGCAACAGATGATCCGCTTTGGTATACACGTTGTGTACATCCTTCGTGGCTATATTCTTGTCGTTGAATAGCGCAAAATATAGATTGAGATGTTTCCAATGAGTGCCAGAGAGAATTTAGATGTATGTAATGATCATTAGGGCTAGGGTTCGATAAAAATAAAAAAATCGTATCTAAAACTATGATCTACAGCTTTTTAACAACTATCCATCCTGTAAAGTAGTTCATGCTCAAAGGGGTATAAAGAAGTATAATATCTTACTTTAATGGAAGTTTGGCGGAAATATGATGAATTCAAGTTGAGCCAATGCATTTCAGCGACAAAAGCGACTTTTAGTATGTAATTCGACTTGAGAGATACCGCTTTCAATTTCAACCTATTTGGCCCAAAAAGTTTGAGTGAGTGATGTTTATCAATTTTTTTATATTTGTAGGATCAATCTCTCTGTCTCCGTGCCATAAATGCACACGGTGCTCGAGAAAAAAGTCGGTCAAACAAAAATGTCGAAGAAATCTTAGAACGAGGTGATCGATTCACTCCTACTCTTGAGGATGAACTTTCTGTTAGAATTGAAATCGAGCAAAAAATAAAATGGGCTCTCTTTAGCACTTTTATTCATCAAGCCAACAACGGCTCTGAAAGCTCATAATTCAAACGCATCTGTTTATTTTTTAACTCACTTCGGCTTATTTTGAAGCTTATTTCAAGATCTTTAAAATGGACTAGGGCGAATTTGATTCCAATCAAATGAAGCCGAGCAATTTCATTTTGGAACGATACCCTGAATTTCCTTTTGTAATGATTCGAGACTTTGAAAGCTTCTAATTCCATAGATAGCTCGGCTCTGATAATTTGTTAAAATCAAAGTCACCTCAACTCATTTTGAAAATCTTCGCATAAGCTTCAAAATGAGCCAAGATGCGTTGAAAAATATTGAAATGCGTTTGAGTTATGGGCTCCGTCGAGAGCCGCTATCATCTCGACAAGTAAAATTGCTGAAACCGCTCCATTTTATCAACATGTAAAAATACGAATTGAGCTCGCATTTCAAAAAATGGGGATTGCGAGACTCCAATTCCAACGGTTTGTTCATCCTTGAGGATAATACTAAATCACCACGTGCTCTGATTTCTTTGACATTTTTACTCAACCTATCGTCTTTTCCCGAGCACCGAGTGCTGTAACTTCATTTGATTAATTCTTCTCATCTTGCCACTTTGGTGATACAATTTCTTGCGGAATATTAACTTACAATCAGGCACGACAAATATTTTTGAGGTCTCATCCCTGTCAACACAATCCACACCACTATAACTTTGTATTAAACTTTTTTAGTAATAATGTAAAAAAATGCAACTTCTCTTGGGAGAACATGAATGACTTCATATGCAGCTTCGAGTCTGCGGTTCTGATGGCAAATCTTTCAACAATGTGTGATTGAGATGCTGTCAAAAGTACGTCGTTCAAATATACAGATTATTATACGAGTTTGACTGGAAAAACTAAGTTCCAAGATGGAACCAACGAAAAACTTTCAATACCTTTGAACCATGTGCTCATATCCGCTGAGCTAGCTTCTATGACGGAATAATGCGATAAAATGATACTACGCATGTCTTAGACCAAATTCATAGCCAATATAATACAAAATCACGCAAGCCAAGCTTCCGGTCAGTCTTGCAAGAGTCAAGTCACAATAATCTCTTGCAATTAATAACAATGAAATAAGTATACGTATAATACTCTCGCGTACCGTGTGGTTCATTCTTCATATACTCGAATAACTGTTTTCACACAATTAGAATTCAATAAAAGATATACAACGAGTTATTGCTTCATATATAGAGAGGATCGCGCTGCTTCATACGCAGATGATAACTCGGATATTTGCTGAGATACTGATGCCTCGGGCTAGCCGATGGCTGCTTCGTGATACTTGCCATTACGCAGCCCATCGCCAGCTCCAGCAATCGGCATATTGTCTGATACACTATCCATGGCCAGGGCTTGGGATACAATCCTGGACTTGGTTTTGTGCCTGGGTTGACAAAATCAGCAAACAGGCCTGAAATAAGAAGAATTTGTTTGTACTCATCTTTCCAACGAATTTATCGCTTTTGTCATTTGAACTCTTCAAATGCATTCGCGTAGAATTTGACCATTTTTCACTCCATTCGGGTCAATGTACTTCCAATTCCGTTCGAATGTTTATAGAGAGAAGGATACTTCGAGAAAAGATATGTTTGGAAAAAAGTTATCTCCTAGTTCCGCGGGGTGTCGACAATGATAAATCGAAAATTCTGTCTGAGTATGATTGCCGCAGAATCTTCAAGGGCCAACTATGATCGATTTTCATTCTAAAAAAAATCTCGTTGGGCGTTCATGAAAACACTGAAAATGAATCAGGATTTCCTGCTCATACATTCATCAACGATAGATGAAGTACGCCAAATCGTAGGAAAAATCGATTGAGTAACTTATTGGCTCCTTGAAGAGGTCCTTGTAGCGGCCTTTTTAAATAAAAAAACCAGTTGCTCGACCAATTTACTAGAAAACTACTATTTAATCTAAGCAAATTACCATTAAAATTAACATTTTTTAGTCTGTGGCATCGACAGACCAAAGATAAGATGGCACCTTTCAATAATCAAATTCATCTGAATGTATGTACGTGTATAGAGAATACGAATGAGAAATATAAAGTACAGGAGAGGCGACAGGTGTTACACTAAACGGGTAATTGAGTTAGTCAGCCTCTTGTACCTGAGCTGGGCTCTGCATTTGCCGGTCCTTATTGGCGCGTGATTGCCCGGTGATTGAAGGTGCGCGCAATGGGGCTGCTGCGGGCTCGATTAGCTTTCGCGGCCGGGCGAATTAGCGGCAAAGCTTGCAAGCTCTCGGGCCACCCTGTGACGTACCCGTTCATATAGCCATACACAGGCTCACGTATATATAAAGCCAGACTCGAGCAGCCACAGATTCGATTTTGCATTCTCTCGTGATTCGCGCCAGCTACAACGGTCGCACAATCTATCTCAGATACAAGGTGGGCTCACTAATCGATTGCCCTCACAGTTTCCCTGATGATGATTCTGCCAATTTGAATCGAATGATTGTGGGATTGCATTCGAAGTTCGGGCAAAAGGACGGATTGATTGGGCTCAATTGAAAAATTTGAAAGACATCGATTAGTTAATAAAATTGAAGTCTACTGTAAAACAATATCTTTGAAAAATTGATAACAACAATTTATAAGATTGTTGTAAAAATCTGGATCATCACAAAAATAGAAATAGTCTTTTATAGGCACTAATCGTTATTCAGTTGGCTCTAAATTTTTTTTTTTGAGCTATCTGAATCCTGATCACGAAGACAAAAAGAATGTTGAAATGACCAGTTGAATTCCGTTAAAAATGATATTTTTGTGTTAAAAAGATTTCCACCTTGTGGATCCGAAAGTGTAGAGATTACGAATTGTAAGGATGAGTCTTTAAAGAAATTTTCTAATCTTAGCTTTCTAGAAGAAGGTCGTTTGACGAACATAATTTTGTGAGCTAATTGGAAAAATAATATTGATTGGAGGAATTTTGCTTGACATGACTAGCAGCGCTCACTTTATTGATTTTTCAATGACCCTATTTCGATGAGAATAGACATTTAGCTCTCTGAGATATTTTTGCTACAATTTTTTTGAAAGCTCGCAAAACAGTCATTTTTTGTGCTCTGTATCTTTCCACGTGATGGAATGCACAGATAGGAGAAATTTTTTTGCCTCTCCATCTTGATCGTGGAGCATGAATAGCCTGTACACGCATTATTTACACAAATTGACAAGCCTTTTGATATACACATGTTCATAATCTGCCCTTCAGCTTAAAATTTAAAGGAAACAAGGAATTCAATTTCCACCTCTATCTATCGATAAGCTCAAAAACCATAGACGTATTCATCTAGAATATTGAAAATTTTCACATTGCTAAAAAATTCCATCACGCCGAATCTAATCGTAACCTCCGGTTTCAATCAACTTTTCATCACTCACATTTCATTCACTTTTTTCCCCCAGAAAATCCAGATTCACCACTCTCACTTTTCATTTCAAAAAAACACACCCTTTTCAAAAAGTGAGTCCATAAATGTCAAATGTCACAAAACAAAAAACTCAAAAGTTTTCCCAACAGAAAATTCTCATGTATCGGTATATGTACCTATACAACATCAGATGCAGCTCGCAACGGTAAAACTCGGAATTGTGTCCTCGAGCAACTTTGAAATACACCGACACCTGTACACGACCGTGTCACGCTGACGTAAAAGTATACTTCAACACACATAGTTACACGAACATATACTACAACATCGAATCCAGGTCCATGAAGGGAGGATAGCAAGGGAAATGAGCGTATCTATATGAGGTCGAAAAGGGAAAACGAGTGATGTATGTTTAGCTTACCGTAGGGACCGAGTATACGAGTTTCTTCAGCGAGGCATAGCAGTAGCCCGAGGATAGCCGTGGTGCACGAGACATTGAGCAACCTCCTTATTTGTGCTCTCCTCGCCACGGCTGTCGAAGCCTCGGGTATGTGCAATGGTGTATCCGACTTTGTTCGGCCTCCGTAAGCTATGTGGTTTAGGATTGAGTACAAATCTGCGCTCTGAAAATCGAAACAATTCTCATAACTCAGAGCATACCTGTGAAATTTTTATGATTTTGATATTCTTTTCCAGCGTTGAAATTTCTGATCAAAAACATGAGATAGTTTCATAAATTTTTGAATGAATTCCTAGAATAATTTATAACAATTCTGAGCGTTGAAACAGCGTTTCACTGTTTCAAAAGTCAGTTTTTCCTGGGATCTGTCCGAGCGCGAGCTCAACATCCAGTTTGAAATTCATCCAAGTTAATCTTCGTCCTCGTAAGCGCTCTCCCTCATCGAGAACCGGAAAATTGAGTTCCTTTTCCATTTTCTCCCCTCGGAGAGCCAGAGGCTGACTTGAAAATGCCATTTTCCCTCTTTGGGTTTCAAAATCCATTATGGAACGTCTTTTACATTCTGCGCATTCGTCAAGATGAAAGGTTCAATCAATACCGAGGCGATAGCTTTGAACGGATTTTGGTTCTACTGTTGCGAAATGAATATCCATTCTTCAAAAGTCTCGAGAATGCACTATAATGAGATCAAAAATAGTCAATACACCTGTAGTAACTTTTCTCTTGAAAAGTTCTTTACTATCTTGCTGGCAATTAAGCGCGGTTCTGTGCCACTTCAGTTCCTTTTTGAGCTCTCGTATCATGCATATAAATCCGATCTAAACGAGTCAACAAGTGTCTCTATCCTATCACTGGTGACATAAATTGGAAGAATCTGATTCATTAATTTCATCAACATTATCATTAATTCAACGGAGTAAAGTTGATTTCATAATCGTGACGAGTTATACCACTTCAATGCCACTAGAAATTACATGTCTCAGTCTTTCTTTAGACTCTAGATAAAAAAAAAGCTATTGGAACTTTCATCAATTATTCTTGTCATACGTTGGACTGTCAGTGTACACTGTACAGTACTGTTAATCAATGATTAATTGCCTGGAGTTTTCCAATAGAGTTTCTGCTCCTCTTTTGTAAACTGCGATAACTCATTCGTTTGATTTTTACCGAAATAATGCATGAATTCATTCTACGTTTCATAAATACAAATTTATGAACGGTTCCCGAAAGATGAGAAGACACGAAGGCATCCATTTTTTACCGCCAAAAAGTAATATCAATAATATTCCATCATCGGTGATGGCATCGATGGCATCTGTAGACAGCTAATGGAATGTCATTGATCCGCCCAAAACATTCCAAGATATTAATTTTCCCGAGCATCCAGTGATCCATTTTACATCCGGATTTCAGTCGAGTGGTTTTGCGAGAGTGGTTGGTTTTCACTGAAGAATATTTTTGTAATGCACTCGAATCAGGGCTCGATATGAACAGCCAAAGACCTCAAGTTATGACAGCAGAATCAAGATATTAAATTTTTGAGAATGAAATGTTTACTTTTTCAAGAATAGCGTTCAAAAAATCTAGCATGGTTTGGAAAATAAAAAAATTTTCAAATCGAAAACTTTCCCTCGGAATATGAATTCCGTGCGACATAAATTCTCCATGAAATCCGTATCACTCTTACGACCAGAAACTTGTATGAGCTAAGATGATCACAAGCTCATGCGTGGTTGGAAAAAATTCTTCGTAACTGCTATGCTCATAATAACTTGAGGTGTAAGTATGTATGAGGAAGAATTTATGCAACGAATCTAGCATGTGGCTTGAAATGACCGATATCTTTGCATGCATTGTGTAATCGCACATCTACATACGATCAATACGGAATGAAAGGGAAATCACTTGTTGAATAGCCGAGGTTTACAGTACTAGATTAGCTCTTTCAGGGACAACCCTCGCCTCGAAATCGTTGGAAAAGTATAAGTCATTTCGAAGATCTTTGTTCAAAATAGTTCTCCTAAATAATAAATATCCAAAGATGGTCTACTTACGCGACTATATCTATCCAGGATCATGGATTGAGGTTAATCAACGGGAAGATATAAATCTTCGAGAATTATTAAATATTGTAAGATAATCATTCTCATCCTACACAGCACCGTATGTCCAAAATTTTGCAAGAGTCCTAGTAACTCCTATATCATCCACATCATTGAATTCTAGAAATTCTTAATTCGAACATCAATAAACACTCACCGTCATCCCAGTGTCATTTTGCGACTCGGGCAGTAGACTAGTCTCTGCGGTAATCTCCTGCTGTTGATCGCTCTTCGATTTATTACTCGAATCGCCCTTCCATGAGAGGCTTTTTTTCCTCTGCTGCTGGGACTGAGATTGCGTTTGGGATTTAGGTGGCTGTTGTACTTCGACGAGTGCCGTCCTTTCATTTTGATGCTGATGAGTTTCGTCAGGCTGATCTGAGTCCGATTCGGATTTTATATCGGTGAGCTGTTGCTGTGGTTCGGGTTTCCTTGAAATAATACGAGAGTCTGTACTGCCACGTCTGCTGATGTCCGAACCTCGTCTTTCACAGCTGCGGTAAGAGACATCTGAATTGCGACGAGATTCTACTGGACGAGGACCCTGGAGTAGACCACCCAAATCCGAGTTACGCCTCGAACCTGGAGCAGTTATCACGAGGTTTGTGTTGGATGAAATTCTCAAACTTTTGTTGAGATGAAAAGTTTTGTAATCATTTCGCTAGTATGGATGGAAAACTACTAAAGTGAGCTCGGATGAATTCTCAGACGGAATAAAAATTTGATATTCTGTTCTAGATTGGATGGATATTTCAAGAGAATCATGAAAATAGTTTATCGATGGAAGATGACTTGAAATTCTTGGATATTCAAGACAACTTGTCTCGGGCGTACCGTAATAGGATGAGATTTTTCTCCATTTCGACGGCATCGAGGAGATAAAGATTTCTCGGCGAAACAATCACCTAGTATCATATGTTGATGAATCGCATCTAAATATTTCATGACTTCTGAATTAACTCAATTTTTAAAAATGTGTGTTCATCGTGAAAATTGGTGCGAATGGCATGCCAATAGTACCGCACAGTAGAAAAATCCGAATTTAGTCAGACGGACGCGTGAACCAACCTGAATCGGTATTACAGAATGAACGAGACTCGTGCTTACAAAATTTTATTTCTCACTTATTTTTAATGATATTTGAAAACTATTCCGAAGTTTCTCGAATAGTAGCTGTGATTCGTTCATGAAATATTCGAAATCTCCCAATTTTAATATTTTCCTTCAAAGAAATATAAATAAAAAGTGCAATCATGGGTCAAAAGGTGGCACGTGTAGTACAGGCAATAAGTTGCAATAATGTACTACCATAAATAAAGAACTCACAGCGAATACAATTTTTATAAAAACTCAAGGTCTTCATCCTTACAATACACAAAAGAGGAAAAATTGAATGGTTTCCGCAAGGAAATTGGATAGAAGTTGTAAAAAGTATTGGGATTCGATCGAGCCCAAATTAGTCACTGATAAACCCCGCGCGCAATTCAATCAACTGGTACAAAAATGAACTGAACAAGCAGCTGATATCCATCGATAAGAATGATTTATTCAAAGAGGCTATGCCCGAGCTTCATCCTGAATACTGAATACATCAAAGCGAGAGATATAAATGAAAGAGTCGATGATACTTAAGCCTTGGCGGTCAAGTTCGAGTATATCAATGGCATCGAGTTCGAGCACAGCCGAATAAATATCCATTAATTTGTAAAAGCTTCATCAAATAAGTGAAGAGTGCAGCGAGCTGATAATACTGTTATTGTGCTGCTCTTTCAATTTGTGACAGCTATTGCTTGCTCTACAGAGTGAAACATGAGCACTGAGAACAGCCTACAGCAATATGGACGCTCTATGTTATGGATTCTGAAATTCAATTCCCGAATCTGCGCAGCTCACGAAGCTCGCTCCGCTCGTACGTTTGATGAAGAGCTAACGAGCAGTTCATTAGATTACCAACTTCGAGTTCAGTCTCAGAACAAACTTGATTATAGAAACAGGATGAAAGGTGAAAAAAGTTGATTGAGATGATACGACTATCAGTAGACGCAAATGTTATTCTGCATTTTTCGTCAAGTGTTGATTAAATTGACGAATAAGAGTTTCGTAGTATTCGTTCTGACAGACATTTGTCTGTCTATACGTTTCTGGATTGTTGAACTAACAAGGAGAGGCCGAACCTTGCGGAACACGGATCTTAATGGATCTCTGGGAATCTGAATCATTTTGTTTTGTTTTAGTGAGATATGAAGGTATCCCCAAGGGTTTAATCTAATGAGCCTCCTATTTCAAGATCCAGTGATGAAGATCAGCATTGTTAGTATGTCTATATGTACGACTATTTAATATGGGTCCATATTGGACATGCTAATCTCTATAGCTGTATCTCGAAACAGGAGGCCCATGAGATCAAACCCTTCGAGATATCTTTATTTCGCACCAAAACAAGATGATTTCCAGAGTTTTATCAGAATCCGTGTCCCGCAAGGCTGGACCTCCAATTGTAAGTCCCTGCGGTATCAACATCGAGCATGATTTTAGAGACGTCACATCATGGGAGATTTCACGAACAGTTTTAACATTTTATATTCTGTATGATAATGAGGATTTTGATTCAATCCACCCACTTACATGATTCAAGGTAGTCACGATGCGCCCCTGGAGGGAATGAGTTCAACAACAATGACAACAAAAACTGAGAAAGGGATGTTTCTGTACAAATCGGCACGAATTTGGCCTGATTTCGGGAGAAATCGTATCAGTTCGCCATTTTGAGTGATTGTCAAACCAAGAATCTCCTAAACATTGCTCACGGAGAATTACGGTGACTCCTCTGTTTCTTCGCTTCTTCGCGGTTTTCTCGTAAATACGCAGAACAGGCGTGTTATAGCGAAAAAGGTTGCGGATAATTTTTTATAGATTTTTTTTAAAGATCTACAAGATCACGTAGTTAGATTGATCGAGAAACTCAGGCTTCCTTGACTATATTGAAGAAAATAATATAAAATTAGCAGAAAGCGCGAGGCTTTTTGCGAAATATTCGAGCTTTTTCACATGACACTGCGATCCTCTTGAGTTTCGTGATGAATCTACCTACATCATCTTGTAGATCTTCAAAAAAATCTATATGAACGTATTCGTGACATTTCTTGCGATCGCCCACCTCTTCTGAGTACTTGCGAGAAAACCGCGAAAAAGTGAAGGAAACGAGGAGTTGCTGAATTTCTTCATGAGAAATGTATGGGGAATTCTTAGTTTGACAATTACTCGAAACGGCAAGTTGATACGATTTCGCTCGAAATCAGGTGAAAATCGTGACGATTCGTAATAAAACACCCAATTCCAGTTTTTGTTGTCATTTTTGTCAAACTTATCCTTGCCAGGGGCACACCATGTGGTGGGAAAGAACTTTGAATTTATTTCCAATAATCGGTGAATATTAATATTCACCCATTGCATGTGTCCAAATTTCCAAATTTGGACACATTACTTAGGAGAATTAGAAAGATTTTTAGAAATTTTCGTTGTGACCGGGAATCGACCAGACCACAGACTGTGGACAAATACCCGATCGCAACGGAGGAAAAAAAACTGAAACCAATCGTCAAAATTCTAACTTTGTAATTCTTCAAATGATCGAATTCCAATTGGTCGGCTTTTGCCAGTAGCATTGTGTCAACAAATTTCGCTGACTCATGTCATAGATCGAGTTGAATTACTTCAACTCGAACTATGCACCTCGAAGCCTCGTATGGTTGCAAGGTTTGTAATTCTTCGTCCTATCCTCACTAGATCAATATGATCTGAATGCCACGAATACGCATCTCAATGTGCAGAAGTCAAAGTAGAAAATGGATATGGATTATATTCCATCGCTGATCGAGGTAACAGCGTGTAAAATCGAATAAGAGGATTATACCTGTTGATCAAACGAAGAAATGGAGAGAAGCATACATACAAAATAATGATTTGATATAGCCCCAAGGTAGATCCATAAATAATATGACAGAATCATTTCAAACTTTCCTTTCCATGATTCGAATAATGACATGTATTCCTAATTTCATCATTCGCAATAAGCACAAATCTTCACCTTTCACTTTCCCTTCACAGCTTTATCTCGATTGTCCATGTAATATGAATTTTAGATGGAAATTACATGCACATCACTTTTGTTCAGAGAATACGAATTTCAGCGCTATAAAATGGCTCGTTTGCACACGTCACGATGTTTCTCTTGTAAATTCTACCAATAAATTCCTTTCACTGAGTATTCATCCAAAGGCTCAATAGGATGCTGGGGAAAGAGCTTGTGCCAAAGCTCTTCAATGCTCCTGGCTAATTTAGTCCGACGAACAATGAGGTATCGATCAAACGAAGCCACGTGCAACGATTCAACGAATGCCATCGCAGTTAAATTAGAAGGTAATTAAATGGATATCTCGTTCCATACATCTGAGGGTATTTCGTTTAAAAACAGCTTCGTATTTTCGAACGAAACATTTCAGTAATTGTTGTACTTTTGAAAACATTAGACTCTGTCATAATACTCATTAAGCTCACACATGTACACGTGTGAAAACTTTCGTTTCAATCTCGTTAGAGAACAATGCCTCATTTTTTTTCTAATGCTTTGATGGTGACATTAATTTTGAAATAACATAGAAATTCTTTCATGGAAATGTATTATTCCATATATATATTTTAAATGATGGGGAGACCATCTTGCGCTTTCATTTTGTTCACTCGAGAGATGAACAATCCGAGCGCTAATGAGGGATGCGCGCTCCCTTGGGCACATATTTACGAGAACAATATGGAATCAGAGACTAATGACACTCTTGTTTTACTCGGAAAAACTAAGCGTAGAACTTTTTACGCGATAAAAAAACTTTTCCTTCCCCTAGGGAATGTAAGAATCCATAGTCCTGGGAAAGTCACAATTATTGATGCATTGATTACCTCAAGATTGTTTGAAAATGTTATCTCAGAAAGGTATTAAATGAGAACTCTATCAAAACTACATCCATAAGTATAAAAAAGGAAATGGAAAGTTTCAAATGTCAATATCAAATACATAATAATAATCAAACTTACCGCTTGGGCTAACGTCGAGTATCTTAGAGAGTTTGAATGGCTCGTTTTCGGGTTGAGCTCGCCTTGGCTGCCTATTGCCAAAATCGCTGTTGCGCCTGAGCTTTGTGGCAAACTGCGAGCGAGGCTTATTGTCGTACCCTCCACTTCCTGCAGCGGCATTACCAAAATCCGAACCTCGTCGGATTTGTTCTCGGCTCACACTGGGCCCGCAGTCCGAGTTTCGCCTCAGACAGCCCTGCTCCGGTGCTAGAGGCTTACTGGTGCTGCCGCCCTGATTCGAACTAGCTCCTGGGCTACGCGGGCCACCTGTGGATTTTTCGATGTTTTGGAATTTGTGTCAGAAGGGAGAGATTGTTTGTTGGAATTCTGGTCCAGAGATCTTTTTATCTTGCGGTATGTATTTGTTAGGAGTTGTATTTCTTGTACGTATGTTTTTTTATGCAATTTCAAAATGTTTGTACTTGCGAGGAGAGCATCGGGTCTGCGGAACGCGGATCTTGATGAAACTCTGGGAATCATCTTGTTTCGGTGAGAAATGAAGGTCTTATTTCGAGATACAGCTATGAAGATCAGCAAGGCTCATATAGGACCATGTTGAAAAGTAGTGCATATAGATATACTGACAATGTTATCCTCCCTGGCCGTATCTCGGGATAGGAGCCCCATTGGACTTAGCCCTCGGAGATACTTTCATTTTCCACCAAAACAAGATGATTCCCAGAGTTTCATCAAGATCCGCGTTCCGCAGACCTGATGCTCTCCTTGTTAGTTGATTGAAAGTGATGCAGAAGATTGAGTTATTGGAATGATGCTATTGTTTTATAAGGTGATCGAGGTACCTGCTCCTTGAATAAATACGTTATCTACTCAGAACTAAGTCATTCTATCGTGTCTAGATTCATTTTTTTTTTGGCATCGAAAGCATCGAATACTAAAATGGGTTTGACAGGAAAGGATGGAGTCAGAGTGTTGATAAATTTTGTATTATGATTTTTTATTCCAAGAGTAGAAAACTGTAAAAAAGTATTTTCTATTTGATTCTGATTTTCCTGTTCTTTCAAAATATGTTACTAGTCCGCTAAGAGAGTAAAATTTTGAGACTCCACAATTTCGAATTCCTCGTGGTTGTCAAGCTGAACCCAACTCTCTTACTGGATGCCGTTTAGATGAAGAAAAAAAGTTGAGTTCATGATGATGACGAAGCTTGAATGCCTAAGACGTTACACAAGAAACTTTCCAGATCTTCTCGAACGCTCATCTCAGCATTTAATACAAGAAGTAGAAATTTACGGTCTTCGAGTATTCTGAACATCCCAAATTAATGGATTAGATACCAAATTTTGCAATATTTTATACAAGAAGAAAGCTGAATTTATCTGGGCTCTCATTTTATCAACTGACAGATTCCAGCAATCACCACTTTTGCAATCAATCCTTTACGAGTTGAGCATCCAAACAAATGCTGTTCCCGTAGGTAAGATTATTCCATAGTTATAGACTTGCCATTTATAAAGAAGTTATTGAAAAATAAATAAGGTTGATGAAATAGCTCTCATACGCATGAGACTCATAATACCTTTAGATCCTATTCATTATTGCCCTCAAGTTCGACTATTGCAGCAAGCTAGCTTCACTCGGTTCACTTTGAAATTTTTTTACAAAACTTGTAGATACTTCACGCATCAAATAAGGTATCTGTGCCTAATTTGCCCCCATTCCCTAATTTGCCCCCATTCAAGTTCTCACATGTACGAACCCGCAGACCTTGCCCCGCATTTTTTTCATGTTTGTTACGTTAAAATATGAGGAAATAAATGTTTTGGACCGATCCTAGATGACCCGCGCCTTTCTTAGAACAGAAAAACTGATTTCGCTACTTCCGACTTCTTTTTTGTTATTCACTAAAAGTTATGCCAAACAAAATTGATGGAATCAATTTTAACGTGCCTTAACTCATTTTTTTTGTCTTTGTCCCAACTTTACAATGCTTTTTGCAGAATTGCAAAATTCGATTTTTAGCCGATTCTACGCCCATATCACTAGAAAAAGTGCAGTGTTCCTAATTTGCCCCTATAGTCTTTTTCCAAACTCATTCCTCGGTCCATTAAGATGCACCAATTTACCTCAAAAAGTTTTAAAGGCAGTAAAAAAAGCTACAAAATGAGCTAAAGTACGTCTCATTTGGAGGTCTGGGAGCCGAGATATCCCGCTTTCACGAAAAACCCGTATAATCCCATGAAAATAGGCCTCTTTTCCCTGTGGGGGCAAATTAGGAACACACTGTTGAAAACTCGCAAAAAATCTTCTTTCACGAAAATCAAGATATCTCGGCTCCAATTTGTTCAAATTGAACGTACCTTAGCTCATTTTCAAGGTCTTGAAACAAGCTCCAAAATGAGCTAAACTACGTTGAAGAATATAGAGATGAATTGAAATGGCGAGTAAAACAAACGTAGTGGGGGCAAATTAGGCACACTTACCTTACTAATCTCCTTTTGTTATTCTAAAATCACCTTCACTCAAAGCTCTCATCAAAATATCTCATCAACGATGCAAAGTATATGGATTGACGTTATTGATCGAGTTTCGTGATAAATTCCATGCCAATAAATTGTCGGAATTCAAATGTCAAAGAGAAATTCGAGCACTCAAACAAATTGTCAAATTTCGAATTCCAAAGTGGATTCGATTGCTCAAATAAAAAATCAGATCGACGTTTGATTTGAGCTTCAGAGATGAAAATTGTAGTAATATATCTGTGAGTGCACATAAAACGCATGATATGCGAAAAGTTTGAGCAATTCAGAAGCAGCTCTCGCTCAGAGTAATGAGGTAGTTTCGAAGCAAAGGGTATAGGTCATGATAACGTTAATGAACGGCTGTCTCTGTCTGTCTCTCTCTCTCTCTCTCTGTCCGTATCAGAAAATCCATGCAGTGCATGAACATGACTAGATTAATGAAGGATATTACGTAAATGGCGCCCACCGCAGACTTGACGCCGCTCCTTGGGATCGAATTTACACCGGCCTCTCGGTACTCGTTGTATGTAACGTATAAACTCAAAGGCGTTGATTATCGTCAATGATTGAAGCACCTCATCAATAAAAATGAATTCTTGATAATTCCTCGTTCATAAGAATAGAATCTGTCTCTTGCACAAGAAATATACATTCACATCTCATTATTACAGTTCACTTAATTTTGGATATATCTCAATGACGTATTCGACATTGACATTTCCAATAGACAGTTCTAATACCAAGCATTTCTCTCAAGCGAAACAGGAGCGAATAAATCTGGAAAACTCGGCGCTCTCGGGATCTGTATACCAACATATATTCGACGAACGAAGTTAGCGAGTGAACGAGTGCATCGATGACGAAACTTTTCCCCTCGATAAATAAACGCTCTCAAATCCAGAGACCGCCAAACGCACTCTATAATAGAATGAGAGTGCGCCAAGCGCGGATAATTGATAGACACACAGAAACGTCATCTATCCCCGTATGGAACCTTATTTGAAAACTCTCAAATCAAATTTTTCACCGTGACCAGTGGCCAATAAAAATTATCAAAGGGCGTACACACCACGGTGGGGTCAAAAGATCGGGGAAGTTGAGATATAAGGAAATAAAAACATTTTCAGGGGTGTATTTCTAAATGGTCCACGGTCCCTGCAAGAATTGAAATCATCCGTCGTGGAATTTTGAATCAAAATCAACTTTTTCCGATAAATGGTTCATGAAAAATTGTCTATTTAGTAGTATTGCCGTCAAAGCCCGGAAATTCATCCTAATGTAACACATTATTATGTCTATTAATGTGTTACATCGAAGTAAATTTCTACCAAGGAATTTTCTGTGGATTTTTCGAAGATCTACAAGCTGGCGTACTCTAATTCATCCAGAAACTGAGAGCCCCTCGTGTGAATTTCTCAATTTCTGTGAGTTAGTTTTGTCTCTGAGTTCGGAGGGGCACGAATCTGACCCCAAAGTAATGAAATTTGACTCTCAACGAGTGAAATTAACCAGAGCGATTCTGAAGGGGCACTTTTTCCTGAATTTCCTTAAACTACATTCGAGGCGAATTTAGTTTTTCGATTTATGCGAGCACATAATTTCATAAATCTTCAAAAGACCGCCAAAAAACTATGGTTCATAATTTTTCAATGAACTCATTCTTTCTGAGTAGTTACAGGAATGCCGAGAGAAAGATGAATTTTTACTATCGACCATAATGAAAAAACCGAAAGATTGACTTTATTCCGAAATTCCTCGACGGATGATTTGGATTCTTGAAGAAAAATGAACGTGAGACGATGTAGAAACACACCTCAAAAGGATTTTTTCGTCTCCTCATACCTCAACTTTCTCGTCAGTTTGTGCACTTACCGTGAGACACACACACACACAGATAGGAATGAAATGTACACGATGTATACCTGTAGAGTTGACGTCAGCCTCGGCATCAGGATTGTTGTTGGCAAACCTGACGCTGCAGTCGGACGCCCGTCGTGAATTTCGTCCGGAAACGTCGCTACCCCTGCGGCTACCAGGACCTCCAACAAGTGAACTCCTTCTACTCGGGCTAGATACTGTGATAATGGGTAAATTTGCCAAAGATGGGGTGGGCGTTGGTGGTCGCACGTACACCTCTGGAACCGTCGATCTGTCGTCTTCTTCGAGCTCGTTGTTTCTGATCTCCTCGACTTCTACTCGTTGCTGTTGCTGATGTCTTTGGGGATCGCTATTTTGGTGAGACAGTCGTTGGTGACCTGGCAGAGATGGATACCTCGTTATTTTAGGAAGTCCTACAGTAGATTTGAAATGGGTATGTGTGAACAGAGGGTGAGCCAAGATGAAAGGGATATGGCACTCTGGATGAGTGCCAGAAGGAGATGTCGTCAAATGAGTGCGGTCGCACGGGACCCGCGCTTGTATGCGATTCTTGCTAATTTCATTCTGGAGAGAGTGGTTGATATTTTCTATCTAGCAGGAAATTCAGTTGTTGCTTTTAGAGAGTGAGTTAGATGGGAGCTAGTTAGTTCATCGGTAGACCGAGGGTAAAAAATTTTGCCGGGACCAATGGTGAACTGATAAATTTGCGATGATCATCATACATTCTGACAAATATGTTCGTTAACGTAATTTAGACCTTCAGACAAAATTTTAATCCAAACATAGCTATGAGAAGTGCGCAAATGGTTAAAAGACAGCATGACAAATTTTCACGATTTTGATCATGATATGATTATCTAGAATACATCGATATCGATAATATCATAAAATCTAATATCTTGTCGCAATTGTCGTATCCAATATCAAATCGATATTGTAGGTGTAAGTTCGTGGTCAAAATCTCATTCTTGAGAAGAAATATGTGGAATCATCAATAGTTTCTCTAGTAAAATAAGGTCATTTGATATTTGATATTTGATATTTGATATTTTGATATTTATTTGAGCCAGGTTTACAAAATGAAACAGTACATGATACAGTACTCCGCGGAGACGAGTTGCTTCGTCTGTATGCGGCTGACGTAACTTAATGTTACGTAAAAAACAGAGATATTATATTAGTTGATATTTCTGAAACAATATGAAAAATGTATTTTCAAAAAGTTTTATAACAAATTTGTGATTTATTTATCCAAAATTGAAAAAATACTGCCAAAATTTCGATATTTTCGATTTATTGATCTTTCTCATATCGATGATATCAACTATTATAGTTTAAATATCATTGATATCGTATTGATATCAAATCGAAATGTGGATGTCCATAATATAGATACGTCATCGATTTGGCCATCGATCGTCTTTGGTGAACTAATAACTTGCAACAATAATTTACAAAATTTCGATCGGAATCCCACATTCACCTCAACAAAAAATATAATAACCGCGAAGAGAAATAGGCCGTTTCGTGAAGGGCCTGTGGTGTTAGATTTTTCCTACGATTGGTAAGAGTCTATTCCCCCTGACGATCAGTTTCTGAATGAACACCATCCAGTTGAGAATAGAGAAAGATCTAAATCGTTGTGAGATCAACCCTCCTCAGAGATAAATTTTTTACGGCACGTAGATACTGAATGACTCCCTTCTGAATTCCGAAGCGTTCCAACGGAGCACTCCGATCAATACAAGTTTCACGCGTGTGTGCCTATTTGATAGAAAGTTGAATGATACAGGGGCAATTTCACCCCGTTTTGGAATCGACTGAGGGGAACCCGATACAAAGTCATTCATTTTACGGGAAACAATTTTTCCTTAATAAAAAACTTGACAGGATAGATATCCTGTCAAGGTTTCTTGCATTACAGCTGAAGTGCAGTGACCTCACTGGCTCTTGGATCGAGATATTTTAATACAAACATGTTGTAAATTCGTTGGTTTCAGAAACTTTATGACGACAGATGCTGAAAGAATGTACAAGAAACCGGATGATAATGAGTAAGATGTGACAAATACTCAAAACATATTCGAGTCTTCCACAGCGGTGAAGAGTAGTTCTCATGCTAAAACCCTTCAGATTGTCCAAACCTTCTGGCCTCATGTCAGTTTAGTCAACTGATTGATACTCTAGAAATTTTATGAAAAAACTCCTCTGTTACCAAATGAAATGGAATGACTGTGAACACATTATACCTATACACTTAAACATAATTCTACCTGAACATTATGTGAGAGAGAGACACATCAAAACCACGTGTAATTTCGTTTCTCATTTTTCAAAGGATTTTGCTTCACAAAGGCAGTAGTACAGTCGTATATATGGTCAGACAAGACAAAAAGGTAAGTGATGTAGTTACTCGGTAATTTGTTGTGCAAACTACCTCGAGTGAAAAAAAAGGATGTTTGAATGTGAGTGAGTGTGAAAGGGATGTAGTATGATGAAAAAGTCTCGACATAAATTTTACAAACATCGGAAAAGTACACTGTTGTGTAGGAAATATTTCATTATTATCCTCAGTCTTTTTAAAGAGCAAAATGTTCATTTAAAACTGATGTAATTATTCAAATTATGCATTCGTTGGATAGTTTTATGGGAGATTTATTGCGTCATAATCTCTCTCATCGTGTATAATAATGATTAGTTTCATTCTTCAAGTGAATAAAATCTACAGAAAATTGGGAAGGATCGAATTTGACTCGTCTTCTACGTTATCCACCTCGCGACGGTGTATAATTTTCAACAAACCTATATTGCCGTGGTTGGATTCGCAGGATTGAATTTCTAACGGTATTTCAACAGTCGCCAATCGATCGACTTGTAAACTGAATCAAGTAAATAATATGAGGTATTGTTCCTCAATGAGGGGATTGATTGGTTTACAGGGCATCGATCGAGCCAACGTAAGCCAGTATTTTATTTGGTTAGGCAAACTGATCATTGGCATTTCTGATCAGATGATTCGATAGTCAAATAGGTCCTGATATACTTACCATTCGAAAAATCACTTCCATATCGATTAATTGACAATTTAATCCCCTTGTCTCCACCAGAACCGTTCATATAATAAGACTGAATTTTCATAGTCTAAAAGGCCTCTATTAGAAAATTCTAATTGGTATTCTTCTTGATCTAATGAATGCCCTGCTCAGACACTTCGATATTAGATTTAAATTTCTTAAATCAGACCATTTCACTCCCCAGAAACTTTTGAGAAAAGAAAATTATAGTCTAGCAATTTCTCCTTTGTCGAGGGTTTGTTCGTAAACTTTGTTTCCCTTGTGCTCTATACATACCCGACATTCTAGGTCACTCTAAAAAGTTGCGCGAGGGTTAAATCAGCCTCTAGTATACCAAGTAAAATTCGATTCAATTGCTAGAAAGCACTCTATGCTCTAACAAAATTCACAGTTTAAAATAATCACGTGTACAAAATGCGGAAATGAACCTCCTTTACGATCCAACAACAAAAACAAAGTATAACGGTGATTTCCAAGTTCATTTCAAAGCTAAGACGCTCTATGAAACTTGAATTCATACCCAGGAAGAAATTCTTCAACTCTTTGAAAACTGTAAATGTACCCGCAATACTAAGAGATACGTAAAAAATCGTAGAATCAAGGAGGTGATGGGACAAAAGTAAGAAATAGTAGCTCTTATTTTCTCAAAGCCGACTGATGATCGACAATCAGCTCACGGTGCGAACTACTCTCATATACTCTCATTGCCGAGGCCGGCGGGGCTCTGATGTGGCGTGCACCCCTCCCCCCAACCCCCCGCGAAGGTCAAGACCTTGCGCTTGGAATTCTCGATAAGAGTCGATCTGCGGGCCGACTCTCCGTTTATATATATATATATATATTTGTGAGTGTGCTCGTGTCGGGCATTGCAAATGCAGACGCGCCTCTGTGCCATCCATCACTCTCACTTTCGCTGTTATACGATAATTTATAGTGTGTATGTGTGTTTGTATGTAATACGTGTGAATCTTCGTGGGATGGTTATCGATATTTTCGGACATCAAAATTTAATCGTCGGGCAAGGGCGTGAACTAGACCTCTTATAGCTTTAGACTCCTTCGAGAGACGTGTAATAATATACCCAATGTCAAGGATCGTTCGTGATAGATCTTGACAGAGAAATCTAAAGTATCCAGGGTTGAGGCGTTCATCTTATCGCGTCTTGACCTTCTTCGTCTTTTTCTATTTCTACTATTACTGCTACTATACTATGTAACTATTTCTACTACTTCTGCACACTTGTTTATTTTCGACAATGTTTCTTCCCGATTAGATTTGTGCTTTGGGTTTATGATGAGGATTTTACGAGATTTGCCGTGAAAAGTAATATTAGCGAGTGGAATCGATGTTTCATTGGCGAATTTTGAAGATTAAATTTACGGAAGTGGCGGAAGAGAATAAATACTCTTACTGTAAACTTTAAATACTTTTTCCGCATTCCCTGCACTGGAGTGTCTTAGCAGGATACAATGCTTTCACCTCGAAGATCTTCCGGATTGCAAAAAATTTTCATTCGGACGGGGTGATGATATTCAAATGGGAGCTAGATGAAATATATTCAAATTTGGGACTTGTGCAAATTTTATTTGTTGCAACCGCCAATAATATCTAAAGGAATTTGATTAAGAAATTTCCAAGTGATTTTCGAAATTCCTTCACAACTACGTCACGAGCCGAATAAACTGTACCTAAAATTGATTAAAGCGCCGCATCGTGCTAATTATATTTTGGATGCAAATGAGAATATTGTTGATGGAATTCGAAGACGATTACAGACCGATGATGGCTTGGGATAGAAGATGATAAAGTTCTCGCACTGATAAAGGAGTCTCACAATTCAAATCGCAATTCTATGAAACAATTAGAAAACTTTCACAACCGAGCTGTAAATTGTTCGATGTGACGCGATACGAAGGCGAGTTTTCGTCAAAGTTGCATTGGAAAGTTTTGTTCGAAAAGCAAAGTCTTGGTTGATGGTGAGTAATTCGAACTCTCCTAATTCGAAAAGCTCTCTGTCGACACAAACTCATACGACCCGTGCGAGAAATTCAATTTATCTTGGAGCAATATCGAGGTATCCCAAAGGAAAGTATCTCCGAGTGAACAAGACAATGCTTTTGGTTCCCGTAAAAAATTCACCTTTCAGCACAATACCCATACTTCAAGATATCTTGAGTTATGAGATTTTTGAAAAATTTAATAATAAAACTTGGAATATCAGTATATTTTATTGTTAGGTGGATCCTTTGAATGTGTTTATTTCTTCTAATGAAATAGGAGCATTGAAGACGAAGAGAACACACACTTTCAGAGTTCGGATAACTTATTGGAAGAGTTTTCCGAGTGAAAGAAAGACGGAAAACTTTGTAGTCTCTTATTGTCTCTTTTTCTCTTAAAATCTCTCTCTTTGTCACTTTAATTAATCTTTTTCTTTTGAAGTAGAAATAATGAGACACCATCAACATGATACAGGCGACCCGCTGTTCGTAGGGTTTCGCGAGATTCGAGATTTATCCAAGATGGAACGAGGGATCTCGATCGAGATCAAGTCAAGATCACAAACTTCTCTCGAACTCAAGATTCCTGACCAGATGAGATTCTTGAGTCGGCAATCTCGAAAGTCTTGAAAACCTTGAATTCTTCAAGTTATTTGACTGGATTTTGATTACTGTAGGTTTTGACTAGTCAATATAAGTCGAGTAAACTGTATAACTGTAAACTTTATCTACTCAAGAAACAACAGATTGACTTCAATCCGATAAAATTATGTACACAATTAAAATATGTTGGATACATCAATTCATCTCTTCATACAAGTTCATCTTCAATCCAAATTCTGTACATGTTAATATACATTAAATGAAAACCATTTCTCAAACATTTTTGGAGCAAATATTAACACTGCCGTATAGCCATGAACTTGATAATAACATTAATACCTCAATAACAATATATAATGAATGTCAAGACATCACAAGACTCAACATTCAAGTTCAAATCTCAAATGTCCACCTGATATATTAATTCCTTCAAATCCGAATGCATCCATCTATTGATACATACGAATTCTCGGATTGACCTGTCTTTCAGACGACAGCGATTTTCAGTCAGAAGTAATGCCATCTCCGAAAAAATCCTCTCCGATGGTACCGATGTGGGCATGATTGCTAGAATATCCCCAGTCATCGTGGATAAAGTCGGAAATTTGGTTAGATTTGCTTTTCACCATTGTAATATATCAACATTAGAAGCTTCCCTTGGTGCACGAAGATATATTTCGATCTCAGAATCCCACGTAGGATGCTGAACTGGAGGACTTATATGTAACGATTATACCATCGACCACTTTCTTAACATTAATCGTGACTCTCACTTTTTTGGGAAATCTTGACGAGAAATCTTTATCTCGTCGAGATGAGACAAGATATAGGTTTTCAAATCTTGCTCAAGGCAAGATGAGATTACTCATTTTTTATCTCGGCCGAGACAAGCTGAGATTGACAAGAAATCTCGCTCGTCTCGATCTCGTGAAACCCTAGGTGTTCGCGGTTAATGCGTATCAAGAAAATGACGCGAATGCTGAAACCGCGAATACCGGGACCTTAGACTTATGGGAAAAATGGGTTTATGTGTATACATACAGGGTGTCCGAAAAGTAAGGACCCCCCCCCCATTTTTTTCAGAAATGGTTGGGAATCGGGAAAAACACCGGAACACGTGTCCCCTTACTTTGAGGGGGACATCCGATGGTGGCCTTGTTTTTTACCTTAAGGCCAGTCCGTACTGCTTACTACTCGCCCACTACTCCACAGATGGCGCCACGGTAATTTGCATAGCGTAATTCAAACAGTATTTGATTTTTAAACAGTTACAAACACTTTTCGGACCAAATCATTGAGTCAGCGCGCTTCCCAATAAAATTTCCATTCATTTGAGCTTTGTTGCGTCTCAAAACTCGTGATATGTTTTGCGAGATTTGGAAAATGGCAATCGTGCATGACAGCGCGGTTTCTACGATGAGGCAGCCCAGCTCAAGATTGCAGATTTCCAAATCCTGCAAAATTTATTGCGAATTTTGAGACGCAACAAAGCCCAAATGATTGGAAATTTCATTGGGAAGCGCGCTGACTCAATGATTTGATTGAAAAGTGTTTGCAATTATTTAAAAATCAGATATAGTTGGAAAACCTGCATGTACTCCGGTGCGTGTCTGGTTGCGGTTCTGCGGGGACCACGGACTGTCCTTAAAGGTCATTTTCAAGGTCATTTGGAGGTCAACTGGATTTTTTAAAATGGAAACACCTACTTTTGACCTCGAATTCTGAAAGAACATGAAAAATGATGAAACTTTTGTTTGAAACTTTTTTTGACCCGACTTGACTGACTGCCGAGCATAATTTACCGTTGGCTTGAGTCCCCAACTATACAGGTTGGTGCAAGTGCAATGACCGTCGCACCACTAATCTCTCGCCCATAGCCACTCAGATCAGGCGTAAATTTTGCAGGGGTCATTCTGACACCATACGTGTGTCATCTCTGTACATAAAATCTGATTAGGAAAAAAAAAATTTCTGGCGTTCTCTCGGGACTTCTCGATATTTTGTGAGCGATACGTACTAACTCAAGTTTCGAGATTCTTTGTATGAGTTTCTCAAAGTAAAGTACGACATTGAACAGGAGAATAAACCGCGAGCTCATGCATTATTTTCGCGGTACACTTGATTCTGCAGCTGGGATTGCGCGTGAGCTTCGTCAATAGTTGAATTCGGAGTGGAATCTCGAGCATCAGAATGTTAGAGAAAAATGAATAATCCATTTGATAGAGCCACTTTTATAACTGAGAATAGCCTGTCCAGCGCTTCGAATAGATAGAAGGGTAACTACACTACCACTCATAATGTCAAGACTGGGGACCGCATAGCCATGCCCTCCAACAAAATATTGGTATCTCGGAATGAATATCCCCATTTTTCTGCTCTTCAAAATGCTTTTTTTCAAAATTATTCTCGAAGCATAAGGTCCGAGTTATGCGAGGAGTTATGGCTAAATTGAAGGCGAGTGCTTATGGGCAAATCTCAGAATTCGGTCCACTTTTGTTGAAAAATTTGAAAATTTCCAACATGGCAGGACTTACCCGGCAAACTTTTTTGGGTAAAGTCGTGCTCAAACAATGATAAAATGGTCGCGTAACTCATTTTGTAGCTTCGTCGCGCACTTGCGGTCGAATAACGAATAATCCTATGCATTTAAACGGGGGCCTCGTGTTACAATCACTCTCGTGAAAATACTTCCTTGCAGTGATGAGATGACCTTGGTATCAGAATAGTGAGAAGAAGTCGTGATCAACATTATACAATGCTTCCCAATGGCCTCCATCTACGATGGGGGCAGTTTGTATATGACTAGTTCCTCGCGAAACCGACCTACGAAAAAGGGTCATGTCTTAAATTTTTTTCTTGACTTTTTTATTCGATTCTATGGTACAAAATATGAACTTTTCACTACCTATGGGGCCCCAAAAAAATTTTCCAGGTACCTTCAACGTACATTACTTTGTTCGCTTGAATTATTTTGAATAAAAAAGTTAGGGTATTTTTTTCAGAAAAATGAATTTTTCTCGAATTCGTTCACTGATACAGATATGCGGCTTGCGGCATTCGAACGGTCTTTAAAAAACCTATCGAAATCGGTCTTGTAAAATTGATTTCAATGTCTTGGGTGATTTTATCGAGCAAAAGAGTGAAAAACATAGAAGATTAAATTTCTCAAAAACCCAATTTCTTAAAATTTTGAAAATTTGATATTCTATATAAAATTTTGTGTTCTTTCAGAAAAAAATAGTCCCAAATTCCTTTTTTGCGTTCTAACACCTATTTTCACCAATTATCATAAATCCATTTTCCAGGCTTTTGGAAATCGTCTGTTTTCTGCGCATGCGCAGAAATTTGGATCCTTGAAACCAATTCCATTGGAAAGCCAATCCTTCAAAATGACTACCTGCCGAAGTCAATTCCATGCATTCGAGCCAGAAATGCAACGTTCAAAAGACCACTGAATCTTGATAGTTCCTCAGAGGTGGGTCGGAGATACTGGAGACAGCAGTAAGGAAAATCCACGCCCGCCCCCGTTCGATGGCGTCCATCGACGTGTCGCACTCGAGCTGGAGGCTCATCTTTCATACGTTGTAGATTCAGTTCAAATGCATGAAATTGACTTCGGCAGGTGGTCATTTTAGAGGAATTTTTTTTGGCTTTCTAATGGAATCGGTTCCAGGGATCCAAATTTCTGCGCATGCGCAGAAAACAGATAATTTCCAAAAGCCTGGAAAATGGATTTGTGATAATTGGCAAAAATAGGTATTAGAACTCAAAAAAGGAATTCGGGACTACTTTTTCTTGAAAGAACACAAAATTTTACATAGAATATCAAATTTTCAGAGTTTCAAAAAATTGGGTTTTTGAGAAATTTAATCTTCTATGTTTTTCACTCTTTTGCTCGATAAAATCACTCAAGACATTGGAATCAATTTTACAAGACCGATTTCGATAGGTTTTTTAAAGACCTTTCGAATGCCGCAAGCCGCATCTCTGTATCTGTGAACAAATTTGAGAAAAATTCATTTTATTGAAAAAAAGATACCCTTACTTTTTTGTTCAAAATGATTCAAAAGAACAAAGTAATGCACGTTGAAGGTACCTGGAAAATTTTTTTGGGGCCCCTTAGGTAGTGAAGAGTTCATATTTTGTACCATAGAATCGAATAAAAAAGCCAAGAAAAAAATTTAAGACATGACCCTTTTTCGTAGGTCTGTTTCGCGCGGAACTACTCATATACGTTTCTGTTCTCCCCGAGATTAAATTACACGTGGTTCCAGATGCAGCGGGGTCCACATTTCCATGTTCCATACGAAAAAGGTATTTTTAAGGCTGAACTACGCAGAAGCAATTTTTCTTTCTATCGTGACAACAGCCACCAGGATTTGATGACATCAATCGGACTTAGCTACACTGTAAAAAAATTTTCCGAAAATCTTCAATCAACTGGTTGAATAAAAAATTCAACCAGCTGGTTGAATGGAAAATTTAACCATTTGGTTGAAAATTTAACTAGTCTATTCAATTCAACCATTGGTTGAGTTCTCAACCAAAAAGTTGAATAAATTCAACCAGTTGGTTGAAGATTTTCGAAAAAAGTTTTTACAGTGTAAATTTATACGTTCCGTCATGTTGAATCAGACCCCGTCTCCAGAATTTCATTATTTTTATCGACCCGATGACAGTATCGTAACCAAGAGCGATTCTTTAAAATGACGAAAATTTTGTGACACATACCAACAACTTTCATCAGCTCTCGCATCTCAGCAAAGACGGCCGTGAGGCAACAAAAATTCAATTCTTCAAAGTGTAATCTATCACCCATCCAATCCCCAGAATGGTTGATCAATCGCTCTCGAACCTACAAGCTAAGGCGTGCACGTGAAAATCGTTGCGACAGCCGAAAAATCAGCTTTCCTCACACAACACATCCCGTATCATTGAGCCAAAGCAAGATATGAACCTCAGAAGTATTCGGAAGTGTTGAGGACGAGTAAATTCTCGAAAATTTGCAGTGGAAGACCCCACTTGTCGAAAATCATGTCTCCTGAGACGTAAAACAGTTTGTAATCACAAAGTCGCCCGAATTCTGAGATTCGCTCTTATGCGTTCACCACCCCGAATCATGAACGGTAGTCTCGAGTGTAGTGTATCCACGAAGGGCCAGTACAAACTAAATCCTAATTTGGCTCTTGATGCTACGGACCTCGTACCAATCACTGTGAGAAGGACCAAGTTGATCCTCGTAGAAAGAATAAAAACCCGGATATGCTGGGCCCATCTCATAACTGGGGCTCATGTGCGAATAATACCGTATGTATTTGTATACAGACTACTGCGGAGGTTGTGATAAATAATTTTGTGATCGCTGCATAAAGTCCAAATTAGTTCCTTGAATAGCAGACTAAGACGATGCACTCTGTTTCTCACTTTCCAATGTTCGAAATTATAGGTATCAAACTTTCTTTTTTATGTCATTGCCGTGAAACAAATAACTAAATTATGAATATAATGCTTCCTTACCACTTTGCGGAAAACTCAATTTATATTCCCCAATGAAACTTTTCGAAATGAATATCCCTTTTGGAAATACAGATCTTCATGATAGGTGCATCTTCAAGTATAGTATTACATACGAACTTCCAACAAAGTTCAGCTCTTTACACTCAAAGGAAGAGAAGTTCCTTATTTTGCAGTAAAAAATGAGAAATTTTCCAATTATGAAATTTTTACACTAAATATTTTTTTGAAATTTTCAGGGCTGCTATCTAGGCTCTGACGGTGTAGCATCTTGTTCTAAGGACATTGAACTACATAAACAAGAATTTTGAAGCGATATATTCGATGTACTCTGAGAGGCATCAAATTTTTTACGTGGGGTCAATTTGACCCCAGTGTATCATTCACGGCTGACTTTGGATATGTGTCATTCAAGAGTTAAACTCACCAGATCCAGCAGCACTAAGTGACCCTCTAGATGGCTGCTGCTGTTGGGTCACTGAGACCCCACTGCTTCCACTAGTCAAACTGGCCTTGTGTAATCCAGGTAGCTTCTGTCCAAGTAAAGTAGGCACCAATGCTGCAGCTACAGAACTTGCAAGATTATTACAGGGTGCCAAAGCTGCCAGCAGCATTGCACCCTTTCGCTGCCTCTGGGGTTCTCTTCCCAATAAACTTGACGGTGCAGCTTCTGCTAAAGCTTTAAGCCTGCAGTCTGCGTATAGCGAGCTTGCAAACACTAATAGAGACCAATTGCATAACAGTCCTTGGGTAGCTAGACCCAAACCTGATCTAGGAGGATAGAACTTTAAAAGGGCACCAACGTCGACCAGGAGAGGTAGGCAGATGTGTAGTAGCATCAAAGCATAGAGGAGTAACCTGTGCCTGCATTCCAGACGCGCCAGCCTGAATTTGGCCTGTGAACATAAATATGAATGCACGTTCTGCAGATCACAATCGTTATTTGAGGAAGTTGAATTTTAGATTTTGAGAATTGAAATGGTTTTTTGGAGGATGCTGCTGAACTTGGTGATCACTGTGTGGTGGAAAAATCTTATCTCACTTTAGCGTTTATCTGAGGCACGTGAGCGGTTCGATCTTTGACCCCTCTTACTCTAAAGAATTTCAATGATATCGTTAATGTTTTTGAGAGATTTGAAGGATAATTTTTGCCTCTGTAAATATCTTGATGTTTATCTAATTCTTATAGATACTGGAACTAAACTACCCGAATATCATGAAAGAGTGTTTCATATCAAGTTCGAAGAGGTCATGAATGTTGAGACCGACCTGATTTTGTGGTCGCGTTTACTTTGAAAATCACAATGTTTCAACGAAAATTTTGTGATTTAGAATTTCCTAATCTCAAATTTCTAAAGTCAGAATTTCTGAATACGTACATTCGATTTATTTTTGAAAAACTAAGGAGCATAGAACACGGGGTTCGTGTCGCAATCCTCCCTATAATTTTTTTTACAGTTTGGTGTTACCTAGATTATAAAAAATTCATGGGCCTTTTTCGGAAAATTACAGCCCAAAGAATTCTAATATGGCGAAAATATTGATACATACTACAGTTGTTTCGAGACTTCTTTGCATGATTTCATGTACGAAACGGTAATGTTTTCGGATGTATCTCCCGACAAAAGATCCATTTAACATATTTCCCACAGAGTTTTTCCATGTCCCATCAGATACCATACCGTAAAGTTTTTTGGAAAAGACTAGTGCTTCAGAGGCTGAGTCATCCCCTTCGAGTATTTGGCAATTCAATCTAGCTTGGCGTAAATGCAGCTTGACGAGTCTGTACATTGAGTAGACCAATGAAGAGAGGTTGGACAAAATAGTGAAGATGGGTATCAAATTATATTTCACAAATATTGTCGAGTGGAGCTAAAGTTGTTGTAATCGTCATGATTTTTAAACGCTTTTATTAAACGCTTTTATTGCACTTCACCGAGTTGCTAGTTCGGCAGCTGCCCGACTAGTGAATTTTTTAAAATAGGGACACTATACAATTTCGTCATTTCTGTCCAATCATGATGCACAATTTTTTGTTAGCTCCTCCCACAAGATATACGTCGTTTGCTCGTACGCGTTAGGGCCAAACAATATTGCTGAAACGAGTGTGTAAAGTAAACGTAAGTGTGTGGTTTAATACTTTGTGCTTGTGTCCCAGTGTATTTTTTTTCTCAGCGTATAAGTTGCCTAATATTCTGGCTTTATCGTAGATGACATGGTTAGCAATGTGCGATCGTAAACATTTCCACGAATTGTAACGTGAGAGGGAGAGAGATGGCATATACGAGCAAACGCCTTTTGTCCGACTTTCTGTATTCAGGCCAGTTTTGATTTGTTGCCTCGGATCGGGTAAAATCACGTATTTCTGATCACTCGTAGCTCGTAATAATTAGGCCTGGGGGTTGATTTTGACAAAAAAATGATTAAGTAAACGAACAACTAACTATGCAAGATATAACTGAGCACATCAAATAGTTAACTATGTTTCTAAAGTATGATGACAGTTAACTATATGATACATTTTAATGGTGAATATGAACAATGGTTGACACAACTTTTGATTTCGGTGTTCGATTGCTAAAAAATAGCTTCTACACCTTGTCACGAGAAGTGAAAGCGTGGGGCGCAAAAATATCCAAACAAACTATTACGAGATCAAGTGTTTCATTTCATTAGTTCGTTGAAACCTTCATATATAGCTCACTATTTTCGAGGTATACACATGAGGTATCATATTTGTTGAGAAAATGAAGATGCTTGATAACTTGTGTGCCTGGACCAGAATATATTACCAAGTTTCTTAACAACCTTATTAAAACAATTATATAATCTCAACTGCTTGGGATGAAGATGCCCCACGCCTTTAGTTTTTGTGATAAGAAGTGGAAGTCAATTTTCAGCAAGCGAACACCGAAATCACAAGTTGTGTCAACCATTTTTCATTTTCACCATTAAAATATATCATATAGTTAAGTGTCATCATACTTTCGAACATAGTTAACTATTTGATGTGCCAAGTTATATCTTGCATAGTCAGGTTTTGTTCGTTGTCAAGTGAATAAAAGCGTTTTTTAAAAGTTTTCTTTTACCAATTTTTTCGCCTGAATTCTGATTTCCAGAAACATGTACTGAAAAATTCGCTTGTAGAAGTATTATACTGTATTAGAAATATAGTCTCAGAGAAACAGGTTAGAGAATTCATCATGCAAAAGACTTGATTAGGAAAAATGATGCGCCGAAAACTACCAGGATGAGCGACTCTTCTCCCATACAAAGAAAGAACGCAGGGGATCGATTTATAAATTGGTCAAAACACAAAATCTCAAGTCGATCCTTCAAAAGTCAAAAAGGACTTATTCTATACAAAAATTTTCAACCTTTCAAATGGAGTGGACACGAGAATGCGAGTGTGGTGTGATTAATTGGACGACGCCAGGCGCTGAACAAAAACGGCCTCGGGTGTTTTCGTACAGATAAAGTGTGTGTCATCGGCCGCACTTTGGTCGCGAGGTCGCGAGGCGCGGTATAGGTAAGGTATACATCTCGCCCAAACCGTGTGTTACATGCATCTGAAAATACAGATCCACTACTGTGTATACGATATACACGAAACTTGTACATTACGATGTACATACACCCTCGAGGCGTGCTCTATCCCCAGTCGATGTACCAAAGCTAGATAAGTATAGATATAGACATTAGCAAGTACACAAAGTGATAGGTATATGCCACTGCTGCTCGCAAGTTATGCTTTGATCTTGGTGAATCTCAGTGTATATCGGTGTGAGTGTATGTAAAACCTGCAAGGTATAACTGTGTGAACTCAATGTGTGTGTGTGTGTGTGTGAGAGAGAGATACCATATTTTTTGAGCCCGATCCAAGAAAGGCCACTGAATTTACGATGAATGCCGAGGAAATGATTGATGAAATATTTTGGATCACAGTGAGCTTGCGAATCGATTTCAAACTCGACTACTCAATTGAGAGAAGGATCGAATGCAAAATAAAAACGAATTCCCGTGGGGCACGCTCTTGCTCGTTTCCTCCTTTGTTGATGCGGTCCGTTTTTTTTCAACTTCCTCAATTCGAACTGGGATCCCGCATCCTTCGTATTTTCGCGAATAAAGTCGGATGCCTGTTGCACGATTTCTTATTCGCTGTTTATTCGAAGTTTTGTGTTCATCTATTTGAGAATTCATGATGGCATTTTGAAATAGTTGAGACACTTTGCAATGAATAAGAAATGATTGATTGTTATTTTACTGATCTAATAAGATGATACAAATTGTTAAAATAATAGGAGATTGAACGCTGGGAAAGATCTTCTGAAATTCCAATTTATGTGAAACTATTGAAGCAAGAATAGCAGTCTTTTGAGATCAAATTCAAATCATCTCGAATACGTGTTGTTTTTTCCTGAATATTCATTCTTTTGGCGAGAAAGTCCTTTGATACTCCAACCGCGAAACGAGCTTTGACCCGTCTAAGCCATGCCTCGTTGCATTCTTTTTTGAAATGATTAAAGAGCTTCTTGTTGCATGCCACGTATCTTGACCCATTTGGATATGATATTTTCCAGAGGAATAAATCTGGAAATATGATTCGATTATGAACAAACTATTTTTTGATTTATAAAGGAATCGAGGATCTCCATTTGGAATGTGGCCCAATTCAAGTTATTATGTTCATAAATCAAAATCAGAGGTATTCTCAAGAACTTGGAACCAAATAAAAATAATGAATCATTACATAATTTGAAAACTGAGGGAAGCTTTCTGAACTATAGAAGACTGATTTTGACATGAAAAATTACTGCAACTTGACCTATATTTGGTTTCTGGGATTTCAGTTGAAAAATATTTCAAGGGGCTGAGCTGAAAATACAATTTCCTATTGTACAGAAGTTGCTCAAATTTATTCCAACAAGAACTCTAAAGTATTTTGAAAGAGGTCGAGTTACCCAGGATTCTCGCAATTTATGTCTTGCTCGAGATTATTTAAGTGATATCTGAGTATTTCCAACTTCTCAAGATGGTATGATAAATAATTGAACTTCACAACCACTTGCCACAGATATGATCCGAAAAGTGTTGAGGTTTGAAAATATAAGATCAGTGAATTCTTAGCTGCAATGATAGAAGTCTTCTAAAAGGTCTCCAGAGTATGAATACTTTTGAAAACATTGAATTGAATCCTAGAAAAATTGAGCTTGCAATTTTTGAAAGAGTCAGAAACTTTACTCCGAGCAGTAGCTGAAATCTGAATACGCGATTGTACAAAAAAGATGCCAATTACTCTTCCCGAATGACTACATAAGGTAAAAGCTCTATCGAGTACAATGCTCAGAGCCTGGCAAATTCCTTCCTTATAAATCTGAGACCTTCGTTTGAGATGGTCTTTACGAGATTTGAATGAATCTGAGATGCGTTTGAAGATTTGCAATGACTTTTATATGAAACTCATTCTGCAATATCAGACTGACTTATGGATGATCAAAATTGTACGCGAAGGAATTTTAATGGGAAGTAAGAATCAAATGTCTTGTTGTTACACGTATAGTATCCATACATTCAACTTGTTGAGCTGACTGGTATTGCCTATTTCTTCAAACATGCAATAGAACCATGAACTTCCACGCTGCCGATATCATCGTTAGATGGCAAAGTAAGTTCTTTATTATTGCGGTATTTTTGCGATGACTAATCCTGAGAGGTCATCACATCCGGATCACGGATTTGACTGAAACTTTGGAAATAGTCTTCTTTTAGTGCCAAAAGATGAAGCTCAAAATTTTAGACCCTAACCCTCGAGCACCAAGGACATTAGCATTGCAGGTATACCTATATGTATACATTTCAACATGGGCCCATAATATGGACAATGCTGATGTTCTTGGACGTAGCTCGGAAACGCTTGAGCGTTAGGGTCTATAATTTTGGATATCGTCTTTTTATGGTAAAAGAAGACTATTCCCAGAGTTTCAGTCAAATTCGTGATCCGGATGTGATGACGGCTCCTAGTAAGATTAGGTCAATAAAAAAAATCTGAAAAAATTCCGGGATGTACTTGAACATTGCAGGAACAATTTTGAGAAGAAGGAAGGTCAAACATTGGTTCAGGCACGAGACAGTGAAATAAAAAACAATCCAAGTCCAACATTCGAGTAGCCTTTTTCGTTGTCAATACGTGAATAATGTTTGTACACTGCGCTATATCAGTTGATAAATATAAAGTTCGATTTTAAAGTCGATAGAATCGATTGATCAGACTTTCTACCTGATCTATTGGAACAATGCCAAACAACACAAGCATTACTCTGAAAATGTTCATCATTTGAAAGATACTCAAGAGTGATAATGTGTACGAGGAAAGAAATGAATGATTGAAAAATTTAATAATAGCCTCTAGACTATGATACTTACTTGACTGAGCTGAAAAAAGGCCAAGTGTATGAGGCCAAATGCCGAAGTAATAAGCGGGAGTCCGATATCCCACAGAATTGGCCCAACACCTTTTGGCATTATCTGTAAAGTGTAATTAGAGTGCAATTGCTCAACAGGATTGATTCCCACATTAAAAACGAATGTTAACTGCGACACCATCAAGTCGAGAAGTCCACCTACCTCTTTAATACTGTAGGGGTCTATAAAAAGGCAGCCAGATCTTGTAGCACCCAAGAGGCAAAGGAAAAAGTTTATCGCAGGCATTAACGGAGGCGTCAAAGTTAAGGACCTGTAGAGTAAATAGTTTGTTGAGAATTCTATGATCTCAAAGGGTAATGCTGGTAATATATTTTCCCCCCTCATTCTTTTCATTTTTCCCTCGTGTTTTTTTTTTTTTTTTTTTACTTTTGTTTGGGTGGTGAGCGATACTTTAAGATGTTGAAAACAAGGTCAAAAAGTACCCTCACTGTGAGAATTTCCCCCATATTAGTTTTCGTTCCGAGCAACCAAGTAGCTCGTAAAATCTTAAAAATGGTTCTTGTATTCGATCAAAGTACGATAAATATAAAATAGTCTGAAAACTTTTAACTAACTATTCCGAAAGATTTACTCTTTGTACGATCAATTAAGCGTGATTCATCTCCTGTTGCAAGCAAGCGCTCGATCGAAAGTAAATACAAATATTTGCGTTAGAATTCACTTCAGTCGTGTTGAAGTTACACAAGGCTCTGTTCTCATACAGATGGAGAAAACCGCAAATCTATCCCCGGGGAAAAATTGAGAGAGACAGTGGCCTCAGGGTGGTAGATAAAAATTCTCTTTGAAACATACACAATATGAGCTCACACATTGCTCTACTGTGTCTACAGAACAGGCTGATTATTTTTGAAATTAAAATTGTAAAATACTATGAAAAATCAACCAAAATTAATCACGACTATTTTGTCATGTTATTGCCTTTTTATCGCATCACATTATTTCAAAACAATGTCTGTGTACACTACATCAAACGAGAGAGTTCTTTTTCTGGTCGCGAAAGTATCTCTTCCTCAATTTTACCATCGATATTGGAAATGCTTCCGAGCATAGAGAGGCTCCACTCTGATACAAATGGCAGAGGAATTTCTTTGAGCACTATTGGGTGGAATGTATAACGAGAAAAATTTTGATATTTCCCAAAATTGATCGTACATTTTCATCTCTTCTGAATGTATAACTTGCAGATCCTCATTAATTGACACATATACTACCTTAATGATTCAAATTTTAATAATCTCTCATACAAAGCCCTAGTGAATTTTTTTCTCGTTGTAATCTTGCCAATCAAACTATCTTGCTGTGGAATCTTTGTCAATGCCAATATAGAGTCACTTCAACGGCTAGGTATATTCCCTTCATCCCGATTGAGAGATGCAATTGAAGCTTTAGCAAAGCGGATTGGCTCCATCAGCGATTAGAGGATAGTGGATTCTCTAGAGAGATGGGCAAAGGCAAGCAATTTCTCTTAGTGCCCAATACACCTACGTCATCGTTGGAGTTGTAGCCCTTTAGCCACGATGCACCACAGATTAGTCGGGAGAAAATTAAAAACGATATTATACCAATTTCTTAAATAACACGAGGTACATCAATAATTATTATTTTTGTGTGAGGGGGGGGGGGGGGGGACTCTGAAACCTGTATATTTCTACGAGATAAAGAGATAAAAAACAAATATTCAGATCAATCCACGAGTCCATAGCGTATTGTTTTAGGACGACGTCTCGACAGCCAATCTACTGGCCTCCAACCAATATCTATGAGGAGTTGTCAATCGTTAATCCTTAATTACCAACTTGGTAGACTTTTGGCACACCCAGAATTTCATTATTGTCTATAATGCTAAAACTTCCTTTCCATAGCTCAAGACTTGGATGTAAATTCATATTTCAATATTCTCTTACAGATGTGGAATCATCCCGAAATTTTTGGATTTATTATTTTTGAAATAATAAACAAATTGAGCTCTCAAAATCCATTGGCGACATGAGTGGAAATTTTCAATTTTTGCAATTTACACCCAATTTCAGCTTTAATACGTCATCTAAGGTCTATTTATCAAGACAAAATCAGTTCGAGATTGAATTTTGCAACTTGTGGCGTTATTTTTCGGAAATGGTAAAAGTTATCTTCTGCCTGACCTCCAAAACTGAATTTGTTGAGAATTTTTCCAGGAAAATCCAGGAATTTTCCGACCATCGATAGATCATCGGAATATGTTTTTACTGGTCCTCAAATGGCTGAGCTTTGAAAAAATAATTCTCTCATGTCACTTACTGCACTGAGTTTTGAAAATTGGATAAATTTAACGAAATTTGCCAAAAATCTACCACGTTGGTTGGAGTGTAACTTTATTCCACGTTGGTAATTAATGGTTGAAAATCAAATGATATGATAAATTCTGTTAATACGGATCAGTATTCACCTTGATCTAATCTGTAAAACAAATTTCGAAAAACTCCAACCAGTTGGTTAAAGATTCGACCAATTTTTCACAGTACAAGATATCACAAGTAACATTGTTAGAAGTCTAAATACTCATTAACTACTGCACGAGAGTCAATTTTTCGGCATTTTCTTCTCTTTCTGGAATTTAAACAATGTAAACAGTTGATCAGGTGAACAGACGTCAAGGGTAAAAGAAAATACCAAAAAAAAATTGTCTTGTACAGTAGCTCATGACTACTAAGACTCATCATTCTGTTATTTGTGATTTTGTGGATCAAGGTGAGCATTGACCTGTGCCTAAAACTTCATCTTGCCGTTCTGTTTGTATGCTAATACATGTTCATAGACTCGATGAGGACAAGAAGATAGCTGTCAAATTTTTGTTCTAAATAAATACACCAATGACTCGTAATTTAACTGTTAATTCATCCGCATTGTATCTTAAGCGAGTGCATTATCATGTATTATAGTTTCTTACAATTTACCCAAAAATTCACGACTCTTACATGGTAGGATAATTATAGTAAGATATTGATCAATGATAAATCTGACCTGAGATTAAGAAATGAGAAGAACGTGTAGAAGCTGAGCACGAAGAAGAGACAGGCAAAGGTATAGGCGTGCAGCGAAAAAGCCCATTTTAGCTCCTGGTTAACCGATTCCCACGAGGGCGCAAGCACGAGTTCTCGTCTCAGCATCAGGCCTATCATTTCGTCCATGCACGTAGTTTCGTTGCCTATCTGCTGAAGCATCTGGGCCCCGACTACAGCTGAACCGTTCGATACAGCAGCTGCAGCTATCATGGCACACAAATTAAACCAAATTCACTCAAAAACCATTTTCCTAATCATCTCACCACACATCAGTGCCAAAAATAAATTTGGGCCCTTTGATACGCTGCACCACGTGGTCAACGCTTAAAAATTGTGGGAAACTTTTAAAATAAAGAAAAAAAAATCTCACCAGCTAGATAGTAACCTATACTTGTCGAATTCAATCCGAGCCCATTCATGACTCAGGCAATCATCGTGCAGGGGCATCAGGCCCATAAACTACCAGCTACCGAATACTATAACCGTATACCAATGAGCATACGTCGACTCTCTAAGGAAAGGTATATTATAAGCTACGGGCAGAGAAGCTCGCAGGATACTGATGTGATACACAAGCTTTGCAAGCTCCAGCAACAGGCTAGCCTCGCGCCGCCGCCACCGCCACCGCCACCGGATCCGCTGCCACGCCGCCCCACTGGGGGCCAATTTGAATTGCCTCCCAACCCCCTCCCCTTCCTCTTTCTGTGAATCTACCGTGCGCGCGACCGTGGCCGTATATTGATTTCAAGATGCCCACCACCACCACCACCACGTGTCTCTGTAGGAAAGCCCGCGCGCAAGCTCTACTCGCTAAAATAGATGTATGTGTGATCATGTGTGCATGTGTCTATGTACGAGTATGAGGGTTATAGATATAGGGATAGGAAGTGTGAGGGACAACGGCTTTTATCGAAAATTCATTTGTTTGCCAGTAGCTTTCAGGCAAGTGTCTGTGCGGCATTTATGGATAGATAGTATGTGGTACATAGGCATTTAAAGCATTTTAAGGGGTGGCTATAACCGCTGCTGACGCGTCGTGACTGTAGATACAGAGTTTCGCATCAGCACGTGCTTCGGATAAGACAAGGGGGTATATATGTGGGATGCGCGTTTCTAGGTTGAGCCCGCGCTTCGGCTCTTTATACTCTCGATCGAGCTCGATCATCGTGAGAGATGCTGCGTCGACAAATTTTTTGGTAAGCTGTAGAGGGCTTCGTTCCTGAACTCACTTGTGAGAGAATAACCAATGGGGATGCGAACTTGGCTATTGGGTAAAGCTCGATTGAAATGTAGACGAGATTTGATATGCGAGAAAATTGAAAGATGAAGAATCTACTAGGGTGTGAGAGTAATTTTCAGTAGAATTCTCGATGTTTGGTCAGACTTATTCTAAGAAATATCACGATTTCTGCTCAATAGACTGGTCTATTCGAATTTTCGAATGTGAGTCATTTCGAAACATTCCGAACGGAACCCATCACCAGGAGGATCTAGAAAATTGAGCAAAAACTTGGTTTCAGTAGTAGCATGTTGAGATAATGCGAAAATAGTTGGGCGCGTACGCTCAAAAATAAGTCTTCCGAGCCTGGGATGAGCCTGCAAACACAAGGCAGTTATAATTTATCATCATGAGAACTCTAGAACCGCGTTTGAAGGTGGCATTTTTAGGTTATGACGATGAAAAATTCCTTGTGGATCAATTCCGAAATACCGTGGGACTCAGGGCTTACAGAAGGTCCATTTGTATCTCCTCTGAGCCGATTTTTAAAAATCGTATCTTCGGCGAGATTCGAACTTTCCCGACTGTTAAGCGCACCTTCTTTACTAGGACTATAGTATTTTGAAGAAGAAAATTGTTCAAGCCCGCGACAACTGATCCTATTAACTTCTAAGGGCTAATTAGGGGGGGGGGGGTATTTTAGCGAGCTCTGGGACCTCTTCAAAACAATTCATTCCCACTAGAAAAGTGATGATCGACTCTCGTATGTAGATATTTTGAAGGTTTCGAGAAACTCTGCAATTTGACCACTGGTAAGAGTCGACTATCGTACTTTTCAAGGGAGGTACGCTAGATAAAAGTTGAGACATTTTGTGAAATGCCAAAGTTTGAGCTCAATTCACAAAAATCGATTTCTTCCCTTCGCATCCAAACCTGAGCAAATTTGTCCTTTGGTACGAATACTATTACCTATCTAGAACAGTAATGTAGGTGTCATATTCAATCTTGTGATTTTATTGAGCCCATTCAAAACAGCCTTCTCTGACTTTTGGCTGAAAATGACAACACAAACATAGCTTGCACATGCTTCCATCTAAACTTAACACGTTCACTGCGATGCACCCGTGAGGCCCACTTTTCGTTGAGCGACAGCTCACTTCTAACGCCTAACAGCGGAGATGTATCCAATAGCTTATGTCGCGGGTGTTTCTTGTTGTTCACGTTGTAATGAACATGTGTGCGAAGCAGTTTCAGTATCGGACTCGATTCCTCTGAGTTCTCCTAGATTTTTGTTCTTTAGGCAATTTATTCATTATATACACGAAATCAAGCGATTAACAGCAGACTACTCACTTTGAGGTCGATGACCCTCAACGTATTTTAGCTCATTTGAAATTGAAAGCTTAATTCAAGACCTACAAACTGAGTCCGAGTACATTGGAAAGTATTTGACCTCATTCGAGTAGTCTTCAATTTACGCGAGGGAAAAAATTAGGCTAATCCGAAAAACGTGGGTTCTTCCAAGCACAGCTTTTGCTCTATCTTATCTGTATACTATCACGCACTGTAACTTTTGGAACCCGAACTAGAGAAGAGATTCTTCTATTTGAATATCTGGTTCCAAACGCTGAAGTACGTCAATGAACCGCAGCCCAAGATCAGGCTCAGCAATGCTGAAGCACGCTAGAACCATGATCAAACCTTATTGTCTGGGCGGAACAGATATTGGAGTACAGATTCTTTTGGAGGCTCATAACATTGGATTTGATGATTTTATCAGTATATCACCCTAATCCTCATGAATATTCTCCATATTAGAGAAAAAATGTTGGGCCCCACCAGTGGGGCCCGCTCCATAGAAAGAAGGCTGCCAACTCTGTGTGCGATGGGCCCCACCGGTGGGGTTCATTAAAATTCATATAAATACTGTAGAAAGATGCCAAACTGATGATTTTCCAAAGGTTTGGCTTCCGAGAGTGCTGAGACGCACATTTGTACTCTCTCGCAATCCAGACCGGAATCGCAATTTCGCCTTCGCAGTGAACGTGTTGAGTGCGCCAGTCTGTGTGGATTTACTCTCCAAAGTACACTCAGGAGGAAGGTGAACTGCGTCAGGGTTACGGTCAGCTTTAGTTCGAGATCTTTCGTCTCAGTCCACCTTCCTGCCGAGTGTTCCTCTAAATCAGTGTGATGTCCGCAGGAATGTTGCGTACATCTGCGAAAATTTCTTCGATTTGTTCTGAATGAAATGAATAAAAGAGAGTGGACTCGCTCAATATTTTTAGAGTCTGCGGAAGATATTATTAGCATGAGGCAATATGATTACTCAAGGACGAAGTATCGTACGGAAGTGTATTGAAAATACGAGATAGTGCGCATGTAAGAATGAATCGGGGCCACGGGGCCCCGAACGAATGTGTGGTTGTGTAATGAAACGATTCTTGTCTGAAAACAGCTATTGTTACCAGTCAAAATGTGTAGCGTGTGAGTCACTCATAGTATAGACGATGCAAGTATGTATGAATGTCTCAAAATATCAAGACTCTTTTAGATTACAAAATTAATCATGTTCTATACCGATAATGAATAGGCAAATAAATGTGCGTTTGCGACCTCCGATATGGTACCAAATAGCTCAATGTCAAAGAACCCCGCCATAGATGATAGGATTTTGGCTCTCAGCGAATTTTACTGAATCGGAAATCATTCGATAGAGCTTGAAGAGGTGAACAAAAGTCTCCTTATTACCGTGAAGCCCGAAAAATCCTTGTTCTCGAGTGATTAGGTCGCAAAGTTGCCGATTTTACCGGGCTCAAATAGGGTTATGGCACCAATCCAACAATAACATACCTTCGAATTCGCTCGGCTCGTTCGGTATTTTGCGGCTGAGTAAGACTGATTCAGCAAGAATCTTTGCATTGCACGCAATTCAATAATCTTTCCGAAAAACCCCCTCACTGTTGTCACTCTCGCGGGATATTCTTCATGCGTACAGAATCGAAACGCTTAAAAAGATCTCGATAATTCAAATACGGCCAGCGGGATGTAGTAGATCATCAAGGCAAATGTAAAGCATCAACATGTGTTTTACATCAACGAGATACATGCAATATTTAGAGCTGCCTCTACGCCAGCATGCGTCCAGCATAAGTAGCGTCTTTCCGATGAAAGATTGAGAAATACGTCGCTACTCTCTCAGTGCAACACTGAAACATAGCATTGTGTCTCTTTCTTTGCACTGTATATAGTTGAAAGTCACGAGATTCTTACTTTTTCAGTTTGCAGGGGGGGGGGGGCTCCCACAGAACATTGAGAAAAAAATCTCTATGGATCCTCAGAGAGATATTTGTTCTGATTTTTGGATGACGATTGGATTTCGCATCATATTGCACCCGGTACTTAGAGCTTGAGGAAATCAAATGAGGTCCAACTTTATATCGGCCAAGGTCACGAAAATCTTTTTGATTATTTTTGGGTTAGAAGATTAAGACTTGTACGGGAGAGATGTCAATTGATTCTTGAGAAAAGATTCGTTTTGGTGGGTATACATCAGGAATAAAAACAGCCATTCACTCTGGCAAAAACTCGTGAAGCATCGAACTCTTTCTTTCCGAACTAGGTGCAACCTGACGGAAAATGTAACGGAGGCTTAAAAACTGATGGAAATCGTATTCAGAAGTCAAGTCACATTTTGACGTCAGAATGTGTTATTATTTCTATTTCTGATATTCTCTTGAGGGCTCCGGTATTCTGTTATTTTCTTGAACGGATTATTGAATTGCGTGTAAGGCAAAGATTCTTAGACTGCAGTCTTACGTAGCCGTAAAATACCAAACGAGCCGAGCGAATTCGAACGTATGTTATTGCTTGATTGGTACCATAACCCTATTCTATCTCGGTAAAATCGGCAACATTGCGACCTAATCACTCGAGAACGAGAATTTTTCGGGCTTAACGGTAATAGAGACTTTTGTTCAGCTCTTCGAGCTCTACCAAATGATTCTCGATTCAGTGGAATTCGCTGAAAGCCAAAATCCTATCATTTATGGCGGGGTCCTTTCCCCTCAAAAGTATATGAGAGAAAACCTCCAATCGACGAATGCCACACCTCGTCGGAGTACCCCTAATCATATGGATGTCAGCCTTCGTAACAAAAATAACAAGGTGTCAGTACATGATTCGTCTATTAAATCCCCTCAAATGTGACGATCCAGCTTGTGGGACCTTCAAACAAAGCATATTTAAAGACGTATGTGAGCTATACTCGCTCTCTTGTTTCCTGACTACCAGTCGCATCGCAATGTCTCACAGTATTTCTTAGCAGATTTTCTTGGAATATATGTGCAACAACCCTGTATACGATCTCTGATATGGAAGAAATAAAAGTGAGTTTGAAATGTTCTCAATATTATTCAAATTCTTTGAATGCTTTTCGAAAACTAGTCGAAAGTTAGTAGGATGAATTTAAAAATCAGTATCTTCAAATACGCGCCATTATGTTAATGAATCGATGGTCAAGTATGAATCCTGGGTTATTGGAGGAAACTCTAGGCCCAAAAACCAATTTTCAAATTGAACGGCTAAAGTTTGGGGAGTGAGTATCATCTTTCTGTTGAGACTGTCTTCACCCCCAAAACCCCGTTCTTCACATCAGTGTAAAATCTTCCGGAGGTGAACCTCAAGCCAGAGCCAAATAACAGACGGTTCTATTCAACGTTCTGAGCCTGTTATATTAGATCTCAGTTTGCTCCTGGCTCGAGGTTTGTCTTTGGAAATTTTCACACATTTTTGGGGCCAGTCTGGGATGAATTCCACACAGATTCGTCGTGCACATTAATCCAGACGGAAGTCCCAAACGTCTACATAGAACCAGGAAACGACCCCCCCCCTGGGATTCTTATTGCTTTGGTAGTTCTTTATTGAGAAACATATCGGCTTACGTTTGTGGTCGAAGAAAAAAAGCGATTTTTGTCAATAAAGCTCAAAGTTTGTCAATTCACGAAATTGCTCAACGTCTATCGATTGTACCTCCCATAAACAGTACGATAGTCGAGTCTAACCAATGGGCAAATTTTAAGATTTTTCAGAACCTCCGTAAAGCGTTTTGGCGAAAGTCCATTATCACTTTTCTAGCACGAGCTAGATAACTTCGAAGAGGACCCAAAAATCGCCACAATTACTCTCAGCAAATAGTTCCTGAAAGTTGCTGGGATTAATTCTCAATCTTGTACAATTCCTCTCTCAAAGATACAAGTATTAACGAAAAAATGCGCTCAAGTGCATAAAAAGTCGAGCCTCGTCGGGGCAGTGATTTTTTGGAAATAGACTTGTAAGAGGTCAAAATTGTTCCAAACTAGTTCAACATAGTGATATGGAAAAGATATTTTGCAAATTTTTTCATACCTCCCTGATGGTGCTGGCTATCGCCGAAACGTTCTGGAACCGGAATGACTTACATTCCATTACATTGATATGTGACTCGTCGTTTCTTGGGCACGGCTACCTATTTGACCGATAATATTATTGGCTCCGTATACTTCCACTCGAGTTAAAATATTTTGAATTTTGACTCGAGCAATTTGTGAGGCCAAGGTACGTCAGATTCCCATGCGAAGAAACCACGAATAAACTAGATGACAATTGCGGTGAGTGAACCAGTCAGAGCGCGTTTCCGTGGCCCCAGTTCCGGCGGAAACAACCACCACTTCATTAATTACTGGGAACCGGGTCGACTTCGGCCACTTTGGAGCTTCTAATCAAATTCTCATTGCGATTTTCCGACGAAACCTATATGGGCGATTCCGCCGAAAGGAGGGTATTTTGGACCAAATTGTCACGACAGAGTGATTTGGGTCAAAATAGTACATTAAGCAATCAGGGTGGGAAAGAGAATACCCAGCACGAGTGGCCGGGAAGAGTGCGAGAAAGTAACTTTCTCGCACGGTTCCGGCGACGAGTACGGGAACTTCCCACCCGTATTGCTTATACTATTTTATGTAACCCGTGCGGAAAACTGTGCCTCCACGGTATTTCTGTGGCGGTCAGACTAAAGGGCGTAAGTCCAATTTTCATAAAATTTGAGTTAAGGCATCTACGATGTTCTACTGAATCATCTCCATCACTTAGAACTCCTCCTGGACCAAAATACTGCATCGCTGGCAAAAAATTCCATTCGTAAAAGAGCGTAAGCCCACTCTCCTGTATTACAATGATATCATTCAAACGCATTTTTCTCGATTTTCATTCAAATGGACTTACGCCCTTTAGTCCGACCGCCACAGATTTGAAGGCATTAGCCGGATTGGGCTTCTGATAAGATCATTAGAATTGTTTTTTTTAAATTCTGTCTTCTATTCAACCCATAGACGATTCTATTCTGTTGATAAATCTTTTGAAATTTCAATCACATTGATTGACAAGTAGTTCCTGATCATTATGAATGGACTGCAAAATTTCGACTAGTACACAAGACGCACTATATTAACCATTATTCATCTGGTACATCAAGGCGAATCAGGGGGTGAGGGGGTGGCGCCGGAGGGGGGGGGGAGCGGGTTCCAGGGGCGGCAGCCCACGACGAAGCCCCCGCCGGGGGGTACTGAAAAAAACGTCTGAAAGATGTATCAAAAAACGAACTTGCCATCCAGTACATTACGATGCTGCACAAGTTGAAAAAGTTCTCAATTTCCAGAATTTCAAATCCTGTTTGATGAAATTCAGGTTTTACAAAAAACATAGTAATAGAACTTTTGAATAAATAGATTTTATTGAATTGAAATCACAAATACTCATTAAATATACCTTTGTGAGTATATTGACTCAAATTAATTGAACAGCACATTTTTCATGAATATCAACTACAATAAAAAATGCATGAAATCACTTTGACCTAGTTGAAGAACCAATCTCCTCATATTGTTTTGAACCAATTTAAATTTTTTGAATTCAATTCATCTAGAGAATATAAACGAAAAATTTTCTATTTTACGTGTGATCATGGGATTCATTCTCCATAACCAATTGTCAATTTTCATAAAAATATTGAGTTCCTGCTCATTCTGATTCGATCATCTAGTTGCCTATCATCTGTTGAATGACAGAAACATATCTAGAGAATATCAACAAAACATGTTCATCTTACGAGTGATTCTCGAATATGTTCTCTAGCACCAATGGTCAATTCTAATGATAATTTATAAAAGAGCCCTGCTCATTCTGTTTGGATCATCTAGTTGTCAATCATCTATTGAATGACAGAATTGTATCTAAAAAAATTATTAGGCTTGCATCTGAAAAATGAAATTGAAAATTTTACACGACTGTTGCAGCAATTTCAATTACGAATCGATCATCTTTGACAGGATCATTATCACGCTATTTACGTTGATTCGCTGCTGCGAAAAGTAGTTCTGCAAGATATATCGATTAAAATTGACTAACTGATAGATTTTTACAAGTTTTCAAATTCTTATCAGAATCGTGATCAATTCATTATTGTACTGATCTGATTTTCCTAGAAACATAGAGAGAAAGTAACTTTCTCGCACGCTTAATCGTGCAGTAATGTTATATTCTCGCACGGATGAGATTTGGAACTGTGCGAGAATGCTTTTACGCATCACTTTTGGCACGGGTATCATGATCAAAAAGTTAACTTTACACACAGTTTTACGCACGGAGTTACATAAAATTATTTCAGCCCCAGCCAAATTTCGGTGGCCCATAGCACTTAATTTCCACTCTTTTGGGCACAACAAGAAGTATATGTAGAGCCAGGCGAAGATATGCCAAGTTGAAGAGGTCGCGGAGGGGGACAGAATGGACAGGGACGGAATGGACATTCCGACTCAAATAATGTTCCCGCGACGTGTCAACTAATCTTAGACTCTTTTCCGCATAGATTTGCTCTAATGCAACCTAATACAGAGCTAATTAATGCTGTACAAGCAGTTTTGGTGCAAACCCGTCTTCAAAATGTCGAACAGCTGTGCGCGAGCTGAGGGTTTAATCTGGATTCGCAAAGTGGTGCATTATGTTGTTTAAGGTATTACAAATTGAAGTGCATAGCTACATATGAGGGTTTTTGACTCTGCATATGCGTTGTGATGAATTCAAAAGTCGAAGTTGAGTTGCCTACAAGGGACGGAAAGGACATTTCGACCCCTTAAGAAGTACTACAAAATACCGGGACAAGAGAACCGCCTCAAAAACTATTAACATCAATGCGTAAGAGACACCCTAGAAAATTGTACAATGCACATGCCCACCCTTAAAAACTTGGAGGAACTTGGAAGACGGAAAATCCCACTTCCGGCGGAACCACTGAAATGTACTTTAGCCGTTCGGTGCGTCTTGATGCCCTCTTGAGAATGCTGTAAATAAGAATTCGATCTCACCCATTTGCATCTTTGAGAACTGTGACAAACAGGGTGCCCAAAGTCTCCTCAGCATTCGTGGTAACTTTGGTCACCTTCGTTAAGCACCGCAAACTTCTTGTACTGAGACAAAACATGAAAGTCTCATGAAATCCCGCCGACGGGCTTCAGATTTGCCGTCCTATTCTGAACAGCGAAATTAAGCCGACCGGTCCGGGGTGGCTCTAGTCACCCCGGACGACTGCCTGATCCAAAAAACGAGAGAAATGACGAGTTCACGTTCAAATTTTTGTTGGAAATGGCGGCTGGTGTGACCAAAATTGACCCGGGGAAGACAAGAAAATACAGCGTTTCTTCAAACGGTCTTTCTAAATAACTGTCACGCCTAGATTCAATCAGGAATAGTACAAAATGTTATGGATGTCATTACCCACAAAGAAAGAATCATTGGAAAGAGATACAGTTCGATCTAGTGGGTTGTTGTGGTGGACTTTAGCGACATGAATATGAAACGAGGCAATTTTTACATCATTCCAATGATAAAAAGGGTCAATGGAACCCATCTTACCCATAATGAGCTGGCATATATGAAAATTAGAGTTTTTTAGCTTTGAAATGAACTTTGAAACGTCGCTCTAGGTGGTGTATCGTCGAAGCTACGACTTTGACAAACTTTTCCCGGAAAAACGGCCACAGCAGGCCACAGTCAACCCGCTGGTCAAAGCCACCCTGGTTCACGATAATCAAATATTGTTATACGTCTCCAAACAATTCTAGGAAATTGCAGTAGTCATCTGGGAGAAATAGTTTCCCAAAATCATGCAAAGACCCAATATGATTGCTGCCGATTCGTCTCTAATTCTATATACGCATGAATCTTTTCAATGCTTTCAACTTTTGAAAATTTTACAATATTGCGGATAAATTTCACCGTACCCAACCAGTATCCCAATCGATGCATTAATTGTTATAGAGTTAATGCTCATCCTACTATCTACGTTCCTAAGACGACAGCCTCATTGCATCCGCCTACTGTAATGGAAATATTGCTTCCATTAATATAGCTATCACGAGCTTCTTGATCACATTGCAGTGGAACAATCACCGTGAGAAGGGCTCTTGTCTTGATTGACCCAATATAATCTGAAGACACTCTGAATCGATCAGCTCTCGAGGAAAGCTCAATTACTATCGGTTACGTGACAATTACTGTTCGCTCTTGAGGCTGAAACAGACAATAGAAGCTAAGATCCTCATAGATAATTAGCTGGAAACAGTCTCCGGTAGTTATCTGTATTCCTTCGTGGTGTTTCTTTACGTGTTAAATTGTGAAATCATATAAAAAGTTTAGAAGCATTTATTTGACTCGATTTTGCAAAAGTCATGTTGGAAAGCCGAGAAAATGAGCCTTCGTTGGAATTAAAAATTCTTCGAAAGTGTTGTGTTTACTGTCTGTATGACTCATATATTTGTTCCAGTCGATATGTATACAACCATCAAACATTCCAGTACTTTTCAACATTTTTGGAAAAAATCAACAGGTCCTGATTTCACCTATTTGAGCCAACACGCAGTAAAGATGACAATGTGCCAGACTCATGTTGCAACTGTGTAGGAATTCAGAATTTTAAGCATCAATTTATACTTCAACGCTAAAATGCAGGATTTTCTTTCGGAAATGGCTAAGGACCATGAATCATGAAAAAGCAAGGTGAAGAAAATGGTCTGACAATGAGGGAAAAGGCGCGTCAGTAGCATCACATTTCGAGAGGGAATGATGATCTCATAATAAAATTAAGAAGCGAATAATCGTGTACATGGGCAAATCTCAGGAACTATGCGATTTCGACTTCGAAATTTCGAGAATTTCCAGAATGGCAGCACACCTTTCATGAACTTTTGTTTGGTTCAAGTAATGCTCAAACAATGATGAAATACTTGCGTAAATCATTTTGGAGCTCCGCCGCCGTGGATTTGTGAGCTCGTTTGTGAGGGAACAGAAGATTTTCCCATGTATTTGGATGGGAGCCTCGTATTTCCGTCATTCTAATTGGCACATGTGTATGTGAATACATGGCATCCTCGGTGTCGGAATAGAGGGAAAGAGATAAGTTCAATAGTTTACAGTGTCTTCTGAAGATCTGTGGTACAAAATGAAGATGAGCCACAGCCGCCAAAACGCTCATTTTCGTCATTTGTCAATCCTCACAAGCCTCGCATCACGACCGAGATGAGGCTGTACATATAGTAGGGGCGATTCTCATAGTCATTTCTTCAGGTACAAAAATCAGTTTACACGTGTGTTCAATCCCAACGGTATCGAAACTTTTGTGTGCTACACGAAAAACGATTTTTTTGACCCCATTCACACAAAAATAACTTTTCTCATTTTAAGCCGCATCGTCGTGCGGAACTCGGGAATCGAGCACACTATCGTTCTTGTGCTAGATTTTTAGGTTTTTGGATGTAGATTAAGATGTCGTTTCTACAGAGATACGAAATATCCACCGCCCCGAGTGCTGCATCCATTAGAAGAGCGGTACAGGAAAAAATGTAAAATCGGAGTTCGCTCCAACGAATCATCGCCACTCTGACGCATTGATAGGCACAGCCTCGGGCGAAAATTATATGTTTCTATATATTATCATCCATCCCATATCCAATTTTCAGACCAATCGGTGGACCGCCCCGCCTGTGGCGAGTCAAGGCCCCTTTCATGTGAAATTCTAACTTTGTAAGTTACAAAGTTGGGAATTGCCGCAATAAAAAATTTTGCCGCGTCATCCAAGCGCTCTAATGAGCTACCCCCATAAACCCATCGTAAACTTTCTTGGTATATTTTCCAACTTATCAAAATAGCCACAAATCAATAACTTTGATTCCACAACTTGATTCTTGACATCGGAGCGATCATTTAAAAACTTGAATGACAAAACCCGGATCACTCCAAGCATCGCAAATGATGTGCGACGTTATCATTTTCATTAACCAATTAACCCTGAAAATAGTCCGATTTTTGCCATTCAAGTTGCTAAATAATCTTCTTGATGCCAAAAATCGAGTTGTGGAATCAAAGTTATTGATTAGTGGCTATTTGATAAGTTGGAAAATATACCAAGAAAGTTTACGATGGGTTTATGGTGGTAGCTCATCAGAGCGCTAGGATGACGCGGCAAAATTTTTTATTGCGGCAATTCCCAACTTTGTAACTCACAAAGTTAGAATGTCACATGAAAGGGTGAGAGAATTATGGCCCTGTTCGGTCGAAAATTGCGATTTTGTCACGAAGGAGCGTCTCCCAGTACCTTTCTATAGCAAGTAATAGACTTCTGAATGATGCAGAACTGTTAAATATGAGTGGATCTTTAAAATGATCTAATGCAAGCGGCGGAAAAAACGCGACTGTTCTTCTTTTAATCTATCAGCCAGCTATAGGTTCTGTATCAAAAACGAGCTCCCCACGATTTTTTTTGCATTTGACTCGTCTTAACTCACTGATTACGAATATCTAATTTTTATTCCGGGGATCTCGGGAGATTTTTTTTTATTAACAAAATACTGCAAAATTTATGGTTAAATGGGCATAAGTCGAGTAGTTTTGGTCGGAGAAGAAAATTTTTCGAACAAAAAATGTTGCATTTCATGTCGCGTATGTGAATCATGCAATGAATTGTTGGAACTTACATTTGCCATTGCAAAACACAAGTTGGTTTATAACAATTTGGTATATCTTTGGATTATGAAGTAAATTCCCAAAGGTAAATATGCCACTCGGTTCTTAATTTCATTTTAAACGAAAAAGTAGTCCAAACATTTTTCTCTAAATTCATTATTTCTTGAGCAATCGTTGATTTGATGGAAAGGAGAAAACCGCAGCGCGTGGCACGAGTCGGAGCGTTTTGAAGTTTAGCTCCGACTCATGCCACGCGCTGGTTTTCATCAACGATTGCTCAAGAAATAATGAATTTAGAGAAAAATGTTCAGAATACTTTTTTGTTTAAAATGAAATAATGAACCGAGTGGCAATTTACCTTTGGAAATTTACTTCATAATCCAAATATACACCAAATTGTTATAAACAAACTTATGTTTTGCAATGGCAAATGTAAGTTCCAACAATTCATTGCATGATTCACATACGCGACATGAAATGCAACATTTTTTGGTCGAAAAATTTTCTTCTCCGACCAAAACTTCTCGACTTATGGGTTGTTAATAAAAAAAAATCTCCCGAGATCCCCGGAATAAAAATTAGATATTCGTAATCAGTGGGTTAAGACGCATCGAATGCAAAAAAAATCGTGGGGAGCTCGTTTTTGCTACAGAACCTATAGCTGGCTGATAGATTATCTGACAACGTGAAAATAGGCCTGTTCGGCCCAATCGCATACTTTGTGAGATTTGCCCACATATGTACATACGCTTCTGGTCAGAAGGTTTTGGAGTTAAAATGTCCAGAAAAATATTCTGGACATTTTAACTCAATATTCTAGAGCTAAAAGTCCGTAGAGGATTTTTAGTACATTTGAAAGCTCTCGTGGACTCATAATTTCATATGAGGTACTTAAGTGTGCCTCATATGCCCCATTCAAATTCTCGAATATACGCACCTGTAGACCTTGTCGCGCATTATCCTCACACGTGTTACATTTAGAAGATGAGAAAATAAATGTTTTGAACCATCCTTAATGAACCGCGCGTTCGTTAGAACAGGAAAAGTGTTTTTGGTACTCTCGACTTCTTTTTTGTCAGTCATTAAAAACTCTGCCGAACAAAATTGATGTGATTAATTTCAATGAAACTTAGCTCAATATCTTTGCCTCTGTTCCAACTTCAGAGTGCTCTCTGCAAGATTGGAAGATTCGATTTCTAGCGGATTCTACAAAAAAGTGCAGTGTACCTTGTTTGCTCCCATAATCTTTTATTAATTTCGTTCTCCACTCCATCGAAATTCATCAATATAATTTCAAAAATTTGAAAGGGGGTAATAAGAGCTGCAATGCTGCAAAATTAGCTAAAGTACGTCTTGTTTGAAGGCCTGGAAGCCAAAATATTCTGGTTTTACGAAAAACCCGCTTAATGTCATGGAAATAAGCTTCAATTCGGCCTGAGAGCAAATTAGGCGCACACTCTTTTGTTCGCCAGAAAAAATCTTTTCCTGCAGAAATTGAGATAGCTCGTCTCCGATTGTTGACATGAAACGCATGTTAGCTCATTTCACTAGTCTTGGAACAGGGTTTGGAATCAGCTGAGAAACGTTAAGAAATATGGATGAGCCACTATTATGGACAAAACAATAGTAATGAGGGCATATGAGGCAAACTTACTCTGTATTCCCGTAAGTTCCCGATTTACATATCGATTCTGAGATATATCATCAGTTGGAAAAGCCTCATCAACCCATTCAGTTCCCAACTTTGTTTCGGTTGAAGTATCGGCATGAAAACACTTATTATACGCTATAGAAATGGAAAATCAATAACGAACGCAAAAGAGTTCAATTTTGATTCTTCGATCTCATTTTCTTCTCGTGTCTATGCCAATATAAATGACCAAGTATGATGAGTCTAACGATGATATCTAGTGTATTCTATTGAAACGAAGATGGTGGTCAAAATGTCCTTACCGTGACATGTCCTAAAACTGGAGTTGCGCATTTCAGTTTGTGTAGTTTACCGAGATATTCATTCAATCTCGGTTCCGTACCACTCAAACATCAAAGTTGGGTTATAAAAAAGTAATAATACCATGTACAAATCGAGTATCAAGTCTCACTATAAAATAGTCAAAACTCAGCCGACATTCTGTCCTGGAATTTTGCAAATTTTTCGAATGCTTCTCGATAATTCGACTCCGGGTCAGCGAATCGATTCAAACGGCTCTAGAACGGCGGTAATTGATTCCTAATACACCAAAAAACAAAATACTACCACCAGCAGAATGATGAATTAAGTGATCAGCTTCTCACGTGATGATTCATGGACAATTTTTCCGTTACAAAATAAGAATTGTCCTCACCTTGGTCACTGGCTCTCGAACACTATGCAACGTCAAGTTCAGGAATTTTTTTACAGTCTACTCTCACCGTAAAAATAGACCATCTATTCGGAAAAAATGATCCGTTTCGATTTACGCATTTGAGATCGCTTTTCATGCCAAAATGTCCTTACCGTGGCAAAAATATATCGAAAACTGCTCATATCTTTTCATAGATTAACTAACGTTTATGCCCGTCTGGGAATTGTTTTTGGATGTCAGATAGATTGGAAAACACCTATGAGCAGTCAGATTGCAGCTATATTTCAACTAGTCAATTTTTGGTCCAAATCCCGACTCCCGCCGTTTTTGCCCTCGAAATACCTAAGTTATCTCATAATCACCCATATGTAATCTACGCACGGCCTGTAGCGCGGAAGGTTATTAATCGCAATATTTCAGGTTGGTTCGACCCCCTGCTTTTTTTAGATGAATTATCGAATTGAGAGTAAACCTGTTTTGAAACGCCGCCATCTTGGCCCCATGTATTTCTTATGGGAATGTTTTGAGATTCGGCCATATTGGATTTTTCTGCTATCTAAAATAACACAGAGGTTTACTCCCAATTACTTCGAAAGAAAAAAAACTCGAAACTGGAAGTCAAAAGTTCTCGAATCTTCTTTTTTCCTATGTTTCCAAATTCCAACCAATTTTTAGCCCGAACTACAATCATTTTTCCGAGCGAAGATTATTGTCAAAGAAAGTCATAATCATGAAACGGGAATGATTTTGAAACTCAGAATAGGGGAGTATAAGTATCATCTCGGATATAAATTACTTGTATGTACATACATTACCCAATATACCCTGCTACAAAGAATCTCAAGAGTGGACGCTTGTTGACTTACTTGCAAACTTTTTCACTTTATTCTTTCAGAATGTAAGAAAATTCATAATTTGGACTGACCCCAAATTATTTCTGGGTCTCCCAGAAAATTTGAAGTGAGACATGTACACGCCTAAATAGTCGTCTGTATGGTAAAACCGGTGACAAAAATTTCTGATTCGACTAATCTCGACGTCGTATCTTAGCGCGTTTGAATATTTGTCTCGAGATCTTTATAATGCTCTTCCTAAAGTTGCAAACTTTGAAGTCTGGATCGATTTTATTAACAAAATACGGAGACTAGCCGCAAAACGTGGGAGTGTATCCAACTTGTTTCTAGTTCTCTTTTCTGACTTTCCTCTCTGTCTATATTAATTTTTGGATATCTAGGCGCGGAAGTATTACGTGATTTGACGAAGCTCGTAAGATAAACACACGTATTTTAACCTATCCCTGGGCTGCAAACCTCTTATACACAAATGAGGGCATGTTGAGCGAGCTCACAAAAAGTCACTCTTTTGAACAACTGAGGTACCTTGGCTCATGATTTACCTTGGTTCGTTGAGGCCACACCGGAGTCGCGTGGCCTAAAGGCGGCGATGTACCTTCAGCAATGGTTTCTTGAGGAGGATTCTAATTCTCAGAGAGTTTGCACCTTAGATCGAGTTTTATGGGAGATAGAGACGATTGTACTCACAGATCCTATCAGAGGCTCATTCTTACAGAAATTCAGAATCGTTTGCGCCCACCCCCCGTCTCAGTTGATGAAGAAACCATTGCGTAAAGTTGATCCGCGTCTTTGAAAGGAGCTATGAAGTACAATTGAATGGAGGAATGGAGGATGGAGTATGGAAATTTGTGATCAACGAGGGGCAGATTTATTCAGCGTGATAATGCAGAGTGTTTACTAGCTGAATGAAGGCTTTGAAATTTCCAATGAGCTTCCAACTTTCTATCGATTATATTGATAAAATCTCCAATTACTTTCGAAAACTTCTTCCGGGTCGAAAAGTTGATCGAGTCGCCGTCAGAACTTATGCGATAACAGATCTGTCATGGACTCGAAATATAAGGCTGGGTTGAACGAACAACTATGTAGAATACGGCAGATTAGGTATTTTGAATCGAAATGTACATACTTCCTCATCTGAACACCTAAACGGTTAATTTCATAAAAGAATCTGTTGTCACGGAATAAAGTAACAATTATCGAGGCGTATTATCAAAATTACGAGCAAAATTATCATGTTGTTAACTGCGGAAGTCCTGATCAGAAAAACAATGAGGTATTGGGATCACTATTCTCTCGCGATTCCACGTAGTTTGCCGAATTTTCGATGAACTTAGGATTTTCTACGACTCTTTAAGAGATAAACTTGACTCTCAATTCATCAACTAAATCACATCAGGAATCAGAATAGCTAATGCAGCATCCGATGAATTAAGAAATTACTCTGCCTACTAATAAATTGGCCCGTTAACTTCGGAGGACCACATGAGTATTGGTCATAGCTTTTGTTGGACGGTTACATAAAGTTCTAAAAAATTTGGCAAGTAATTTACCGTGAATTTTAGTTGACTCAATCAGGGAATTGATGATGTAGAGTTTCTTCCCGAGAATAGAAAAGAGAATCAAGATATTTTATAATTGTAATTTCGCTACTTTCGATCATTTTGCAACTAGTCGTCAATTTTTTCCGAAACAGGGAAGGTGAAGTTCAGAATGAGAACGAAAATGATGCTATTGCATCTTCACTTGAGAATCATCCAAATCGTGAATTTTTCAGAAACAGCAGATAAAGCACACATACAGGACTATTTACAATACTTACTTTGAGAGATTATCAACCGCGATTAAACACGAAAAAAAATTCAATCCCCGAAAACTAACTTGACGGAGGTTTGTGAGGAATTACAGACAAATCGTGCAGTTTTATTGATTTTATTGATGAATGAAGCGATCTCAGTATAAAATTCACAACTCATTTTCATATCTTTTTTAAAAATCTTACTTCACGGACTCGCATAATTGTCTACACCAAGAGTAGAGGTCATACAAACGAAAAACTGTGTTCACAGCACATATATACTCATTTTTTTTATATATATTATCTTAGATCCCACAGATTACAATTGGCGATACTTATCATCAATCAGAACTAGACAGTCAATACAAATTTTGATCAAACTATTAGGAATAAAAGTCTTATCAAGCATCGAGCATCGGTTTATTCAATGATTTACAAAAGTGTTCTGACGCTTTTTTAGCTGCGAAGACATCAAGATTTACTCATAAATCGATTGAGAAATTAGTGTATCACGTTCTTCGCTTCTTGGAAGAACTGGAATAACTTTCATCTCTTCATATTTTTTTGTATTTGTAGACAAATAAAGGAAATCCTCACACCGTAAAAAGTTCATTTCAACATCACTTTCTCTATACAATTTCATACCTAGGTTCAATATAGTTTCATAATGTTAATTATAATGCTTGCAGCTAAAATTAAAAATCACCGCACCCAACGAGACACTCGCAAGACTACGACTTGATTTTGAAAATCACATCGTAAATATGTATCTGCATGCTTACGGTTCAGTTCGACTTGCTTTGAAAGTCTACCATTCACCTCATAATTGGAAATTCGTGCATTATCGGATTTCCCGATGCATCATGCCTTCTCCCACAACTTTAAACGAATAAGCCCGGGAGAATTGGGAGCGTGGAACATATCCGTGTCGATGTTGGGGTTACCATGGTAGAACACTCTATCTTCCAATTACATGAATAAAACATGCTCCAGGACAAGAATTTAACACTTTAAATTTACGAACTGATGGATGATAGTAATGAAATATAGAGAATTCAAACTTATGGTGACCCCTAAAGGAGTTGCTACTTTCCTAATTCATACTAGGTCTACACTGCAATTTGTGGAATGCAATTTTTGATGTTGCAGTAGGTCATTCAAAGGTATGAAAGTTCTCTTTGTATCATAGAGGGATGTACATTGTGTGGCAACATTTCTCTTTAAAGCCCATCTGACTTAAAGAAATCTCATCGACGTGCATGGAATCATCCCAGGTTCACTCGCGAAATGATCTAAAAAAATTCTACAATTCTGTAGAATATTTTCCAGTCTGTAAAGCTACTTCTGGTCTACAGTATCCGCGGAACTGTGTCTCGATGAGTGCAGCTTTTCTTAAGAGTAAGGAGTCAAACGTACATACTATCTGTACACTCACAACCGTTCAGGTTTACTCAATAATATATCTAATAATGTACCACGAGATTGGATTTACATAAGACTTGAGAGGAAGATAAGACGAAACAAGGTACACGGAATTAAGATTTGACCGGTTTTAGAAACACAGGCAATGAATTGATTGCCTGAATTAGTTTGAGATCTTATTTGTGATCATCACTTGTCATCAAAAACTTGACGTCAGTGGGCAAATGATGAAAGATGTCTTCAGCGACAAGACGAAATTGAAAGATCGTGGGTGACATAAGTTAAAATGGCGCGGTACAACACAGAGGAACAGTGTTTAATTGCGTCTATAAAGTCAAGAATATGAGAGAGGAAAGACAAAGATAACATAATTTCATTCTCAGTATCATCATATATTCCACTTCCATTCAGTCAATATATGCAAGTTAAGAGAATTACAGTAAGACTTTCTCCACTAAAGTGGACTGCAACCGATTTCCACATCAGATCTGCCCAAGGCAGTTGTTCGGACTTTTCAGAACTTTCAACTCTGATTTGAAAAAAGCCGCCTTCTTTTCTCTCTATAATTCAAAACCACTTCAAATATATTTTACAATAATATTAGCATTGTACATGAACAACATATGCTCTATTTTCCAATTTTCCTCGTGATAGAGGGCTAATCAGCGCAACTAGACGAAATTCACCTACTATTTTCAGAGATAACTTGTGGAAAACTAACAAAATATGTGTACAGTACCTCCAAATTATTCAGATCTTATTCATTTGAAGGTGTTTACAAACTACGATTGGATCAAAAGTTGATTGAACCAAAAATTACATTATACAAAATCGATTTTGTAGTTTTAGAAGATTTTCTGCAGTTTAGTTCCAATTTGTCAATATCAATGTTATTTCTCATTTGGTTGAAATATTACTACTTGACTCATACACTCATAAATCTACAAAATTGATTAGGAAGAGAACATACTCTTGAACTCATAGATACTATTCAACAAATTTTAAATGTGATGTAGTTCGTCAGTGTATGTTAAATGGATAAAATAGTTTTAGAACTCAACTTTGTACCCCTTATCCAATCTCTATAGAATTCGATTCTAGCCAACATGACGGTGATTACGGATTGAGGAACATAGAGAACGATTCGTTCTTTCTTCATTCCAATGAAAGTGGGGTTTGATAGTGGTGCGCTGATTAGACAGACTCTTAACAAGTCGATGTCAAAAAGTTAAAATAGACGAGAGAACAGGATCTGCGACCCCACTGTGCGCGCTCCCTGGTGTCTACTGCAAATGAAAAAGAATATCATCAGTAATCCCTTCCATTTTTTGACTTAATTGGTGACACTTTCGAAGTACAAGTTGGTCACAATACCACTAATATTCGCAAGTTGACCTGATCGATCGTCATTAATGAACGGAGATCAAGAGACTATTTTACTCCACCATAATCCTACTCAAAGCTCTGAACTAGAGTTAATATTATTGGAGTACAGAATACACTAATGATTCAGTGCTTGGACACGTGCGCGAGAGTGATTATCGTCAATTTTCCTCGAAGATACCTTCGAGTAATTTCTCTCCAAACTAAACAGGAAACTTTTCAGATCATTCCAAGCAAACAGGATGACTCCGAAACTCTCAATGAAAATATTGAGAGATTAGTACGTGAAAGCTAGTTTTACTAGCCTTACAGTGTGCTACATCAGTTTTTGAAGAGATGAACTTTATAGCGGGCTAAATTTTCGGAAAAACTCAGCAAAATTTAATCATGGCTAAGTAGTAATGGTAACTTTTTCGATGATTGGATCAGCTTCCGAGGTAGGCTCTGGAATTGCGACGTAAACTTTGCGTGATCTCGTTAAGCATTGCACTTTTCAGAATTTGTCTCGCATAATAAGTCAGAAATTCAGAAACGACATACCTCAAACAATTGAAAATAATCAACTAGCTAGTTTTGAAATTCCATTCATGCTCTGTTCTTCATATCTTCTTACATTAAATTCTCAAACATTTTACTTACATAAGTGATGCGCTGGATGTGGAATAAAGTTATTCTTTCTTGTCCTCAGCGGCTGATGCAGTGGTATCATTGTCGGTTGCCGAAGTTGGCGGCGCTTCTGACACTGCTGCATCTGATGTAGCTTTACTCGACGATTCCGTCGTGCTGTCAGAGTTGGTCTTGGGTACATCTTCTTTCTTGTCATTTGTAGCAGGACTTTCATCAACTGAATTTTTCTTTGCCTCATCCACGTCACCATTTTTCTCGACAGTGCCATCTTTTTCCTCTTTGGAGTTTGTTTCAACTCCATCCGTTTTGTCTCCATCCTTAGATTCTTCTTTGCTAGGAATCGAAAATCAAATCTCAAGTTAGAATAGTGTGTTGAATGATCTGACTGAATAGAAAAATGTAAAATTCATCATCTGTGCGGTAGCGGCTTTAGTGGTTCTTTGTCAGATTGTCGGAAAACGTTCACAAAAATATCAAGGACTAGTATAAATTATACGTTCTTGATCCTGGCAACTTGCAGAGAAAGTTAGAACCGAAGTTATACTTGTTATCAAGAGATTAGTGGTAAACTCTAATTGCTTCAGAATCATAATTTCAAGAACTACACATGTAATGTAAATACACCAACTATTTCACTATAAAAAGCATTCCAACTTGGGTACCAGATGATTATCCGTCATGATGATACAGCAGATAGATTTCTCTACTTTTACAGTTTTGATCAAGATACTGTGACGTGCCCTTTGAATGATTTCAGATAGAAATCCAGATAATAATTATGGATGAAGTGCACGGGATGGTAGCTCCTTGAGCACATACACTTGATCCTCCGCAGCGATATATGATGTGACTCTTCAGTAACTCAGTCAATTTTCAAACCAAGGAAATGCAGATCGATCACTTCCTCTATTAGCAATCTGTCGTCAAATCTAGTAAAAATCTAAGAGCTCTCTGAACAAGACTGATTACTACCTGTCGTTCTTGTGATCTTTGGAAGTCTTGGAGTCATTTTTTTCATCTCCGTCCTCATCTACGTCCATTTTGGAATCTGTTTTATCGTTATCCTTGTTGTGGGCGTTATTCTCTTCATCATTGTCAACATTTTTCTTTGGTCTACCGCGACCACGGCCACCGCCAGCGCGAGGTTCTTTCTTCTCTTTTTTGGGTGGCGTTGGAGCGGGCGCTGGGATGCCTCTTGCTGAGCTGCGTGTGCGCCGCTTACCGTCAGTGTCTCCTTCAAAGCCCTTGAATGGAATAAATGCAGTGAATCTGACATAGTTTCGGAGTGATCTGTTATTATTTAGTATGTATATCTCGAAGCATTTCTTTAGATTTCTGACCTTTTCATATACAACATATAAAAACCAGTTGAAAGTCATGTTCAAATAAGTTTGAATGGTTGTGCTCTTTTTATACTTATAACGTATCTGTAAATGGGATTTTCGGCACGATTTATATTACCCTTCTTAGAATGCTTGAAGGGCCATTTTTCTTCATAGTTTTAGAGATTTTGTGACTGAAAATGAAGCGTGTGTCAGACCTCAAAAATGCGAGCTGAACGACAAGTACATATGTGGATGGGTGCGCGATTGACAGCATAAATCCATTTTGACCCTCTCGACGTTATTTGCGTTAAATTCAAATAATATCTGACATTATTGTCTTATTCAATCAATGTTCCACGAAATTCGAAATCATTTTGCATTTGAGAAAATCGTCGGCTAAAAGGATAAAACTGGGGCTATACTCTCGAAAATCTTGCAGAGATTACCCTGCATGATCACCGACATTTTAGGTTTCTAAATGATCAAATCGTAACACCGATATAACGAAAGCCATTTCAATCCTACCAACAACAATAGTTTGGAAATTCTTGAGTTTAAAGGTTCATTTTGACGATGTTAACATCCGACATCTGAACACTGTTTGAATAAGTTTTTGAAGAGCCGGAAGAAAAATTAAAGAGGAATTAACAAGCACACAACAGATTTTAGCATGACGCGGAGAATTTCCAAAAAGGTTCCAAACTCGCTTTGCTGATGGACACGCGAATGAATTTTCCGGATGTGAGAACTTGAAAAGAAATGAAATTCGTGCGATGGTTCAATACTTTCAGAGTGAGGTCCATTAGTTTCATTTTATTATGGCCAAACAATGGTGAGCCATCTGTAATAACAACATTTTGGTGATTTCAAAAAAATTGGAGGCACACGTGATCCGTTACTCGAGATTGTACAACAGACAAAAAGATTATTCCCCATAACACGAAAGTTGTAAAATGTTGCATTATAATATTCAGGATCGTTTCCGAAATTAAACACGAGAAAAGTAATGACTCGTTGACGAACTTTCTTTGGGAAACTACATATTCTTCCTTTATCAATAAGAGATCAATACCTTGAGAATCGAATCTGCTTCTAGGGCTGTCTTTTCAAGAGTCGACAATCTCTTGGTGCCCGTCCGCCTTCCTTTGGTTGCGGGCTTCTCCTCCTTAGTCTCCTCCTGCAAAATAATCAACATTAAATACTGTCATTCTTCCAGAGCTAGTTGAAAATTAAGAACTCAACATCAAGTTTGGGGGGGGGGGGGTGGAGGGGTGAAGTCGAAATCATGAGGCCTCACATTGAGTCAAGATTCAACGGTAAAACATGATAAACATTGGAAACTTTTCAAGGAAAATTCTACAGACAAAATTATTTTTGACAAACCCTTTTTCGACGCATAGTTGCGATAATTACACGACTCATGAACATGACGAACAAAATTCGAATTGCGAAAGGCTGAAGAAGAAACTTCAACTGTGAGTCGTTTACACTTTATGAGAACGCGCGCAGGTATGCCGTCGCGACGAGTTGAAGTTGGACAAAAAGTGGCGGGAAACGTTTGCACGCGGCTGCAGCGCTCTGACTTTGCCTGACTTTGCCATCGTGACTTCTCCCTTCTCCATCATTTCTGCAACGCTCATGTTTTCGCGACACGCGTCTTCGCAAAATAATATGGGTATCACCTTACGAGGTGGCCAATTGCGCATCCGTTTAACGGAAGGGCTTTACAGGTGATCCCTTGCTCAGGTAACTCTACACTTTTTGATTCTTCTCAGCTTTCAAAATATACTAGACGATGTTTTAGTTGTTCACTGTTGTGTGATATACCCGGATTTAACGCATCAAGGCCGAAAGCTTTGCATGTTTTGGGGAATCAGGTGGCGAATTCAGAAGTTAGATTTGAGTAACAAGAGAAAACGAATATTTACAAGTGCCTCAAAAACGGTAGCGGAAACTTCAGAGGCACTATTATTCATACAGTTACAAGTCACTAGCACAATTAATCTTACTGGTTCAAGGTTAAATCTACAAACATCAAGATAACAGTTCAATATACGGTTATTGGCTACGATAAAGTTTCCGAGTCTGGTAGAAATAGATCCTATGACATCGAAGAAAGCTAGTAGAAGTGATGATTCACACATTCCACCACAATTTTTGGTAACTAATGAAGCACTTACGGGGATAGAGTGTAAAATACAAAATTGCCTTTGAGACTGTACAGTAGGGTTTCAAAACCAAATGGACTACTATTTGAAGAAAAAGGTTTCGGATAAAATGGATACTTGCGAAAAAGAGGAATGAGATTTCGCAAGGGACGAACATGGCAACAATTTCATTGGTTGGGTTGCTAATAGTTAGACGTACAAAAGTTGAGATTCGGAGATCGACGACTCGTTTGATCTTCACACAAAATTCTACGTGGTTGGCGTGGCGTGGTTAACATACGCTCAAAGTTCTAACGCGCATGTTTTTGGATTAGATCTTCGAAAAAAAATACCGGAGTTTTTTGATAACGGTGTCAAAGCGATAAGGCGACTTCATCGATGCGTCAAGATGCGCGTGTAAAGACAGAAATTGAACAGAGCTAAAGGTGAAGACGAAAGACGAGACCGAATAAATAAGAGGAAAAAATGCGAAGAAAAAGCCACAACGACGTTTGCCACCATATCGAGAGAAGTTGGGAGCAGAAGCCAGCACACACAACGACAAAGTCACGCATGAAGGTATCAAAGCCTATCAAAGTTGGAGGCAGAAGCTATAATAGCGTGTGAGAGGGCGCCTGAATGCAGTATCGATGCATTGCATCAATGCATTCGAGAGAAAACGGGACAAGGCATATTTAGGTAGTGGACGATAATGACGTTTGGACAAGCGAAATCGGCCTATCGGTCAGCTTGAGAGCGATTTCCGTATGATACACACGCATTTCATGGATTCATCTCGATTGATCGGACAGATGCGTGGAGAAATTCCTCATCCGAAAGTGTTTCGCGCAATCTTTGCCATTCTCTCCTTCGTTCCCGCCAAGCTATCATTCCGTTTATTTACTATTGCTATCGTTGAATCGGCGCAAGCTCCCCTCATAAGTATAGCCGACGACGCTCAAATTTTCCGCCCAACGACCGGCGCCGATTATTGAAAAAACAATGAATGCACATAAATAGTGGAGGGTTGAATCAGAGCGATGGTGCAATGATGATTTTGTTGCTTATTGAAGCGTCGTCGCCGGGACACACGCGTCCACGAGAGGGAGGGAGCACGGATGGCAAAAAAAACAACAGCCGCCATGTTGGCCGAGTATATTATATGCTTCGAAGGCCAAACGGCCGCTCTATTCTGCCGCCACCACAACCTAACCTCAAAATGCTCGATCTCGTCTTTGATCAAAACCAACGTTTCAACGATTTCTATCCACACTACAAATCACAATTGGCTGTTTACGACGTGAAGACGAGATTCTAATAGCAAAATCCACCAAATAGCTGTAGTATGTACAAAAATTTACGATAACCGGTAGGCATTTACAAAGCGGCGTTATCGGTGACGGCCCAAATGCTGCGCACACGTAACACGCACGCACGCGATCTTCGCGGAGGCGCGGGCGACTTGGTGTATTTATTTATTATTTTATCTATGTTCTTACCGTCAGACCATCTTCGACGTGGTTTTCAGTTTTGTTTTCTGTCTCAACTTCAGACATGATGAACAACTTAGACGCTGCACCAATTCGTAGAAACTCGTACTCTGGGGCAAGCTGCGCTGCTGCAAGCCTGTCTTGGACACGGGCTGACGTCGCTTCACCTCGTCGGAGAGAGCTGATGCGCTGTCTGCGCTGCGCGTGCTAATATAATCAGGCTTCAAAGATTGCGCTGAAAAGCCGGTCCTTGGGTGTGTAGCACTTGGTTGAAACTGTTGATAAAGCACGATATTTAATGGATTAACGATCGCAGCGAAGGACGTCGTGCTCGAGGAATCGCGTGGCAGCGGCTGCTCGATTACTAGCACTACAAGAACAAGTAATAATATTGCGCACTCCACGCACACCACACTAGTACGGCACTGATGCCTGCTGCTGATGCCGGGACGACGACACGACGTTGGCTTGTGTTTATACGCGGCTGCCAAGATGGCGGTTATAGCGTGGGTCACGTGATATCATGTATGAAGGAGAGGAGATGAGACGCCGCCGCCGCTGCTTGACCGACGCCGGGGTGGGGGAGAGGGAGAGAATGCCGCTGCCGCCAAGGAAAAGGAAACAAGCTCACTATATATCCTTTCGTGGTGTTCTTATATATCTATAGATAACACCTACATCCTGAAAAGCACATAATACTAATGGACGGGTAAAAAAAACTTGCGCATGACAAATGCCATTATTGTACATCCATGGATTTCTTCAATTAGAGTTATTATTGCAAGCTGCTCAATAATTTACTGATTGTCAACTTGCCTTCCACAGCATTTGATTATCCATGAGCTTGCAAGTATGTATCAATTTGCAAGCTCAGAGAGTAGAAACAAACACCTTGACCCAAAAACAATTTTCATATTGGGAGAATGAATTATTTGTCAAAGACTTTTTGAAATTTCTAAGTTGTGTAATGTGAATTTATCAAGAATTATTTAGATCACTTCGTTTACTTGAATTCTAGATACAATTGATAGACTAACACATGGTTTATCATATAAAATACGAGGGCCTATAAAATATCTGTACATCATGATTACACAATTGAAATCAAAATTGATTTTGATCATGAAAAATACTCTACACTTATTGACTTCTAATGAGTTGGCATTCTTCTGAACCAAAATCTGGCTCTGAAATCGTCGCTGCATGTTAAAAATGCTGGTGCTATTGGAGAATGAACAATCATTCGAACTGGACCATTGTGACCCAGAGATAGTAACTGTTTCCGTGAAGCATTTCTAGAATTCCAGGCACAAAGCGACGTAGTTGCTTCATCAGGGAACATGACATAGTCCTCAGTATGGTTGAAAATGGCTTGGGCTTTATGTTCTTGTTTACCTGAAGAATACAAATGAGCCTTGTTAATCCAAATATTGATATCATAGAGAGTGCATGATGAGATTTACCAGTCGTTCCTGCTCCAGTATATGCTATTAAACATCTACTTGTTGATAACTCCCACAACTTGATCAATGAATCTTTACCGGATGATAACAAATACTGAAAAAATGTTACTCAATCAGAATCGAATGTAATTACCCATGATTATATAAGTGCAATACATGATTATTGAACTCACCTTGCCATTTCTGGTAAATGCAACTGAACAAACTTCATATCCATCATGAGCTTTGACAAATGTGTTGATGCACCTATTGGATACACCATCCCACAATTTTATGCTTCCATCTTTACTACTAGAAGCAAATGTCTTGGCATCAGCAGCATATTTCACACTAGTAACACCATTAGTATGTTGATGTTTAGGAATACTACATACAAAACATTGAGCTGTATTTATATCATACATTCGTATGACAGGGTGATTTGTTCCCACTACCAGAAAATCACCACTTGGGTGGAATGACAAGCATCTTATTTGATCTGCATCAGTGATTGTACGAAATGCTTTCTTTACACTTGCTTTACTGTAGTCAAAAAGCTTTACTGTGAAATCTCTACTTCCAGACACTAGTATAGATTCTCGTGGATGAAATTCTAAGCAAGTGACCTCCTCCAAATGGTCATACAAAGTTCTGATGACTGGATGTCCACCAGAATTATCCCCAGGAGTTATTTCATCAGGAGCTGACTTGGCCAACATTCTATCAACATCTAGAATTTTGATTGATGCATCAACTGATCCAGTTGCTATAAGTTGACCATCTGTAGAAAAAGCACCTGCTCTGCAGTTGCCTTTATGTGATGTGACATAAGCAGTCTCATATTGGGCGGGCTCAGGGGCTTGAATCTGGGCTTCAGTTTCAAATTCCAAATCCAAGCCTGGCCCCAATGAGTTTTCAACTCCTGAAAATGCAGCATGATTGCTATCTTTTTTGGCTCTGTCCGGTTCATTTGCCATTCCGATGAGCATCAAATGGAGTAAGCGATCTGAAGGTGGACATGGTGGCTCTGCTTGTGACAGATTAGACAGTTGAACGGCTAATGTCTGATGTCCATCGTAAAATAACTGACTGAAAATGAAATTTAGAGTAATAAATCTTTCTTTCACAATTGACTGAAATCATGAATGAAGTATATTTCTAAAAAGACTCATCATATATGTACAATCGATTGGATTTCGGCACAATAGATGTCCCTGTGTGGATGTGCTACGGTAATCTCAAGGATTGTGATAATATTATATAAAAGAAAATTGTAAATGAAAAGCGTTGCGTTTGATACTAACCTTATCATTAGTCTGTAAAGCAGCTCTCTATTTTTTATGATATTCTTAGAATCTGGATCTGTATCCTTCATCCTGGTACGATTCTCCGAGTTTCCTGCCTTAGACTGAATCTTGAAGACTTCGATTATACTTTCGGTAAAAAACGAAGAAAATTGTTCCAAACTTCGAACTTGGAGGTTAACTTTTTTCGTCACAATACGACCGTGGTCACAATGCTTCGAAACTCATTGTGTTTCTTCTGTCCATGTCCTTTTGGTACCCATTAATCCATGAACGAACCATGCATGGAATGATCAGAAATGATATAGAAATGATGGTATGAATGAGGTTAGGTTTGTTTATGTCGGCCCATATACAGGTTGTCTGTGCAATTGTTGAACAAAATCCATGAGCATGTAAAGGGGCAATTTACAAGCAACTTTCATTAATGCACCGGGGATCGATCATGAATATTCATAAAGTTATTAAACAAAAGAAATGACCAATCAGGTGTCAGTATTGAACTGAGGATAAAAGGTCCTGCCCCCGTGTAAACAATGGACAGTGCTGAAAATCAAGTGCTCTGCTTGCACTGGGTTTTCCGAATGATGATTGGGTAAAAGGGTCGCTGGCGAGGGCGGGCCTAGATTCAGCGATTCGGGGCTAGGTATACGATAGTTCAGCGAGTTCAAGCTGGTTATCT